>CM042436.1:18070755-18460755 GCA_023631565.1 Gymnocephalus cernua | reverse complement strand
TTTTGCAGTTTTCACACCCCCTTCCCTCCAAACACACATTCACACACAACTTGGATACACTCAGGAAAGCTGCTTTAAATTGCTTAATTCAGTGTTACTGCCGATAGGAGTAGGGGAGATAAGTTGCACCGCAGTGCACCAAGGCTCTTTTGAGATTAAATGTTTTAATGGTAAATGTTTATTGCAGAGAGGGAGCTTTACTGCAGTCAAGGGAGGTACAGTATAGCATCAGTGATTAAGAGCTACTCCGGCTGTATTGATAGACATAGGCTCCGTGCCTATTACACTTTCCTTTTTTTACCCCCCTGGCTTTTGTCCTGGTGCACAGATCACAAGCCACCCATCCCCGAATCCAGATAGTTGTGTCTGTGATGCACGACAGACAGGTGCACTCAGAGTCCTGCAGACCGACTGATGAGGAATGAGGCAGGAGGACAGACAGACATCATTTTTTTAAGGCAGAAAGGGAGAACCACAGTGAAAATCACCCACATTTAAACCCTTTCATCGTGCAGCCTAAATCAGACAGACATCATTTTTTTAAGGCAGAAAGGGAGAACCACAGAGACAATCTCAGTGCAAAAACTGACACAAAATGCCTGAATAGAAACATAAGCAAGCAGACAGCCGGACAACAAGCCAGTCAGGCCTCCAGACACTGTTGGTCAGGTTACTGACACTGACACATACATGACCAGACAAAAAGCACAGACCGACAAACAGATGCTGCATTTTCTCTAACTGATCATCCTCATCTTTCCACCGATGCCTTGCCATATATTTGCATATAAACAGCCGATACACTGGAGAATTTTATGAATTCTGCCTGTTTAAAAGACTGTTGTTTTTCCTTCTATTCCCCCCCTTCGTAAGATGCACCCTCGAAACCTCCACAGGTGTCCCATAAGGGCTGCAGGCTAGGTCAGTAGCTCAGCCTCCATCTGTGTGTGCTGTGTTTCTTCTCGTCTCCACCCCATCTCGCGCCCATGTCGCCTCCCCCTCGGCCAGTGAGGGAGGGGAGGAAGGGGTGGGTTGGGTTGGGGAGGGACAGAGAGGGAGGGGCGGGGGGCTTCAACACCTGTCTGACAGCCGACGAACCTCTCCCTTGCTGATCTCTTCTTTTTTTCTGTCATCCCTCCTTCTGTGTGGCTTTCTTGGATTTTTTTAAGCTTAATTTATTACCTGTTGTTTTTCCTTGTAGCTAGAGCTCTCCTATAGCCAGTCGTTTGTCGCTCCTCTGTCTCTTTTTCTATCTTTTTTCTATCTTTTTTTTTTAGCTCTGCCTCTTCTCATTTTGTTTCTGCCTCATTCTCTTTGTCAGTCAATGTCGGATCAGTCTTTGACCTCGCTACTTGTTCTGTGTCTGTAAATATGTGTTAAGTACTGCTGTGTAAGTGTAGTATAGGTTCTTACCGTAGTGTATTTTTGGTGTATATGGATATGTTGTGTTTCCCTCTGTCAAACACTGTATCAGAACAGGTGATCATTCACCATTTCATGGTCATGATGCCATCTGTCGACGTACCTAAATGTTTTTGTCCTTCTGTATTGGTATGAAGTAAATTTATTGATGTTTTAATGGCCCATGCGCGGGCACACACACACACACACACACACCCACACACACACACACCCACACACACACACACACACACACAAACACACACACACACACACACACACACACACACACACACACACACACACACACACACACACACACACACACACACACACACACACACACACACACACACACACAGAGAGAGAGAATGATTTGCTCTATGTTGCCTCTGAAAGACATTTTTCACACACAAATATGTAAACTCTGGAGTTTGGCTTGAAGTTTGTTTATACACACGGCTAAATGATTGGAACTGATGAGCCGTCAGCGATCGCTTGGGCCCACGCTGAGGCCTTAATTTACGGAAGTGTAGTTATCACATGTGATTTACTGATGTGTACACTCCCAACACACACACACACACACACAAGCACACACAATGGATGATGAAGGGCCTGTCCCAGGAATTGATGGCCCCATCCCAGGGGTAGGTGAGTTGGGGACTGATGGTCAGGATGATGTACAGTTGAGGTGATCCCACGCTAGTTGGGGGTCACCACTCCGCATAGTCTGTCTATGGGCTTTCTTCTCCACACACTTGTTTTCTGTAAAATTTAAAGAGGACATATGAACCAGTAATTATTGCAGTGAACAGCTTTCACGTAAAAACTTAACATCTGCTGTTACTGTTAAATACAGATGTGGCTTTTTTTTCTCTCCTGATACCAATTTCGTTTTGCTAAGTCATTTGGGGTTTTATGTACCTGACTGGAATGCACAGAATTGCATGAGCTCCAAGTCTTGTCATGGGCTTGGGAGGACAGTCAGGCTCAGTCATATTCCTGTATTGCAATCACATACTGTACATCATTTATCAGAGCATGTTGTGAGCCCTGCAAAGCAAGCATTTTCAGTTGCTGAATGTGTATTTAGCCACACAAGAGAAACTGAGCACCAATTCAATTGTGACAAAATGCGTAATTTCTTTCTTTTGTCAGGCTGAGAATAGACAAAGAATTAATAACATCCAGCATCTGAGTTGATGTCTGATTTCAATGGAGCTTGTCTCAAAATCTCTGCCATTGCAAAAACAAAAACACATTACGGTTCAGATGTACTGTTCACAGTATACCTTAAGAAAACTATGAACATATAGTTACACATACATACTTTCTATCTCTATCTGGCAAACACACTTTACCTCTCCAGCGTTTCAAAAGCCACAACCCAAGTCTTGTTTATGCTAATGGGGTCATCTGACTCTGACAACTGCTTTTGCACAAAATTAAAAGACCTGCGGGACATTAGACAGACTGCGGAGTCCGCGAGTACATCTTTCCTCAGACCTATTTTTTTTCCTGGCATTGCTTGAGGCCGAGAGCCTCTCTCTTCCCTGAGCTAATCCTCTTTTCCACCTGCTCCTCTGAAGTGTGAGCTTCGAGCAGCACCCTGGCCAGCTCCCAGATGTCATAGCCTCAAAGTTAGAGGTGGATTCAGGGTTATTGCAATGGGGGGGAAAAAACTCTTAGAAACTTTAAGTCAGTTTCCTTTAGGTTAAGAAAGCCCGCTGGAATTATTTTTTGGTGAACCTGTTGCCTGCAAAAACTCAAACGGTCTTTTATTAAATCAACCCAAAAGTGCACAGTTGCTTCATACCAAATAAAGAAACCATCGGCATGCCAGTGTACATTACAAAAGGGACTTTAAAAAGGGTTTTCAAATGATGCAAAATCTGTATTTTTTCTGTACTAGATACAGTGATATTATGAGAAAGTAAGAGCATTGTCATTGATTTTTTTGTCATGGCGCTCTCATTGTAAAGACCTTTCCATCAAATAGCCATTTTGGGGATTATGTGGTACAACAGATAACTCATTACAAACTGTCCATCATAGTTGTGTTGATATTCAACAGCTGGTAAGAGTTAAATTAAGGGCTGAAGTGGTTCTAGTGCTTTTTTATTTTTTAGCAGGCAACTCCGGAAGCTGGATTGTGCCGGATGAACAATAATATTATTTTTAAAAAGGTTGATTAGAATTGAGTATTTAATTGATATATTTAAATAGATTCACTCCATAAAGTAAATTAATTAAATACAATTTGGGATTTGAAGTATGCAATTCAATTCATTCTAAAGGCTTTAATCTATCTGACATAAAACAAAAAAAACACCAGTAAATGTTTGAGGTGGTGGTGAGGTGAGGGTCTATAATTGTTCTGCTGGTACTCTCCATCTTCCGCTGCCAACTTGTCTTTAATTAATTAAACACTGTACATATTATGTTTGTGAAACGTGTTTGTAAAACATTTTAAACTGCTTGATATGAAGAGCTGCGAGTTGGGTGTTTCTGTCACAATTATAAGACTGTTGTTCTGACATATTCTTGGTGGGGATTGGGCTGCTGCTTGTCCGATGGTTTTTGTGTACGCGTGTGTATCGTGTGTGTGTGTGTGTGTGTGTGTGTGTGTGTACGTGTGTGTGTGCGTGTGTGTGTGTGCGCGCGTGCGTGTTTCAGAGCCGCAGCTGAAAGGCATCGTGACACGGCTGTTCAGCCAGCAGGGCTTCTACCTGCAGATGCAGCCGGATGGAACCATCGACGGCAGCAAGGATGAGAACAGCGACAACAGTGAGTGGAGCATAATGGAAACTATAGTTTCCAGCATAAAACATTAGATGGCAATGAGTCACTTGGTTATATAATATATTACCACATTTTATAAGCTGTGCTTTTATCATTTTGAATTCTTACATAAACGATGCTAGCCTAAAGCGCTCCAAAATTAGTTTAAAATCCCCTTGTTGAATTGGATTACCAATTTCAAAAGGAAAATATTCACCAAACAAGGCAAAAGCGCTCTTTTCTGCATCTGGTTATGTAGTAGTATATGCATGCGATATAACTGTAGCAATAAAATGTGTCAAAACCTACGCAAATGGTTTATGAATTATTATCCAGTTATCAAGTTATCAAGTATATTCAAATATTTGTTCCTCAAGTAAAATTAATTCTAAAATCCATGTCCCTGTCCCTCTAAGTAAACCATTTCTACTGTGTACACTGCATGATTGTTAAGTGCCACATTGTTTTACATGATTCGGCTCTGAAGCGCGTGCGATTATCACAGCACAAATTCCTTCCTGGAAAAACCCATTGCCTGAAACAACTGTATCCCCACAGCTTCACTTCTAGTCACAAAAATCCGTCCCTGAGCCACTTCTTTGCAATATTTCACCAGCAATCGACTTTCCGTAGTGGACTACCAGTGAGTAAATAGTCTCTAGGGAATAGGCCCCTAAAGCTATCACACCCCTTTCCGCTCTCACAGGAACAGAAAAACGGAAAACCAGCAGATTCTGTAGAGAGTCTTCTTTATTAAAACATATAGGCTTTTGTAATGGTTTCCTATGGGAAGCGAAGGATCAAGAAAGAGATATGTGTCAGCGGAGAATGGTCAATTGTCAAAGCGATAATGACGACACTCCCAATCTGGAGTGAAGCCAGACAGGAAAGCAATCATGACCATTATTCTCTAAAACATCCTGCCAATCTTAAAGGAAGCCAGAGCCAAAGCTGCTGGACGGTAGCAGTCATGCGGTGAAAAGAACGGTCTATGCCCGTCACGCGTCGTTTTAGAGGAGATAGATCTTCAGTACGTATAGTGTATAGAAAGGGTCTTCTGAACAAAAAGGATTACTGCGCACAAAAAAAAAAAGAAATTCTGTAATGCGTTTCCTCTGTGCACCTTTAACACATTGCTGGGTTTTTTTTAGAGCCTCCATTGTGTTCTAAAGGTTTTGGCTGATGAGGTGTTTGTTGATGTGAGGGTTTCCCTACCTCTAGCTAATCTTCTTGTTGAGCAGTGCCGCTGGCCCAGGGATGGAGGAATGCAGTGAATAATTCAGCCAGAGGAAACTAAAAATACCACCTTCCCCGTTTGTACCCAATGAATAATTCTCTATATGAGATGCCTCGGGCTCAGAGACGGTCCGAAGGAAGACACAAAAAGAGAGCAGGGAGATGCAGCGAGAGGAATGTGATACGTTTTGAGTAAACAAGATGGAGACAGAAAGAATAAAGAAAAAAGTGATTAAGAGAGATAGTAATGAACAAAGAAGATTTGGTATTCAGGTCCTGCGCTGAGCTATTGATTGCCCGGCTGGATTATCAGAATAATAGATTACCCCCCACCCTTGAAC
This sequence comes from Gymnocephalus cernua, assembly GCA_023631565.1. Lineage (NCBI taxonomy): Eukaryota > Metazoa > Chordata > Actinopteri > Perciformes > Percidae > Gymnocephalus > Gymnocephalus cernua. The sequence continues at coordinate 18,454,993 of CM042436.1, read as the reverse complement.
AAACACCGCCCTCTGACCTGCAGCATCTTCAGCAGCGGCGGATGGAATACAGTCATTTCTTTTCTGGGGGAGGTTGAGTGAAACCGATGGGATTGAGGAGCATACTAGGTGCGACCTGAGCCCCAAGTGCGTTTCAATTCCATTTTTTTTTTTATTATTATTTGCTATATTTCTGTGCTGAGAGAAGGGCACAACTGAATAGCAAATAGATTTAGCTGGAGAAATGCCTCAAGAATAAATGGAATTCTGCTTTAATAAAATCATGCTCAAGACTCAAGAAATATTCAGTAAATTGTGAGAACTAATAGAATAGATTACTGCAGTATGTCAAACTGCTTCAGTGGTAAGCATGGCAGGCAGAGCTACAGTTAACTTACTGCAAGGGCTGTGAAACACCATTCAATTAATTAACGCCCAAATTTGAGCAGTTTTTAATTTAATTGTCATCAGTTGATTGCCTGCAGTAATTACCTGCGCACACTGCAGCTCAAGAAATATATTGCTGGCTATGAGACACATGCCGTATCGTGTGGGGCGTTCACACTCGCGTCTGCCTCTGATGCTCCGGGTAGATGGATGGGATGAAGCAAGACTTGTTCTATTAGTTGAAGACCCAGTCTCTAATTTCAAGCACTTTATGAACTTTGGCATGAAGGGGTGTCACCAAAATGTAAAAAGACACTAATGAAGACAGTATATAAGAGCACAGACTAACACACCTGTACTGTATGTACAAGCTCTCCCATCTTTGGATTTGCACCTTGGAGACATGCCCTTGGCACATGAAGTTTGCCTGAGTGTTTCTCTAAACCTTTCCAGCAGGGTTTATTTCCTGCTGCGCCAGTATTCCTCACATCAAATGCACTTCCTTTAGTCTACCAGCAGGATTCGCGATTAGTTGATTACTGCTCCATTTCAAGGACTTCACTTTATTGGGTAGTTTGAAGCCATTTTGTCTGGCCCTTTGACAATAGAAGATCCCTGGAAATCTCTTAACGCTGTCCCTGCACCATCCCAGCCACTCTATTTTCTAGCGAGAGATGGAAATGAAGTTATTAAGGAAGAGGAATCGCCTTCGGCATGGTCATCAGGTACTCAAACAGTAATCATTTTGGAATCCATCAACCACTGGAGCCGCAAATAGAAAAGGCGGACATTCAGAAGGTAGCTGAATGACAGCTCCTGTCAGTTCTGTAATCCTTTGGCCGGCAAACGAGACCAAGGACGGCAGATTATAAATATAGCAAAATAGTGAACTAGCATGCCATATTTTATGCCTCTTTTCCTCGCACTTTTCAAGCCAAGCTATCGCAAAAAAGGCTTTTGAGGGCCCTGTTGCAAGTACTGTATGACTGCTGAGAAAAGGCTAGAGTAGGTTTTGATAGGTGCTCTGGGGTGATACGTGACAGAACTGTGGACGGTGGCTCTGAGAGACACCGCCAGTCATCGGAGCGACAAAGGCAGCAGCCATGAAAGGCAAATGGACACAAGAGCGAGGGAACAGACAGAGGGGAAGGTGATTGTTATGACAGAAAAGAGATTGAGAAGGCTGATAAAACAAAATTTAAGGTGCTAATGGACTCACATTCTGCCAGAGGAACCCAAGCATCCAGCTCCTCAAGGGCATGCATAGCTGCAAGAGTGGCCAGTGTGTATCACCTGTACCAGTGGCCTCAAGGCAGAGTTAAAACCGTTGGCAGGCACGTCAATATTTATTGAGTGAAATTGAATCTGCTTGGAGGACGGACCCTTGTTGGCACGTCTCCTCTCGCCCCTGCCAGACTTATCTGATAGTCCCCATCGCCACCCGCAGAACAATCATAGCAACAATACAGTGTCCTCGCACCTCCATCACACCAAAGCCCATGAAAGTCACAGCCTCAGATTCACAGGTAACAGTAAGTCAAATAAAATTAGACTTATTTACAGAATTATTAAAGTCTCTCCGATGATTGGCCAAACATCCTTGAGACAAAATATAACGTGGTGTCATCTGCATGGTGTTATTCTACATTAAAGGCCCTGAAACAAATATTCTCAATCAGTTTTGGATATTTCACACAAGGGATTTCTCTATGGGCGGTGTCATCAGTGCTTGTGTCACTGCTTTAAAGTGGGCAGGGCTCCGACTTCCGAGCACCAATCAGCATTCAGTAACCTAATAATTGATCAAACCACATATACAAAAAAAACAACTATTTCTTGTTGACTAGCAGTTACATACACAGTCACATAAATATAAGTTAGTGTGAAAGTACTTTCATTGAACAAAATCTGTTAATCTGCGCTACTTCCGTGTGTAATTTCACCCCTTAAACAAATTATCAAATAAACTAGTAGTTTACCTACATTTTGAAGTAGCTTGCTGGTAGTTCAACTACATTCATATTTGCATAGTGATTAAAGTAATTCAATTACTATTTAAGCCAGTTGTGTTGTTAACTGCTGAAACTGCAATGTCGGGCCACAAAAGGAAAGAAATTATTTTTGAATGATTTTGTTTTGTACCAGAGACCTTTGAATTTCTGCTTTAATGTTAATGCTTTCCTGTCATAATGAGGTGCGTCAGTGTCCCCATTGTCGATGTACTGCACTTGACTGCTGACAGGTAGCCAAACAACAGAGACAGAAGCTGTTGTGTCTAAAAGAGTAAAGTAAAAACTCAATTGTCCTTTTCTGTCCTTTGTGTCTCTCTGTCTCTGCCTCTTTGTATCTGCCCGTCTCCCTCCCTCCCTCCCTCCCTCCCTCCGTCTTTCTGTTCTGCAGCCCTGTTTAATCTTATTCCTGTGGGTCTAAGAGTGGTGGCCATCCAGGGAGTGAAGAGTGGCTTCTACATTGCCATGAATGGCGAGGGCATGCTCTACAGCTCGGTAAGATACATCCCCTTGCACCAGACGTGTTGTTAGGTTGTGCACGTGTGTGCGTTATGCAGCATGCGTATTTAATCATTCACACATGTTCTGTTTTGTTCTGTTTCTTGTCTCTTTTATTATCCCACTGCAGCAAAGACTCTTCCAAACCCTTTCATCTCCTCTCTATTTGAGATCTCTTCAAGTGTGCCATTGTGTTGCTGTGCAGCACCTTTTCCCCCTCCCCCTCTTTGTTGTTGAAGCAGCACACCGCATATGTTTTACAAGTTCAGTGCTCAGCCCTTTTTAAAATTGACTCTTCTTCCTTTACTGGCTAGCCGACTAACGGAGCCTCGTCATGTAGCAGCTACAAACAGAAATTCCCTTGAAATGCATTGTACTTTTGATGTGGATGGTGTTGCTTTCTTGAACTTTTTCATCCTGATTTCGATTCAGGATTCTTGCTGTCATGAAAGGATACTACATTGAAGGGCTGCATAGTTAATCGCATATTAATTGTGATCACAATTTTGGCTCCCCACAATGAAATGAACATGATCAACATTAAAAATGTATGCTCTTCTGCTCATAGCAAACTCTGCCTCATATCTAATCAAGCAAATATAAACTAACAGCATGACTGGGGAAGGACTCATCCAGCCAGTGCAGCGCCAGCAGTGGCATTACGCACGTTAGGCTGTTTGTTCTGTTTACCTTCATTAAATCGCCTGAAAACGATACCAGGCTGCTAACCAGTACAGTGTAGACCTCTACACACAACAAACAGACTGCTCGTTTAAAACTTGCCAGACATTGTTCCGTTAAAAACTGAGATGGACGGCATAACGCTGCAGTGTTTGTGTGCCTAGCGGCTATCAGACTTCTGCTCAAAGCTTGATCCAGACAGAACACCACAGTTTGAAGGTTTTCAGCTTTACATTGTTGAAACAGAGCAGCTCATATTGGTACCGGCAGCAACAAGTTAGTAGACTGCAGACGTCACTGCACCCGTAAAAGTAAATGACAGCAAAACGCAGTAAAGACTGAGCTGCAATGGAAACTCTAAGCTGCAACACCTATTTTTTGGTGTAAAGGCATTCATTTTTAAGGATTCTGTTAATCCTGTTAATATCCGAAATCTCCCAAATATCTCAACAATGCATTGTGAAGTGCTCTGTTTCATTTCATTTTTTCAGGTACTTTTTGATATTAGCCAAAAAAGACTGCATGATTATAAAAGTCCTACACTTGATTGAAAAACGAACAAACAGCGTTATCTCACCACATAAGCAGTAAAACTCATTTGGGTTGAAAAAAATAATAATTTCAATACTCAGTGGAGGAGTAAATATTGTGAAGATGGATAGTTTATTTGCAGTGTAGGATATGAGAAGCATATAGGCAAGTGTGGGTAGCTGATGCCTAGGCGGGGGTGGACCCAGTCACAGATGTCAGCTGGAGAAAAGTCGTAGCTGTTGCATTAAGGATGAAGACATGATTCTGGAGCACGTTTGTGGGAAATGGGGTGGAGACAGGCAGAGGTATAGAGACAGGAAGATATCCCTAGTTGGCATGGTTATACAACCGGCAGTCTTATGGTTCCCAATCCAGTTGAAGACAGAAGAGAGAAGAGACTTTTGCGTTTCTCACAAACCTCTGCTGAGGTTTGACATTGTGGTGGCTGTCCGATCGCCAGACAGCTATGATGAACGACTGCAATTCACAAACTGCCCATCAAACTTTTTCCTTTTTCAAAATCCACGAAGGACACGGTGAAGCCAGTGTCTGCTATATCGCAACTTATATTTATTGATAAGGGAGCTGATTTACTGCGAGAAAGATCCAGGAGAACATTTTGAAATAGACCAGATAAATGGTGTACATGCTGCATTTAAAAAAAAAAAAAAAAAAAAAAGTCTAGCAAATTCAGAGCCATTATTTTAGCCGAGCAGGCATTCTCGCTCAGTACAACTTGAGCACAATAAGCACTCACGAGTTCAGAGAAGGATGTACAATAAATGTGCAGGCTGTTATGACTCACCCAGGAAGACCGATTCATTCATAACTGAAGGCTCATGAGCAAGTTCACAAATCACAGCCCTACTATGAGGCTTACAATACCCCTCCACCCACTTATCTACATCTAATTAAAGTTTATTTCTGCCCAGACAGAAATCCCCCCCTCTAATACACCCTTGATGAAATCATCATTTGCATCAGATTACATGATTATTATTAATTACAAGTGATTCAGGACCTATGTCAAACTGCAGCTTTCAGCACGACAAACATGACTCTGTGTATCATTTTAATCACTATGCTGGACGGAGGAACATCTTTTTGACCTTACTATCACAAGGAGAAGGGGATGCTTGTCAGAAGGCAAAACATTTTTTGCAGTAACAGTAGAAAGACCATTTTAATTTGAGCCATGCGGTGATTGAACTCTCTTGCCATATGGAGAGAGGTTCAGTTTCTCAGATGTGAAGCATGGGAAATTAGCATGCACGAATCCAGGCGGTGGGCTGGATCACAAGTAGGCTTAGAACCCTTGAAGAGCCACAGAGTGCTCATAAAGAGGCTGAATTAACATGCAAAGCTCAAATAGCTTGTTTCTCTCTAACTCTCATTTGCCAATTTAATTTAGCAATAGATATTATGTTTTTAAGGGGCACATTTCTGTTCTGTATTCACACTGTCATAAGAGCTCTTGTGGTGCAGTCACAGCTATAAAATAAGTCATTTACTTTTCATCTTCTCATTACTTACATATTTACTTTTACTATTATTTGCCCGGGCCTTTATCTTTCCCCCCCATCTCCCTCACTTATTCGCTCTTCTTCAAGGTCTCCATTACACTCTTTTGCCTCTCGAAACCATAAACCTTTACACTGCTTGTTTTTTGTCATCTTGTTTTGTCTTCCTAACATCTGAGAGTCGAGATGCACGGCTCTCTCTCCCTCTGCCCCCCCCCCCCCCCCCCCAGGAGATCATTACTGAGGGATATCCTCCTACCCGTCTAACACTCCCTCGTTTTTCTTCTTCTCTCCCTGCTGCTTTGCCCTGTCTTGTTAGTGAGCGAATGCGACAAGCTTTGTCTTCTGTATGAGATGACTGAGAGGTCGTCGTGTTGCAACTGTGAGAAGCCGTAGTCTCAGTCTTTCATCTAGGTTTTCAGGTATCTAGCCAGTCGGTTACTGTTGATCAATTAAGTGGTTACGTACATGCTCGTCGCTGGTTGGCTTTTCTTGCCTGGAGTGCAGAGCTCACTGTTGAGGTGGTTGCTGATTGGAAGCTGATGTAGCCATGGGGGAGCAGGGTGATAATGCTTGTGTGGAGTGTTTAGCGATGAAGTGCGTGGGGGATGAGCATCTACAATAAAGAGCTCCCTTCCATTATTTATAACACTTCTCAATATGACCTAGTTTACTGCACCGCAGTAACCACTGTTCTCTATCTGCGCCATCCATCTCAGACCTATCTATCTCACAAATAGACATATCTGTCGATAGCCGCACACACACACACACAATGACACACTATCAACTCACTTACTTACACACACACACACACACACACACACACACACACACACACACACACACACACACTCACTCTCTCACACACACACGCACGCACGCACGCACGCACGCACGCACGCACGCACACATGTGTCTTGATCTTTTTTGGTCTTGAACAAAACTGGGTAGGGGGAGTTAAAAGTGTTACATTTGTGTTAGTTTCATTATCGGTTCATCTTTTAATTTTTTTTTTGTTAGTTTGCTACAATAAAAATGCCCATTTCCAAAGTCTAAATGGACATCTTCAGATTCTATTTGAGACAATGGTTTGGTATTTTTGGGCTATTTGCTCAACAACTAATTAATTATCAAAATGTGGGGGGTTCATTTTCTGTAAATCTAGTGTACATGCACATTATGAAGTTGCATGCATGTGTTGATGGTGCTAAGTAATGACTGGTAAATTATAACAGTGCCCTCAGGAGGTAAAGAAAGAGAGAAAAAGGAAAGTAAAGAGGAATAGGATATTAGACAATCGGAGCATTAGTATGGTGATTTGAGCCATTAACCATCAATGTTCTTTTCCGAAGGAAGTTAAAGGGACGACAGGACAGAACATTGTTTGAAAGTGATTGACTTTCAGAGTGAGAAAGAGAAAAAGAGCAACAGGGAGGAGAGGGACAGAAACAGGGAGAAAGAGTTTTTCAGTTAAAGTAAAGTCTAGACAATGCCCGACCTGAATCTCTTCCAGAATAATCATGAGCTCCCTGGGAGCTCCATGGCAGACCTGGGATTCTCACTGAGGTCAAATCTCTCAGATACACAAGTGGCTCAGGCCCATATTCAAATGTCGATCCCCCCACCCCCACCCCACCCCATATCCTCCGCATCTTTACCAGAATCAAAGGATGTCTGTCGGCCGCAGCAGGGCTCCTTAATGCAGAGCCAGAGAGCTCAGATGGAGCCAGTTATCTGATTTGGATTCAGGACGCGTTCATCCCAGTTCTGTTGCCAGCCCTGTTTCATATCCATTACATCTTGCTTTCTTTTTGTTTCATTTTACACTTCCTGCACCCCCCCCCCCCCCCCACCCCCCCACCATCCCCAATCTCCCAACACTCAAACACAAGTATCACCTCGCTCGTATCTGTTTGAATGTACTGCATCATCTGGGATTTTAGCTGTTGGCTCCAGACTTAAGTCTATTGTGAATTGAGTGTCTTTCGTGAATTACATTTTCTCTGTTTTTATATATACATTTTTATATTATCTGTCTATTCTCTGTTGTATATTTAATGTTATTGGGCCTATTCCAGAAAGCTTTGAGTAGCTTATTTGGGGTTCCCCATTTTGAGCAACCTACATATGAACTTTGTACCTACTGAAATTGTGTCTGAAATTACTCATATTATGCTAATTTTCAGTTTCATAATTGTATTTAGAGGTTGTACCAGAATAGGTTTACATGGTTTCATTTAAAAAAACACCATATTTTTGTTGTACTGCACATTGCTGCAGCTGCTCTTTTCACCCTGTGTGTTGAGCTCTCTGTTTTAGCTACCGAGTGAGGCATCTCACTTCTGTTCCATCTTTGTTGGGAGTTGCAAATGCGCATTAGCTAGGTAGGGACTACTAGCCAGTCAGAAGCAGAGTATGAGGGCGTACCACGTGTGTTATAACGTGTGTTACAAAGTGACGCACGTTCATCACGGAAGTAAAGGCTGGACTACAACATAGTTGTTTGGAGCAGTTTGTGAACAGTGTTTTCTGTTAGAGATGGTAAGTCCCTTTGGGGTGGACTTTGGTTTTTTCACTTTGTAAACCTATAACATGCACAAAAAAAGATATATAACACACTAAAGGAAAGGGGAAAAGCCAAGTTATAGTTAATGTTGCTGAGACCTAATGCATGTCTTAAATACTTCATCTTCATAAAATTGTAAAGCCAATTTTTTTTAAATATTCAGAAATGCATGGTTTACATCCATGTTCACATTGCCTTCGATAATCCGTGTTCTCCAGATTTTGTCACTGTATATCCCCAATTTTATAGACATGGTCATTTGTTGGTCAATCTGCAAAGTAACTAAAGGTCTCAAATAAGTAGTGGAGTAAAAGGTATAATACAATATACCTTTTGAAATGTAGTGAAGTATAGGCCTAAGTAACATACAAAGTGGCATAAAATGGAAAAACACAAGTACCTCAAAATTGTAATTAAGTACAGTACTTGAGTAAATGTAATTAGTTACTTTCCACCTCTGAGATCACCTACATGCTTGTGTGTGCTTGTAAAGGAGGAGATGCAACCAGTGGAAGTTGTTATAAATTCAGCTGGCAGTCTTTGGTTAAATTGATGTAAATTGTTGTGTGCTAAAACCTTTATATTCCGTCCCAACTTTTATGGTGTTTGTTCACTGGGGCTCAGGTGGACCTCTGTTTGTTCATCATCAGCTCGCTAATGGTGGCGAGTGAGCCTTCCCACATGCCCAGTTTAACTAACAAGTCCTTCGCCTTTCTCCTTCAGATCACCGCAGAATATAAATAAGTGTCCTTGTAAATAGTTTACTATCAATAAGCACGGCCTGTTAGCGCTGAAATGTGGCACGTCTTTTTTTTAAATTATTTTCCTTGTTTTGTCGCAGTAACAACTTTCGTTGATTATGTATTCCTGGCAGAGGAGGCGACAGCGCAAACCTGTTGGTGTGCATTTTAAATGTGCGACAGCATGCGTGTCGCACTGAGTATGTGTGCGCATGTGGCCGTTTGCTAGTGTGCTTTTCTGTGCTTTTCCTTCTCTGTGTGGTTCTTTGGTTCACGCATGTCCATTAAGGAGATGCCATTAATCACGAGAGACTCCGACCCGTCTCTGCACCTCATATTTCCACTTAGTCATCCACAAACAAGGTGCTCTGTCAAAGACTTCAAAGTCACTTACATTCCACCCCTATCATTCCCAAGCCACAGCCAGGGTGCTTTCTAAACTGATCCTAGCCTTTTCATAGACAGTAACAGAGTGTTGTCCTTGTGGATGAATTGAAGGGGAATTTCGACTGTGTGTCAGCAAAGCAAAGTGGCTGATTGGGAAGGGTAGGATAGTAGAGCACACTGATGTGTTTGTGTGGGTGGGTGGGTGGGTGTGTATGCATGTGTGTGTGTGTGTGTGTGTGTGTGTGTGTGTGAGTGTGTATGCATGTGTGTGTGTGTGTGTGTGTGTGTGTGTGTGTGTGTGCGTGTGTGTGTGCTTGGCCTGATTTTGGCTCCAAACAGATGAAGAAGGGACACATCCTACTGGTGTGTAATGCATCACTGTCTGCCCCCTACCCACTCAAACACATATGTTCACAGACACACACGCAGCCAGACACACGCAGCCAGACAGGCACAATGTGACCCCCAGTGCCCCAACACCGACAGAGACGTCTGCTGTTTGACAGTGTGTCCGCAGGCCCAGATAAAGTCAGCCGCCAGCCCTCCACAGAGATTGTCCTGCCTCCTGCTGACTAGCTAGACATTTCCACACAGCCGACCTCACCTTCCCAGATTCCTTAGCACAACCTGCTATGCACTGCTGTGTCTTATAAATGAGCAGTCACACACAGTGTGACTCCATTAGCTAAACTGTAGAGCCATGCGAGCAAAGATACAGATACGCATACTCTTAACAGCATTGATTTTGATTGGGATAAGGAGTTTAAAGCTGCACTAATCATGATTTTTTACATTAATTGGTCAAATATGTATAATGGGAATTGCTTGCAGTGAAAAACCCACAGAATTGCCACCTGACTGCCATTTCCCTTGACTCCCACAACTGAGTTGATTCACACAATGTATTCTTCAACCCTGTTTCCAATTGTAGAAGGCAGCTGTTTTTTGTGTGAAAAAGCTCTGATAAACCGACAGTACACTACCTGCCCAGCACCAAACAGCAGACAAAGTTAGCGGCCACCTGGAGGTTTGCCATAACAACTGTATAATGTTTTGTCTACAGCCCCCATGTGGCCTAAGAAATCAATGCGTTAAACATGTCACACTTAATCCAACTCACTGTGAACAGTTTTCCTAGGTACCTTCTCTTCAAAAGAAAGTAATAACTGAAAAACATCCACAGCAATAACTGCATTTTTTCCCCTCTGGAAAAACAGCATCACAGGCTAAATTCTGTTTACCTCAAATGTATTAGAGTGGACTAATATATCAAAACCTGGGTAAATAAAATCAAAAACTGCAATAGGTAACTGAGAACATGTTTTTGTAACTAACACACACACACACACACACACACACACACACACACACAGGCTTGACACACCTCTGACTTCCCCTGCCCTTCAAACTGCCGTTAGTTTGTAATTTAGCCTCTTGTCACGAGGAAGCATTCAGATGAGTAGAGATGACCTTCCACCGTCCACCTCATCAGCACACCTTAATCAGCTCACCTGCTTTAATAACTATAGATTTAGTTTGAAAAAGTAAAGACACAGATTGTCCTGCCTATTTAAAAAGGTCAGTGGCACCATTATCTTCATTAAATTCACAAATTAATGTATCTTATATTCGTTAGGGGTTAGACGGTCAGGAGCATTGTTTCTGTCTCCTGAACTGTCATGGCAATAATTTGGCACCGAACTCAGTCCCGACAGTGTACCAAATATGTGGCTCGTTCCATTTTTCATGTCATTCCTCGCCACCTCCTGTGTGTCCCTTTGACTTTCTCCTTCACTTGCTGCTTTGATAATTAAGCAGAGAGAGATAACAGTCTTCCATTGGTCACCATTATTCTAATAAGACTATCATTACTTAGATTCCAACGAGGTGTGTGTGTGTGTCTGTGTGTGTTTGTGTGTGTGTGTGTGTGTGTGTGTCTGTGTGTGTGTGTGTGTGTGTGTGTGTGTGTGTGTGTGTGTGTGTGTGTGTGTCTGTGTACACAGTATGTTTACTGACCTTGGCAATGTACACATGCTAGTGATAAGAGCCAATATTGGCAGAGTGAAACAGACGCAGCTTTCTTTTTTTTTGTCTGAAATGAGACTTCATTAAAACCATCCGTCTGTGCCTGCTGGTCATGTCTGCATGTGATTTATGTGGATACAAAAATGTATTTTGTGTGTGTGCATGCATTGATTCATATGTACATACTGTTTGCATTCCTAAATGCAGGAGCCCACATGCACATACTGTATCTATATCCTTCAGTCTCTTTTATTTTGCAGGAGATGTTCACACCAGAGTGCAAGTTCAAGGAGTCTGTTTTCGAGAACTACTACGTGATCTACTCGTCCACTGTGTACCGGCAGCAGGAGTCGGGCCGGGCCTGGTTCCTTGGCCTCACCAAGGAGGGACAAGTCATGAAGGGCAACCGGGTCAAGAAGACTAAGCCCTCGTCACACTTTGTGCCCAGGCCCATCGAAGGTATGAGAAACCTTGTTGTTTGGAACAGCTTTGAAGTGATCTTTTTAATGTTTGGTTTGTTCCTTTGTGTGGTTATGCATGTACATCCCATTTACTTTAATTACTTTTGGAAAACGTTCCCAAAAATTTCAGATTGCCTACCCCTTACATGACAATGTGGTATGAAAACTTGTTATTTGGTCATGGTATTTAATCCAGTACAATAAACATTTTGTAGTGCTTGCAATGATTTTAAAAACTATATGCATCCTAAGGCACAAGATATTTGGAATATGTCTAATGTAAAGCATTGTTTTCATCAAACCAACCCCGGAAAACAATCAAGAAAAATACTTTAAAATGATTTCATTCTTGAATTTAAAATGTTTTGGTTAAAGAGACGACGATCTAGTTTCAAATATTATATTTTAACAAGGAGAGTTTGCTAAAATGACACTTCTGTGCATTTACTGTGATAGATTACCTATCTGAAGCAAGTTTTATTGTCTTGTTAAGTTCCATTATTTAAATTAGTGGAACAGTGGGTTCTCTGAAGTCAGCAAAGAATAAACTATTTATGCTTTTGGGTTGGCAGTAATTTTAAGTATACACTTGACGGTCAGACTCAAAAAGAAGACCAGCTAGACATTTTTGAATATCACCTCTAACATGTTTCTAGTGAGAGCAGTGTTTGATAGATATCATGAAAACTTGTCAAGCAGTGAGATAAAAAAAAAGTGCTTACTCAGCCCTGATTCCCTGCCTGGTAGAATTGTCTCTCCAGCCTCACACCTGACCTTGTCTTTGTCTGCACATCCATCTCTTCAATCTGCTCTCCATTGTCCCCTTTCTGAGCTCCTCCTCTCTTTGGCCTGTCGTCTCCTCTCCCTCCTTCTCCTTCCCTCTCTTTACATCTCCACTACAGTTTGTATGTACAGGGAGCCGTCAATGCATGAGATAGAGGACAAGCACCGCTCCAGGAAGAGCTCAGGGACTCCCACCATGAACGGAGGGAAAGCTGTCAATCAGGACTCCACATAGCAGCGGGGGGAGGGGCTTCCAGCAGGGGGGAGTGATCTCATCCTGACTCAAGGGGCGGGGCCATAGGAAAACTCATCGCCCCCCCGCCCTAAAATACGCACCACCATCCCCTCTGAAAAAAAAGAAGGCATTGTGGCGATGAGGAGCTATTACTGTACACCCAAGACAACAACTGAACTCTTGCCTGTAAAAATCTTTTAGATGAATTAATATGAAAGCAGAGGAGATATATATATATGGAGAAAAAACACATTTTCAATCAGGACTTGACCAACATTTTATGCAAAAGAGAAAAAGCTGTGATAAACAAAAGAATGGTGGTCTCTCTTCACTCAAATACAAATATCTATCATTTCCAATTTATGCTGTGAAAATCAAGCTTTAATACATCTTTTCTAAATGCTACTGCACTCCCATATGCGTTATTGTGTTATTGTTGTCAGTAATAACTATAACATCATCATCATTACTAATCTGTTGAATCTTATCATCCCAGTTAATATCATGGTTACTGGCTTTCTTTTGTTTTTTGGGACTAGAGATTTGTTTTCCTATTTCTCTCTCATAATTTGATCCTGAATGTCACACTACCTGCTCTGTTGTGAGGGTAAGACTGAATGTATTTGATAGTTATCTGTGTTGTACTCCAATGGAAACAGAGTGCTTAGGGTGGGATGTAATTTACTCAGGTGTGTACTGTAAGTGTGACTAGAAGGACAGATAGGGCTGCTTCAAGTACTCTAACATGAAGTCCCCTATATTGTTCTGCAATGACGGGACAAGACTGATTCAAGCAATATAATAGAAAACAGTCTAGTATGTCTCTAAACCATAGTGATGCCAATCTAAAAACACATCCCTGTGGTTGGTGTGTTTGTCAGTAGAGAAGACCGGCAAATAAAGTTGTACAAGTAGGTAAAAGTTGATGTCAAAGTAAAACTGTCTTGATATGCATTCAATATAGTATTTAACATTCGCAAAGAATATTAGGTTTTTAAGTAAAAAGATGTCCAAACTTGTCACAAATGGCAAATAATAGTATTCTCTCCAAATCAACCAGCATCAGCACTATGAGCCATGGCCAAAACAAAATGGCCACTTCACATATACACCTCAAGAAACACAGACCCCCTCTCTCTGCTGTTAGCTAGGCTAAACATATAACCATATAACAGTATTCATGCCTTTAAACTATATGGACAAAAGACTTCTGCTGTTTTTTTTCTAAGCAAGAAAAGAATGACAGTTGTTTTGGCAGGCCCAGCAGTGAGGACATGTGTTGACTAGTTTTAAAGACTATTTCTGTTACCTTCATTGTGAAAACATTAGAGATTTCTCAACACTGGTGGACAAGGTGCCTGACTGACTGTTTAATAACCTACTGACCTGACTTGATGTTGTCAATATACGGTCACAATCATTAAGACTTTCCCATCACAATGGAAGCAGAATGTCTCATTGAGGAACCAGTGTGTCTGGATTTAGCCAGGTTTGGGGAGGATGTCCTACCATCCCGGAGGGACTCAAACAGTCTCCATCCCACCTGGTTTTGTGACCCATGAAATGAGTCAGTTGCTGCATTGTGGAGGAAATAATATCTTTCATAAATCAACATGCTGACAGGGCTGTTTAAACAAGGTGAATTGACTGGTACACCACATACACCGTGTAGGCTGAATAGCTCATTCCCAATCCCCAATTAGTTTGACTAACTCAGGAAGTCCTACAATTGTTCCGCGAATGGGGCCAGACATAAAAGGCTGGCCGCTTGTTGTCCAGCACCCGTTGCACAAAGCTTGGCCACCGGTGTGGTGTTTAAGGAGATCGGGATGGAGTCGACGGTGTTTTTTTCATTAAAAAAGGTAGTGTACAGCTAAGCCTAACTAGGTAAGGAAGGTTGAAAAGGGGATTACAGGAGCCGAGACAAAGCATGAACATAGCATGAATAAGAGTTGACGTAAGCTTGGTTCAATTTTGAGGCAAGAGATTGTTTTAAATTTGGGGAGAATATGTCCAAAACTTTTTTATGCAACATTTTGCAATGTTTTCATCAGTATTTTAGCAAGAGTTTATACAACTCTCCTATATCTGGTTGGAAATCATATGCTAAATTGGTGGTATGTACAGTAAATAGCACACATTCAGTTGCACGGAGCAAACCACAGTGGTATATTATCATGGATCTGGTGTTCTAATTGGGGCCTGGGTTAATAGCTGGTGCAAGTTACCTGTGAGAGCTAACGGTAGATTAGTTCAACTTCCACAGCACCTACAGCATAACAGCGATACATACAGTATATCAGACGTGACACTGAAAGTCAAAAGGCAAGACCAGCATATAGAAGTATCTTTTTATAGAGGTTTATATTGGTACAAATGGAATACACGTGGACTTAAAAAGCAATGCATGAAATTGGATGTACTCGATGTCAACTGTTGACGGCAGAATGAGAGGATTTGAGAAAGGGATGAATAAATAAAGGAGGTAAAAATAGCTGATGTGAGAAAAGGAGAGCACTTTTCAGGGGGGGGGGGGGAGGTTATTGATGTATGAAAGGGTGAGCAAAGGCATTGGTTGTATGTGATATCAAGTATTATTATTTTTATGTTTGCAGATGATTTCACTGCACTGGAACACGCTCATATATGCATTATGAATTGTGAGATGAAATAAAAAAAAAATATGCATTGATAATAAAAATCTGAATGAAGTTAGTGATTGTTTAAGAATAAAGACTATGTTATCAAAAACCTTTGACCTATACGCAGTGATTGATTCAGTGTGTTGTTGATCATCTTTTTTTTAAATTGTTAGTCACTTTACAAGTGAAGGATAAGCAGACAAACTAAATTTAAATCCATCAACTTGGGGTTTTTATGCGGTTCAAATTCGGAAAAAATAAGCTGCTTCATCTATCAATTCACCAGGGGTGATTTATCTTCTCACTAGCCCCTAATTCCAATGTGTCATTTTGGGATGGCGCTCCTTCGCCCTTAATTCTCCCGTTGTCATGGAAACAGACCCTCTGTGCCGTCTGCAAGGAGAATGAGGAGGAGGAAGAGGAGACAGATGAAGGCTCCCCTGCTTTTAGGACGTGGCTTGCGTGATGGCTGCAGCACAGAAAACAGCAGAGGTGGAGTATGGGGGTGGGGGGGTGTTGTGTTTCCTTTTTTTCTATTTCTGCTGAGGAGACTGTAAATGTATAGGTACTCACAATATGATAGAGAAAGAAGTCTCGCTTCTTTGCTCCAAAACAAAAAAGGCTTTAGGCATGACAGTGCTTTGGGCTAAATGCTAATGCTAGCATGGCAACCAGGGGTACGTCCCAAAGCCCTTAAATTGCATCCCTGTCTCCTCCACTTGCCTCCTTTCCTTGCATCTTAGTCCCTCCCACCGAGGAGGCCCGGGAGAGACGCATGGAAATCATCGGAGGAGAGAGGTAACGAGCAATGTGTTTTAGAGGGATGAGACGTCCTTTCCTCGGAAGTGTCACATAAATCACTCCCTCCAGAAAAACGCGATTATGCGATCGCAGAATTCAATGCATAATCAGCCAAAGTCCGCATATTAATGCAGGGGCCGCATTTTTTCAATTACGCCGCACTTTCGCCGCATAAATTGCCGATTTCCGCGCAAAATATGCGGGGCTTGCGTGATTTCATAATCCCCGCATTTTCGTTGCAAAAAAGTCACATATATCTCAGCAGAAAGTTGAAAAATGTTGCGTTTACTTCACACAAGAGCAGCCATTTTCCCCTGTTGCCATGGGAACGTTATGAAGTGACGTAATTTCACCTACTTTTATATACTGTCTATGCTGAGAACACTGTGTTGGGGGAATCACTTCTTTTCTCTTTTTCATCAAACCGCAGTTTTTGCAAGTTCCCGCAAGTTCCCGCAATTTTTGCAAGTTCCCGCATTTTCATCGCATAAAATGGCATAAATATCCCGCATATTCCATCGCATTTTTTAAGAAAACGTGCCGCATAATCAAGGATTTTTGCCCGCAACAATCACAAAAAAACTCTGCGTTTTTCTGGAGGGACTGATAAATACGTCAGCTGTTTGGACGGAGTTAGCAACTCCTTCAGCTGCACGTCTTCCGGGAAAGGCTGCTCTCGTGTATCCTCGGCTATAGCTCCTCTATGATCCCTCCTCGATGATCCCTCCTCAGTCCTCAGGGACCATGCTCGGGGACGAAATAGGAGCTTTGAGACGGCCTTCACCGAGGAGGGCCAGAACAACATCCGGTTCAGCTGAGGACCGAGGAGTTGAGGAGCTATCAAATTAGGGGGATGAGATTCAGCCCATCTCACAATGACAATTTTAACATGCTGATTTTTGGCATATGGTCACCACGTTCACCACCAGTGCAGTGTTGAATATTAAGGGGGGCAAAAATGACAGAAATGCCTGAAGTAATCTTAGAATGCCCCTAAAAAACGATAGACATAAGTGTCATATGTGTGTACGTGACACACACTCACACAAATAGCGCTGTTACATATAAATGCACTGCTAATGACAATAGTATGCTGGCACAAGGTGGTGATTACTGTATGCACTGTAATTTGGGCTTGTTATAAATTAAAGATTATTTTGTACCTTAAAATAATGTTTCCAAAATTGTTCCAGTGGATCATCAACTCGTAACAGGGTGAACGGCACTTCTGCATTGGCTTTGCGGCTCTCTACCGGCTATAACCACACTATGTAAGTTTGCCAGATCAGGTAGCGGATCTGTAGTTCCAGTGACAGCGGTAATGGACAATTCCGCTTCCAACCTGTAGGGGGACCGAAGTGGAAAAGTGCTTTGGTTTTCCTTTAAAGTGCCCCCAAATTATCTGTTGATACCCCGATATTTTAAATAGTGGGGCAAAAGTTGGCCCCCAGATATTTCAAAAAAAATATTTCCACTGCACCAGTGTGTTAACATAATATTTTAACTTGTGCTTCATCCTGAATGAGATGTGAAAAAATCATGGCATTTTCTTGCGATCCAAATATGATTAACAGCTCGCGTTTTATCACAATCAATATGCCGTCTTGTTCATTGCATCCACCTCTGTGATTAGCTTTCACTAAGGGCAGAAACAAGTCAATGTCAGCCACCAATGGGAGTTGGCAGTCTAAACAGGGTCAAAAAGATACATATGGAGGGTAAGGGCTGCAAACAGCTTGAAGGCTGCTCCACTGTCCTCTGCTCTTCTCTCACATCCGACCTTCCCTCCTGTGTGGAAGAGGCAACCTTGAACTCAAGTTGATGGCTGTATTAAAATCTTAGATGTATTCAAACGTTCATATAATAACATAATATCATTACTGTGAAATATAACTTTACTCATGTATTATTATTATTATTATTAACATTTTAATTAAATGATGGCACTTAATTAGAGTAGTGAATCTACCACAATAATAACTTTAGCCTAAGTTTTTCAGCTCTTTTCTCTTCACACCACGCGGACCTTAGCAGACCCTGGCACCCGTGGAAAGTATAATTTCGGCTTAATTTGCAAAGCTCTCAGTTCATTTTCAATTTCCAAGGGGTGTTATCAACGATGCAGACGTTTAAGTTTTGACATGATGGTGCTAGAGGAAAGGTTAAGGGATCACCGAAGTTATTGTAAGTCCTCCTGAGGGTATATGGGAATTTCTGTACCAAATTGCAGGGCACTCCATCCAATAGTAGTCCAGATATGTCACACAACCACACATGAGATGTTTCGGTCAGACATACATTGCACACAAGAAAAATTTGAATCTATGACAAATAATATATTCACTGAGCACCTTCATTCTCTCCCAGACCACAGAGGATGAACTATTTCTGCTACTTCCTCTAGGGCCACCCTCAGGTCAGAATCTCAGGTTTGTATAGAAGATTTCTCACATCTCAGTGGCAGACGTAATAGCTGTGAAATTTGGTCATCCCGGCAGGTCGCCTGTGAATACTGTGAAAACGCTGTGCACCTGAAATAAATTGATTTGATGCTTAATTTTCAAATTGTTCATTCAACACTCAAAACAGGTGTTAAACTACACCAAATTAGTGACTGGATACCAAATGGTGTATTTTTCAAAATTCCCATCCCGAGCTAACACAACATTTTATTATCTCTCCTGTTTTCTCTCAAACCATCTGTGTTAATATGCGACTGAATGGTTTTTATTGCATTTTAAAGGTCACAGCTGGCACAGTTTACAACATCTCTGCAATACAAAAATCCCTTCGCCGGGGTTATGTCAAATGCATCTCTGTGTAGCAAGTGTCATTACTTACATTTTCCATGTTACCAGTATCGTAAATCTCCTTTAATGCCATATTAAAGGTAAAGCTAATGGAGAACCTTTAGGGTTCAGCTGGGTCAACAACACTGACATCTATGGCTTGTACAGTTATTTACACGTACATGACTTTATTTGTCTTTTGCAGACATGTGAGCACACAGAGTAAAAATATCCTTGATCTTGTATCCCACACATCTCTCTTCCCTCTCTGTCTACCCCTTTTTGTCCTGTTGTTTTGATATGGGCCTGTGTGCCACTGGGACTCCACTTGTTTCTCTTTTCGCATCCTCGCAGGGAGAGAATAAGGGAACTCCTACTTAGAAGTGGGGCGTTCAGTTCTACTCATTAAAAATAATTGGTCTCTGTTCAATTAAGGATCAGTGATGCTCCTTTGATCTAGCTGGCTCAGTGTTTCTTATCTGCATCTTTTACATCCAAATCAACTGCTCAGAGTTGGAAAAAGTATTGGATAATTGGTTCTAATGTGTTTACTTTCGGAAGAATTAAGCTTTGGAATGATTATAAATGTTTGAATGAAATGAGTTCTGATGATTAAAGAGACTCACTTCAAAAACTTGCAAGCTTCTGCTGCGGCACCTTGTGAGACAGTCCGCTAAAACAAATCACTTTACTTTCTCTCTGCCGCTCTTTCTCTGGGATTTGCTGTTTTTGGCCTCTCCTGTTTGAAGATGAACACTGCCAGGAATACATACTTAAGAGACATAAGACACATAAACACAGGCACCACACACACACACACACACACACACACACACACACACACACACACACACACACACACACACACACACACACACACACACACACACACACACACACACACTGTAAACCTACTTACCCAGCCGCCTGCCCACACACCCACTCCCACACTTTGTAATTGTTACTCTCACGCTCTATCACTTTATTGAAGAAGTGCTGCAGTATAAGCATGTTAATGTGCTGGCAGTGGTTCCTGTTACAGGGGGAAGCTGTTCTGTTGAATCCCAATCGCCCAGGGACAGAAAGGATACTAAGCCTAGCTTTGACTGCAGTTATGCTCCAACACTGCTACTTTAATCATTTTCTCTCTGATCCCGTTGCTCATCGTCTTTGCACCTTTTCTTCCCTCCCTTCCTCTACTTTCTCACTTTCCTAATCTATATTCCCACTCCATCTCTCTATCCAATTTGTTACATTTCTACTCAATCTATCCTCCTATTTCTGCACCCTACATTGTACTCTATTTCTTTTTGCTTTCTCTCGGTTTCACCTATAGTCTTTTTTCTTGTTTGGTGTCATGGAGTTCATGTAATTTTCATCGAATCCACCTCACAGTTCTACATGCATAATACATACATGGTGGAGATCAATGCACGTTTTAACATAAAGGTCTTTATGATATGGATTGCTGCTGAGCTACCTAAATGCATGCATCATCAGTGCGTCAATGTGTGGTCTTACATGACATGTTTTATGCACACACGGGCATGTATCAGGAAATATGCAAATGCAATATATGCATTGCTCACTTACACAGATGCAATGCATGCACAAATGCCAGACACACGCACACAACTCGTTGCAGATTGCATGCCAAAGCAGTACACTTAAATAGGGAAAGATCTGCTTCAATCATTAGCGTAACAATGAAAGGACCATCAAAGATATAAAGATGAATGGATATCTGTAAAGCTGTTGGTTTATTGCTGTGCTGGTCTACCACGAAGATCACTTTGACACATAAAACACACTGCAGACATTTATGACATTTAAAGTCTTACTGGATTAAACAAAGAGAAGAACAGCCTCCTCTGCTGGAGAGAAAAGCATGTGGCAGAGAGAAATCTGCTAACAAAAGAGGGCCTATATAGAAGGAAATACTTTGATGTGTGATGAATGAATGAATGAATGAATGAATGAATGAATGAATGTGAATGATCTTGCTTTATTTGAAACATAAGCCTGTAGAGTTGTTCAGCTCTCTGCAGGGCTCTTTTAACTTGAGTAGGGTTATGGAGCAGTTTTTCTTCATTTACCAATCATTAAATAATCAGTGGCCACGTAATTTTGTACACCTACTCAGAACATTCAGCTATACTGTAAATAATGCAGGCACGCAGGATCAAGAGGGTCAAGTATTGTTCAACTAACTGTATGCTTTTACAAATAGATATGAATGTTGCACCCCAGAAACAGCCAATCTGCTTAAGAGTCTCCACACTTAATGGTGTAAAGTTTACTTAGAATAGTGGACTAAAACATGAGATGGTAGGATGTAAAGAAGCCAATCCAAGAAATATGCAGAATCGTCTTTTTAATTTTGAATTTTTTCATGAAGTCATGCCTCAAAGAACGTAAGCTTTAGTGGCTAGGTTTATTTAAAGGAATACATTGTAGTCATCATATACATCCACACATAGTTTACAACAGTGTTCCACTATTTTTATATTCACATTTAATTTGAAGGCGAGAGCTAATTTAAGCTGCCCTAACATTTTCTGAAAATTACAAAGTAATTTGATATCCTACCAACATAGAACATTTATGTAAGCATAAACAGCACAAAGCACTTTTTTTTCTTTCTTTTTTAATCCTAAAACATAATGCAGTTGCATGGTTGTATTGGACCCTAGAGCAGCAATAAATTAGGCATGCCAAGAGAAAACTATATTTTAGACATGAAAGGAGATGAGAGTGAACTATCCATTTCATGGTTTGTCTGGCACTTAAGTGAGAACAAAGTTAGCAGGCAGCCCAGGCTTTCCAGAAGAAGATTCTGCAGCCGAATCTGCGATTTGTCTTGCCCAGTCCACGCCGATTCTTCTCCTGTTCCTCAATGTCTGTGGGTTCTTCTTGTAGGCTATTTCCATTTTCAAATTTTGAGAGTTTATAAAGCAAGTATATTAAGTTCTTTGTTGATTCCTATGGAGGAAAAATATTAATAATGTAAATATTAAAACATTATAAACAGTAACCGGGTCATAAATGTCCGTAAATAGGAAACGTTACTGTAAATCAGTTTATCTTATGCTACAGAACTTTTGCATTTGTTGCTCATAGCCAGAAATGGAAATGCAAATTTGTGGTAGTACTTTAATCTCTAATCTGCAATTTCATGGAGGTGCAGCTCTGAGGATAATCAAATGACAATAATCGGACAGGTAGCTCTGACAGCATCCAGAATGACTCACTGATCAAGGTTAATGAAATGTTTATATGGACAAACTTTGTACATTGAGACGATGTAGGCAGAGCATCCTAAAGCTTGCAGTGTAATCATAGCTGGACCCTGGGGCCTGGTTTCAACTGCTGGGAGAAGGGATGGTATTTTTGCGTTGTACAAAGCATTAGGGACATATTGAGAAGGGCATTAGGGAAAATAAAGACATCTCACCTGTTTGTCTTGTGTTTCGTCGAGCCATGACAATGAGTCTTGCTGAAGGTGGAGGTCTTTAAATCGCTGCGCAGTCTCTGTATTTTCCACAACACACGATGCAAAACACAAAAGTGCCACAATGCAAAAGATGTGGGCCATCCTTACTTGGGATATCTTGCTTGTGTGCTTCTTGTTGAGAAAATTCTTCTTGGTAAGACACCACAACATCCACCGCTGATGTCGCTGCCACAGTGAGATGTCTGTTTTTAAAACGCTACCTACGGCATAGGCCCAAAAAGGGAGGAGGAGTGTGCAGGTTATTTGCGTAAGGACAACTATCTTCAATTTTGTGTTTGGCCCCATCAATGCACTGAACCGTGTACCCTGTAATTTACAGCAGGCATGAGGAGTGAGACAAAAGGTCTAAATAAGGACATTTTTGCCATCCTGGTCTTTCCTGGTCATTAACACTGTAATCTGGTTGTATAAGTGAAGGTCATCCTGATGCTATCATTGGCATAACTTGGAAATGTGAAAGATCCCCTCTGCCTCCTTGTTTAAAAGCAAATCCCTGTAAGTGAAGCTCAACATGCACTCATGTAAGATAAAAAAAACAACATTTATGACACTAACATGGGGGAAACAATGACTTCATTAACCCTGCTGTGCTGTAAAGGTTCCATCAATGGGCAGCGCAGAGACAATGGCATATCAAGACGTCATAAAGGTCAACTTATCCTTTGTTACACCCTCGTGAGTTTGCTCTGTTCATCCCTTTAATGAGATTTCTGCTCTGTTTAACTTAACAGTTATATTGCATCTGAATTAAGGTGCATTTGTCAAAGGCTTTAATGGTTTTCTTAATGGCACATGCTGTCAATATGCAACTGCATTACGTGGACTGAAGATTTAGAAATTCTTTTTAGGATCATCCCGTTTTATTGTTTAACAGGTAAGAGGTATTAAGTTAGTGATTTTTTTATTCAGATAAATGTAAAGTCAGAGTGGGTCAAAAGACTTTCTAAAATTGTAAATTCAGTTTGAAGCTGAATAAATATGCCCCAAATCTTTTTTCCAGCAAGTGCCAGTAAGCAATGTTTATCTCAAATGATCAGCACAAGCCAACAACCATAAAAATGTATTTACATTATGGCAGGAGTGTTGTAACAATTAAACTAAATGTTATAATTCAGTCCAAGTTAAGTTAAAAACAAATGTATTTCCAACTGGGTACATCTGCCAATAACTAGTAAAAAGATCATTCATAGGAAAGTATTTTGTTTAATGTCTGATACCTAATAATGATCAGCATTAGGTAATGTCTCTCTATGAAGGTGCAGCTCAATTCCCCATAGAATTAGGCTTAAATGTGGACGGACAACATCCTATAACTGCAAGTGACTGGAAGTAATGACTTTTAACAGCTGATCTTTAAGGAGTTTACCTACATACAGAATGCAGGTATACAGATTAGTAGATACCTAGTAACCAGTGTGAGTACGGGCAATGTCTCTGTAGATTTTATAGAACTTTCCTTGTAAACCTGTAATAAAATCATCATAATATGAATATATTGACTTCGCCTATAGATATTCTGGATTGAGATCTGACCTGAACTGGGGAAAACAAACTATGTTATAATGGGACCTAAATGTGTTTCAGAAATTTCTATTTTCTATTTTACATTTCTTTTCGTAACTGAGTATTAGCCTTCAACACATGAGGCTAACCTGCAAAAATGTGAACAGATGTTTATCTAGTCCATTTAAGGCATATGTTTAGAGAAAACTAAAAGGACATGTGTCCTTCTTACAAGGGGGAACAACCTTGAAGCGCATCACCCTTTCAACAAATCGCTTTTCTAACCCAGTTATAGAGGTGTAGAAGCCTAATATAGCTGCCTGTACAATTATTAAGTGCACTGTCGGAAGCAGAATAATCATGTTAAGAAGGCTACTGAGAGCACTTTATAGCAAGAGTATTTCTATCCATGCTGACAACAACTGTCTGCGCCAGGCCATGTAAGACTAGTTTAATTTAATGTGGCATTCAAGGACTGGCTGCTTGTTACATCAGGGCTTTTTCAGATGTGTTGGAACTCTACTTTTAATGAGTTGAGATTGTGCTCCAAAAATGTCAAAAATTAATTAGATAATCAGCGTGATATTTCATCACAGGTTTTTTAATTCCCATAAGAGGGTTCAGCTCCTCTTCAGTTGTTACATGTGTTAGCTGCCTTCCTTACATAAGCATATGAGGCTGCTTGTTATTTCTGACTCTGAGCAATCGATATGTTGGAATATCCGCGTGCCAGAAAGCAACAGTATTTTGAACACAGTGTTGTTTAAGGGCATTGCTGTACCTTTTTTACATCTAGCTATATGGGGAGTTTGCATCTATTGATCACAGTGACAGGTATGGATGAGTGAGCTTGAATGACTGCTCCTTAGGGACACATTGCTCTACTGAGTGAATAGTGCAGGTCACAATCTAGGCTTGTCTAGTTTCACAGATCGCTTGTTTTCAATGTGCCACTGACATTTCAAGGAAAGTATTTGCAAGACTTTAAAGAAAATTTACAGAAAATCTTGGTGGAAAAAAAACGACTATTTAAAAACTGAATTGGGCAAAGTGTTGCTATTGCTACTAGTATTACTACAACAACTAGTAGTACCTTTGTCATTGCTACTATTAGCTGTTATTGAGGCTCAAGTGTATCACATGAACAAGTATACACAGGTGGCACAACTATAATTACTCACTAAATGTATCATATTTAATATACACTATTTTCAGAGCTTATTTAACACCTGCCATTAATTGGCAATTTGCTTTAAATGTATTTTATTTTGCGCTAAGACTCATAAACACAGATGTGTAATTTGAAATCACCAGTTTGACACACACACACTACAAACAACCAAGACTGTTTAATCTTACATTTCTCACATTTTCATACTTCAAATGACATTGAAAAAGTAAAATTGGATGTTAAAAATTGTCCCCACTTTTGTCATTTGTACCAGGTTGCCATGGTTTCCTGCAGACACGACAACGGCTGATGACATTTTGTATCGAAGGTCCCTTCACTGTCTGAGGAACAGGTTTACTACAGGAGAGAACACACACACACACACACACACACACACACACACACACACACACACTTATTTTTCATTTAAAGTAACATGGTGAAAGGGTTCATTATCTGTAAGTTACAAAGTGTGATGCCTCACTCGGTAACTAAAACGGAGAGCTCAACAAGATGAAAAGAGGAGCTACAGCAATGTGTGGTACAACAAAAATATGGTGTTTTTTGAAAATTATTATGAACCTGAAAATTAGCATAATATGAGCACTTTAACTAACCCTAATCAACCCTGTGAAAGATGTGATTTAAACTGTGAAAGGGAGGCACCTCCCGTGGCATGCATCCACAACTGTTTACACAGAAGGGAGCAGTTTACCTGAACATGCTGTTGGGGTCTAGGGAGGCTAGCCAGTAGCTATAGGAATCAGGGTAGTAGTTACACGTTCCCCTGCCGTGACACTCGATGAAAGGCACTTGGCGGAAACTTTCCAGACATGAGCCAGGAGAAACCAAGGGCTGGGAGGAGCCTTCTGCTCCAGCACCCGTTTGCTAAAATGGATGAAGGTCAAAGGAAGAAAATGAGATGGATTATAGCATATGAGAAGATTCAGGAGAAAAAAAAAACACTGACTTCTTTACCATGACAAATGAGTGTCCGGTCCATAGTGACTCCCAACCTCGGGGACACAAAGGAATCAGAGTTGTCTGGCTGTGGACGGCTATGACATTGGAGGTGGTTTCACACACTGAGCACCTAAACCACACATGCATACAGGCACCCATATTAAATGTACATTTCAATTAACAGAAAAAGTAAAGTATTTTGTATTTGCTTATAAAAATACATGAGTCTGTGTATATGTGTGTATGTTGCTGTCCCACCTGCTGATGTAGGAAGCCAGCCTATCCCCTGTGATGGAAACCATGTTTGCAGGCATAGGAGTGTCAGTGGACAACCAATAGGAATAGTCGTTACGAGAAGCATAGCGGCAGTTACTTTCTGTGTCACAGAACAGGAAGGGCATGGTGGAGAAATGAGGGAGACAGCTTCCCATGGTGCCTGAGAGACAGCGTCAGAAGTGTCAGAAAAATGACTGGCGCAAAGGCCCAGTTTTTGTTAAGATGCAGACTCTGCACAGTAGTTCTGTTCGTGAAGGTTTTCATGCTCTTACCAAGGTCCTGACCGTGAGCTCTCTCATTTCCGTTGATGAAGAGGAAGGAGTAACCAGAGTAGATGAGGCTGGTGCCATGAGGACAGTCAGGGACACTGGTGCTCTGACTGTGTCTAGCTATTAGGAAACTGTCAACATAACCTGGACCACCTCTGCCTGGCAACCCTTGAGGACCTTTGTTGCCTGGGTCTCCAATTCTGCCTTCTAGACCTGCAGAGGAAACACATCATTCATTAAAAAATGGGAGGTAGGGAGGTGTACTACAGTCTTTGTCACTGTTAACTCTCACTGTTGGAAGGAGGAGTGTGTTTTGAATCTGCAATTCATATGCCAGTAGGGACTTCTGGAGGGTGTTACACAAGGTTTGGGTTTTCCACTAAATCCCTCACTGGCTTCCCACTCACATACACAAGTGCATAACGCAGCCAGAGGTACTGCTGCTGAGAGTCAAACATGGGTTGGATGTGGTCACACACAAAACATAGCATCTGGTCTGCACCAGTGATGACGTACTCGAGTCCTGGACTCCAATCCCTATTCTCTGGACTTGTGACTCGACTGATTTATAAAATCTGACTTGAGCATTCATGAAATAGGACTCAGAATGCGGATGAAGTTTGTGACTACTTGTATGTGTAAAAGGCAGTCCTGGAATTGGACTTGAGTCCGACTCAAGTCGCTATTCTCTGGACTCGTGACTCGACTTGGACTCGCCTCAGACTCTCCATTGGTGACACGGACTTAGACACACACACACACACACACACACACACCTTTCGACCCACAGACATGCACACACCTGGCAGTCCTGCTCTTCCTTTGTTTCCTTTGCGGCCAGTAAATCCGGGCTGGCCATCCGGGCTGGCACCAGGCTGTCCTTTGATGCCTGGCTGACCTAGGACAGAAAGAGTTATTGTCACGTAGTGCAAAAAAAAACAACTTGGCGAAGCAAGAGATAAATCGACCATTTAGAAAAAAGACATCACAATACATATGACATTATGTGTTAATGTATTTGTTAATGGAATAGTACAGGGTCTACTTTTTTTTCAATCTTTGGTTTCCCCCTTCTACCTTGTGTAATAAAGCATGTATAACCTCAACCCTGTGATGCACAATCAAATTACAGACATCATTTTTTTACAGGAGAATCTGGGCTAGCAGGATATGTATGCTACAGGGATGTCACATGAATGTATAAATTGTTATATAACTACAAATACAAAATAAAAAACTAAACGGAAATCGAGCCTCACAATTTCAAAGATTGACACAGAGAACAATAATACACAAGAACAATAATACACAAGAGTTTTGGCTTTTGAAAATTGTTCTCCCACCTCTTGGCAATCGGAGAAAACAAAAATAAACTCTGTACCTAACACAAATGTAAAACTATTTAGATTTTATCCCAGAAAAGACCATATGTTTTTTTCCAAAACGTTAGTTGTGCTCTCTCCATTGCATTTCCTGTCTGCTATGAGACATCAGAAGGCCAAATCACACATCCTAGGCTTCCTGAATGACCTGCAGCTCTGTCTGCAATACGTACACACTATTGCAAGGCCTTCCTGCTTGTATCAGGTTAGGGTTATCTATTGGCTGAGCAAGCTGCCTGTCCCCTGACATGACTTCATGTGATTGGTCGACACAGTCAGCAGTCAGAAGTCAAGATGGCAGTGGTTAACAGTAAACAAGACATTTTCATATGGACAGATGACTAAATAAACGTTCAATCGTGGATTTATCGCTCTGGAATTGTTGTGCAAAATCTCTGAAAAGTCTCTGAAGTTTCAGGCTGGATTACTAAGCATCAGGAAGGGCTACAATTGCACTGAACCCCTCATTGGAAAGGCCCTGGTTTTAGCTACCATGCTAAAAAGAACAAGGCTAGCTTAACGCGATGCAGACATATTGGAGATTACGTGACTTGATCTTTGGATTCATAATTGTTTATTTATTTTAATTTTATTATTAAGACATAGTAAAGCCAGGCTGGATTAAAAAGCTTCTGGATGGCCTAAAATCGCATGGAGGACCTCATTGAAATGGCACATTTCTCTGCTTTAATAAAAGAAAAAAAGAAAGTCTCTGCACTGTATTGATCTGGAGATATTAAATATGACATATGACATAGGGTGAGGTTACTGGCGTCAGCCTCAGAGGGAAGTGAGGTGCATTATCCTTGGCAAAATAGTAGCACATCTTATAATCAATGCATAGACTGAGCTAAGATCAAATGCTGGACCTGGTTGGCCTATTGGTCCTGATGATCCAGTGCTCCCTGGGGCTCCTCGATTGCCAGTGGGACCAGGTGAGCCAGGAGGTCCTGGTTCATATATCACCTGGCCAATTGTTGGTTCACCTTTGAAGCCTGTAGTGAAAGAGTAGGAGCATTTAGAAAGCTACTTCCCAAAATATAGAATACCTGTGGGCTGTGGCTGATCTTGTCTAGGATTAGTAAATGCCAGTTGTGTGCTAACAGTGACAGTATTTCTGGACAGGTTATCTGACAGTGATGGGTAGAGTATTGCATTTCTGCTGATTGTCTGTTAAGATGTAGAAGTGGATTTAGTCTGGAAGATAACAGGGCTCAGTATTATTCCAGGTTATTTTGAATAGTAGTAAGACAAACCTGGTCGTCCAGGAAAACCTTTCATCCCAGGTGGACCCGGTGGACCTGGGATGTATCCAGGGTCTCCCTTGCCACCTTAAACAGACAGGTCATAACTAGATTTGAAGGGAATTAGCTTTTCATCACACCCTATTGCATAAATTCCGTTTTATTGGATTTCACAGAAGAAAGAGAAATTAATCCTCATACAATACTATATATCTATCTATTGTATCTCTTTTCATGTTATTCTCTGTCCCATTTGTATTCCTCAGTTGTGGGAACATAAATCAATTGTAGAGTAGTACTCTTCTGTAGTGACAGATCTGCTATAGTCTGGGGAAGAATTCAACGAGAAACCCTAATCTATAGGCTAAAGTTGAAATGATTGATTACCAAGGGGGCCATGGACTCCAGGAGGACCAGAATCACCTCTTGGTCCCGGGCCTCCAGGTCTACCTCTTGGACCCTGGGGAGGCAAATGAAACAAAAGAAAGGTCAAAGGTTAGACGTTGAGTAGTGCAGCCAGATTTTGAAGACTCAGCTTCAGTTGTGATGTAACTGCAGATGATGCTTAAAAGTAATCCCGTCTTGGTTATTTTGTTGAAAGAAAAGACAGTTTTAAAAAGATTATGTCATTTTAAATGAGTGCTGTGTTCATTTTCAACATCTGAAAAAAACCTTTGCTTGAATTGACAATCACATCTCCTTTGTTGAATACAAATGTGAATGCAGAACGTTGGACTTGAATCTTAATTCTCCTTTGTTTAGACGTTTTTGTCAAGCATTTGTCAAGTATTTCTCGAAAACATTAAAATTAGGCTTGCTTACAGGTGGTCCTTGAGGGCCTGGATCTCCACGGGGTCCACTATAGCCGCTGCCTCCTGTAAGACCTGGATCCCCTCGGTCTCCTTTTATCCCAGGCACTGTGGGACCTGGACGGCCAGGTGGGCCAGGATAGCCTACATATAAAGAGAGTCACTTTAGTATAATGAATAAAGTACATATGTGAAGAAAATAAGGAACAAATATGTCAAAATATCTTTTGGACTTAAACCCCTTGTAAAAGTATGTATTTATTGTTTGTACATTAAGCAGGAAAAAAAAGCTAAACCAGAATGTCAGGTTATATCGCACTGCTCATGCACCTAAGAAGTGTTCTATCATGCATAATGAGCTCATGAATCCTGCGATTGTGGTCTGATTTAGTGTCACTTTCAGAAAAGGAATGTGAGCAGTACATCCTCACCTGCGCTACCAGGAGTGCCAGGACGGCCGTGGTCTCCTTTCAATCCAGGAAGACAAGCCCCTTCACTTCCTGGTAGTCCTTTCAGACCAGAGGTCCCAGGTGAACCTGGAAATCCTCTGTCACCTGTTGTTCCAGGACTCCCTGTATCAGGCAAGCCAGGGGGACCAGGGTTCCCGGGGGGACCTACAGTGCACAAATATGGACGTGCACTAATGTCAACAATGCATTATTATGGATCCCACGCAACTTCTAGGCAAGTCCCGCCCTACGAAGCAGCCTGATTGGTTGGGGTTAGACATTGACCTTGAGTAGTTAAGGTTAGGATAACCGACTGGTCAGGGGATAGGATCTGAACAAATCGTGTTCCGTTACCTTGCGTAAGCATGGACGCCTGGCCAATAGTAGCGTGTGATTGCGAGTCCCTCC
Organism: Gymnocephalus cernua; assembly: GCA_023631565.1. Taxonomy (NCBI): domain Eukaryota; kingdom Metazoa; phylum Chordata; class Actinopteri; order Perciformes; family Percidae; genus Gymnocephalus; species Gymnocephalus cernua. The sequence goes on along the minus strand of CM042436.1, from coordinate 18,423,968 downwards.
TAGAAGTTGTGTGGGTTCCATAATAACGCGTCAACAACAGTACTAATCAGCAGTGACCAATGTAGGTTTTTTTGGTTGATCAAAACAGAAAACAATACAGTCTCTGTCTATATTTACACCATCTTGGAAAAGATTTAAGATAATAGATACATTTATCGTTGTTCATTTGATCAAATCACAATGATGCAAATAGTGATGAGCTACATGGATAGGTGGCATTAACTCTTCAAGTTTTAGAAGTTGTTTTTTTTTTTAAATAATTTTTTGGGCTTTTCCACCTTTAATTAAAAAGACTAGCTAGGTGGGAAAGCCCAAAAAATAATTGGTAATAATTTGGTGAAAGACTTTTTCGTACTGGTCTAGAAAAACAGTCTTGGATATACCATAGAATTATGGTCTGCGTCAAGGCATAAACCTCTCAGTATATGTGCGCCTGCTCTACCACTGAGCCAACCCACCCACAGTTTTCGAAGGTTTTTATGAAGCAGTCATGAAAGAATGTACATGAAATGTAAAACAAAACTCTGCAACCCCATGTATTGTTTGCTATTATACATATGAACACATTAACAAAGGGCCTAATTGAGACAATATACTAAGACACAACTTTATGTGATATGTTGAACCCATCTTATTATTCAAGACTTCTAGCATGTGGGGATCGCTGCTTTAATATCTGGTGAGTACAGCAGGCATGTCAGTGTCTGTTTAAGTGCAAAACCCAGACCATAATTCTATGGTCTATCTGAGACTGTTTTTCTAGACCAGTGTGAAAAAGTCTGTAAAGTATGAAAATGCAAACGTCTTTTTAAAATGAAGGAAACTGACACAAGTAGGATGTTTATAAAAATCTTGAAAAGGATTATGTTATTTACCTGAGACTCACCTTGTTGACCTGTTTCACCACGGCCACCAGGCGTCCCTCCAATGACGTCTACAGAGAGGAGATGGAAGGAGAGGTGAGTTTTTGGCAGCAACCATTACTTTGAAATTCCCAATAGCTATGAAAGAAGCCATTTTTCTACAGGCCAACGGTTTGGACATGAAGAAATACAAAGTATGATACTTGGAGCTTTGATATATACAGGATGTGCAGGAGCTCATAGAGCCCTACAGGACCTTTCCCCTTACTAGTGTCTCCTTTCTGCCCTGGCGGGCCAGGGATCCCATCCCGGCCCTGATTGCCTTTAGGACCTGGATAACCCATGACACCCGGCAGGCCTGGGTCACCTGAGGCAAACAAATGTGAAAAAAATAAGGCTGGGGTCAAATTTCAGAGACAAATAAATAAAATATTGCAGTGAAAACACAATACAGATTCAAGTTCCTTGCCTTCAAAAAGTGACTAAAGTAAAGGTAACACAGTAGGCAGCACTTTCAGAGATTGTTGTTTATTGTTTTAGTCCTTGTTAAGTATAGTATTTATAGCACTTCAAAGGCCTTTACCTGGCCATCCGTTGGGTCCTAGATGTCCTTTTCTTCCTGGAGGCCCATCTGAACCTTTAAGCCCTTGATAGCCTGGTGAACCTGGAATAGCAGGGTGGGGACAGGAGAGGGGTGAGAGGTTCACCGAGTGTGAGCAAAACATACATCAATTATAAATTGCCTCATTTTTGTGATCAGTGGTAGTTACCATTTTGTCCAACAGGCCCTGGGTTTCCCTTTGCTCCACGGCGTCCTGGTAAACCCAGAACTCCAAAAGAACCAGCTTCTCCTTTCTGACCCTTCCTTGCATTAGTATTGGTTGATCCTGGTTCACCCTGAGCACAGAAGGAACAATAAAGAGGAAAAGAAAGAGAATTCATCATTATTTATAATTAACACATAGTTTTAAATCTACACACATTTTCACTTGATTGTACTCTGCTCTGCTGCATCAGTTACAAATCCTCTTTACATCGGTCATCTCTGCACCTTTTGTCCTACTGGTCCAGGGAGTCCATATCCATAGTAGTTTGGCTCTCCCTTAACTCCTTTGTTACCAGTTGGACCTGATGCACCATCGTGACCTGGCCCTCCAGAGATTCCTCGATCTCCTTTTGTTCCCGTTGGGCCTGTGAGGGTTTAAACCAAACAATTATTTTAAGTAAGATACATCAAAAGAGACCTTGATATCCACAGCTGCAGTACAGGGTACAGCAGCGTTGTAGTACTCGAGATCGGTCTTGGTCTCAAGACCACTTTCTGAAGGTCTCGGTCTCGTCATCGGAATCCACCACATTTTTACTCGGTCGTGTCTCGGATGAAGATGACTCAGGATTTTAATTTCATGACCGGTCAAGACCACAACTGCAGGGATATCACTAAATGTATCCTGTGTATCGTCTAATGTATGTGTTGACATTATTACTGTGATTGGATGTAAAACGTCCTGCTTCAAATTCAACCAATTGACTCATTTCTAGTTTGAAATGTGTTACCGTTGTGTTACCCCCTGTTCCCCGGCCCCCTTAACACGCACTCCCAAAGTAAATGTAGGTGACAGGAGAAGAAGCTCTGGCTGTCTGGGAGAAGTCAGCCAAATAATCGGTAATAACTTTTTATTTAATATATTTTATTTATTATATATTTTTTAAAGAGTTTATTTGCAAAACAACATCTAAAACAAAGCACACAGCAGTGTGTAAATTCTGCAATGATACGCTAACTGACACAGCAGTTATTAATCTGCCTCTGTACCAAAACTCTCCAGAAATTTCTTCACCCCTCACAAAAAGTGATTAAGCGAATATTACCTAAACATATTAGCTTGTTGTGTATATATTGTATGTTTCAGTTTTTTGGTCTGGTCTTGGTCTTGGTAATGACTTGGTCTCGGTTTAGGTGGTCTTGACTAAACACGTGTTTGGCCTTAAACTAAACTTTGGGACTTACCTGGAGGCCCCCTGACTCCTGAGTCCCCTGGAGCTCCAGCAGGTCCTCGACTTCCTTCTGAGAGTCCATTAACACCTGGATCACCTGGGGGACCTGGACAAAGATAGGCACACAGCACAAATGCAGTTTCAAAAACAAAAACACTTACAGATTTTTTTGTTTCAAATATGGAGCTAATTTCAAACCTGGTTGTCCGGGACCCCCTGGTGCTCCATCTATCCCTCTCTGCCCTTTTGACCCAATACTTCCAGTATCTCCACGGGCACCAGACAGACCAGCGTGACCTGAGAAAGTACAGCTAGAGTTAGAAAACTATCACCATCTCATAGGCTATACTGAACTGTATAATAGGAAGCCTTGCAAAGACTGAATTTATGACTGATGATGATTATGCAATATGATGAAATGTCCCGTGGTAGCAAAATCTTAAGTGGAGTTGAAGATGTCTTAAAAGAACAGTTATGTTTTGTTCTTTGAGTTATGTTTTGTGAAACAACTAAATGACAGAAAAGAATGCATTGCAAAGATTACCCGGATCGCCAGGCTCCCCTGGGAGACCAACTATATCTAATGGTGGTGAGGGGCCTGGAGGGCCTCCGAAACCTGGTTCGCCCTTTATGCCTGGTGGACCCGTGGAACCTTTGGCTCCATCTGGGCCGGGGGCACCTGTAAACAGTCACAGGGACATCACAGTAACTATTATAACTGTGAACTTCCCGTACACACCCTGTCTCAAAACGATGCAGAAAAACTACAACTACAATGATTCACTAACCATAGTTTAAGACGCCAGACTTTGTAACTTTCTTAATGTACCTTTATATGTTACTGTAAACATGTAGTTGATATACTGTACAGTGATCTCCTTGTCAAGGTGTGTGTGTGTGTGTGTGTGTGTGTGTGAGAGAGAGAGAGAGAGAGTTTGTGTGTGTGTGTGTGTGTGTGTGTGTGTGTGTGTGTGTGTGTGTGTGTGTGTGTGTGTGTGTGTGTGTGTGTGTGTGTGTGCGTGTGCGTGTATGAGTGTGTGTGTGTGTGTGTTACCTATTTGGCCTGGTGGTCCTATAGTTCCAGGCAACCCATATGTTCCGTATCCTGGTAACCCGTCTGGTCCAGGGTCTCCTCTCAGTCCTGAAGAAATGCAAGTGAAACATGTGAAAACACGCTCTAGGTCTATAAATACATACAATATTCTACAATATAATGGATGTATAGCCCATGATTGAGGCAGTGAATACCAAAATGTATTCTAAGTCAGTTGAAAAGTTGAATTAAACATCAAATTAGTGTTTTAGTGTGCCTGTCAGAGAGACAATGCCAAACCTGGTTGACCGGGCAGGCCGTTTTGTCCCTTGACCCCTTTTTGTCCAGTAAGCCCAGGTGGACCTGGCACTGATGGACCGGGGATACCAGGTTCACCAGGAACGCCACGGCGACCAAACCCTGGCAAACCTGGGTTCCCCTTCTCACCGGGGGAGCTATTAGGTCCTGGGAGAGACAGAACAAAAAAGAGGTAGAGAGCAAAATAAAATGCAGGTAAGGGGATAGTGATAATGTCTGTATTCCCTATAGCAAGAAACTGTGTAAATGTGTTGGACAGTGTTGAATTATGGGGAAGATAGTCTACATTTCATCTTCTGCTAACTTTCACCTTCTGCATTCGTTGTCCCTCTGGAGTTGAAAGTTACATTTACATGACTTCAATATACACTGACCTGGATGTCCTGGATAACCATCTGGTCCTCGTTCTCCCCTAAGTCCAGGTAAACCGCCTTTGCATGAATCCTTATTACCAGGTGGTCCTGGAGGCCCTACAGAACCTTTATTTCCTGCATAACATAGCATAAAGCAGTAAATAGATGAACATGTGTTTGTATGAATATGTATGCATAAATGCACACACATATGTGTGTTTGAACCATACATTAGCATCTTCTTATGTATTTCTGTCTGTCTGCATTACAGTGTTATTATAAATTATATATTATATTTGATCTATGAGTACAGTACCCTTTTCTCCTGAAAAACCAGGATTGCCAATTAGTCCTGGGTTCCCAGGTAGGCCAGGGATCCCAGGATCTCCTACAGGACCCTGATCTCCGTCTTCTCCTGGAGACCCTGGGAGTCCTGGGGAGCCAGGGTATGCAGGGCCACTATCACCCTAGTGATCACAAATATACAGCATATTACTTATTTTCATAATTGTTCATATTCACACATTTCAATGTGCTTGCAGTAGAATTTTTCTAGTGCAGTGCTAGTTGTCTATCATGACTTTTCACTTGACAGTAAAACACAGAGGGCATTATTTTCACGATCTAAGCACACGGCGTGAAGCGCCTGGCGCAGGTGTGTAGAAATCCACTTTTGCTAACGGCGGAAAAAAAGGGTCCATGCGCCAGGCACATGGTTCAAAAAGCGTTTGTACCTTGGCGCATTGCTATTATGATGGTGGAGTTACTAAACACGAAAGAGAAATTTTCAGGAGAAGAAACTGATCTGCTCGTGCGTGAAGTGAAAGCGCCCGAGCAGATCTATTGCACATTGTAATATTTTTTATTTTTAATCTTAGCATGTTTCTGTGCTGCTGCACGTCCCTGTGTGTGTGTGTGTGTGTGTGTGTGTGTGTGTGTGTGTGCGTGTGTGTGTGTGTGTGTGTGTGTGTGTGTGTGTGTGTGTGTGTGTGTGTGTGTGTGTAACAAGCATAGTGTGATCACTTTCCACTGCCTCAAGATAGCAATACGCCAATAATTCACCTTAACACACCTCCCTGTAAGACCAGCACGCCCATGGGCGCACAGATGGGCGCAGGTGCATTTGCTATCTAAACGACGTGGGCGCTGGACGGGAAATTGACAACTGCGTTGGTCTTAAACTAGCAAAGACATTTGCGTCGGGCTTTGCACTGCGCCGGGTGCAAGATAGAGCCCGGAGAAACTACTATCTGCATGGAGGTCAGTGGGAGCTTTCTGTGGTCCTGAAACAGCCAACGGTTTCTGCTGAAAAGTCCTTAACATTCAACACTCAACTTTTATGATATTCTATACAGAAGTTATGGCAGCAGAACGTGCTTCAAGGCACAAAATCTATTTTAAAAACCCAATGAAATGATCACTTGAACGTCCTGGAAAACTCTTACTTCCTTAACAACAATGCATTGCTATATAAAAGGTTCAGCCAATAAAGTCATCACAATTTGTTTTAACAATTTCACTTCTCTGCTTGTCCTCTTAAGCAAAACAGATTTCTCCATAACAGATATCCCATTGGGTCACACTTACCGCTGTCAAGTCCGTATGATAAATATGAAGCAACAGCCAGCAGCTTTGCACAAAAAGCTTTTTTCCTAAATGGCGATTTATCTCTTGCCGTCTATCTCCCACCCCAACGGAAACTTTAACTTTAAGACAGATATCATTTCAGGGAACCTTTAATATAACTTCATATTTCCTGTTTTTCATTTATATTACGCAATGGAAACCCTGGAATCGGGAGTTAAAACTGGATACCTTTTGTTCTACCCTTCACTTTGCTTTCACATAATGGCCATTAAAGTACTACAATAATAAAATACTAAAATACTCTCTGACCTTTTGTCCTGCAGGACCAGGAAGGCCTTGTGAACCTGGCCGACCAGGCAAGCCCCTAACTGGAAGGCCTGGGACACCTGGCTGCCCCTTGTCACCTGAACAACACGCACACAAACACACACACACACACACACGCATGCACGCACGCACACACACACACACACACACACACACACACACATACACACACACACACACACACACACACACACACACACACACACACACAAATGAATACATTGATTACATATTCTTACCTTAAGGAGGTATCTGGAAACTCCCAAAGTAACTTAACTGTATTACTGGTAATCCACCTTCTGCTTTATAGTTTTTCTTGGTCACTTTGGTACATTTCTCGAATCATCCTCGACATTTGCAAAACAGTAAGTGCATTTCTCAAATCAATTTGTACAAACAGCAAAACACCATGGATTACCTGCCAAAGCCAGTCTCTTGCTCAACATCCTTAGTTCATCTCTCAAAAGTAAATATCTGTGTCAATGAACATGTCACTGCCATCAGAATGACAAGTCCTTGTGTCATTGTGTACAGATAATACAGTCAAATTGCTTAGTCATGTTGTCAATATAACAGTGTACTCTGGAGGGATGTTGTGATGTAAACTATGGCTAAAGTTTGGATGGCAATTATTGTAAATTGTAGGTTACACCTTAGTGTATGTGGGAGTTTGATTGCAAGAGACTGGACAATATTCACATTTACACTTTTACTGTTTGTACTGTAATTTGTTGACAGACCATGTCATTGTGATACAGAAAGGAAAAGACAGCACTGCTTAGGACAAAGAAAAAAAACAAAATAACAAAATTAGAAATGTGAACATAGGACAATCTCCTTAGGGAAAACTGTGCATGCAGTGCTGTAGGAATTCCAGTGCAGTCTTCCTACACCTCCTGACGTTCCTGTCTGTTGGGCCACAAATTCTCATCCACTTCACAACGAATATCTTCCCTTGCGATGCAGCGTGGAAAGCAGAAAAAATGTCTAATGGAAATGTATAGAAATATGCTTGACATATTATGACAACTTGTTCAACCATTTTACATGTAAAGACTTATGCTATGAACTAATGCCTAAATGTTGTTGGGGGTGAGACTATTTAACAGAGACCCATTATAATACATTTTGATCCACATGACATAAGCAATTGATAATGTAGGAAACAGCAGAAAATTGTACATAATCATTTGCATGGATGTACCAAAGCATTTGCAACTTGTTCAAAGAAATGAGAAACTGCTTTTTTGATGTGCACAAGTGACACAATGATGTGAAGATTCAACAGGTAGTTTTGAGAATTTCAATTCTGATCTGAGAAATGTACCAAAGCGACTGAGAAAAACTGTGAGAATCTTGAATCTGTTATCTTTCTGGCTTTTTCGTTCTTCTTCTTCTTTTAGCTTGAGCTCAATAACACATGGAATACCTTCCTGTCCTGGGATCCCCGGCCTTCCAGGAAGTGACACCTCACCGCTTTCACCTTTCTGTCCTCGAACACCTGTTATTCCTGGGGTACCCGGTGCTCCGTGATTACCTGGATGTTTGTTTGTAAGTACGAGAGACACTTCCATCATCTATTGTATGGTAACGTAAAGACCATCCATCCATCCATTAATCATTCCATCAGTCATAGAGCCATGCTAACCTGGGCGTCCAGGTGAACCAGGCAGACCTTTAAATCCAGGTGGTCCAGGATGTCCTTTGGTGTGGATGTGGCTTGGTTCACCTTTCTGCCCTACCAATGAAGGAGTAAGAGAACAAAGGACACACTATGGCTGTCAGTCTTTTTTTTAATCTATTTACTTTTGTTTTTATGTATAAATGTCTGTCAAATTGTATATTTGATTTTGTGTTTCTTTACCTGGAATTCCAGGCGGCCCTGGCAGGCCAGGTACCCCAACATCTCCCAGTCCTCCTGGAAATCCAGGAGGCCCATATCCCACTGGCCCAGGGTGGCCAGCTGGTCCCAGTCTGCCTGAAGGCCCAGGTGGACCTGGGAATCCACGGTCTCCCTCTTCCCCAGCGAAGGGATACTAGAGAGAAGATGGACAACTTATTCCAAATGACAAAATCTCTTGGAGGGGCTCTTGCACACGGCTAAGAATTTAAGAAGGTTGAAACATAAACACGGGACACCCTGTCTGTCAAAAACTTCTCACCGAATCCCCCGGAGGCCCTTGATTGCCGTTGCGACCTGGTAGCCCAGGAAACCCAGGAGGGGCATCTGCACCAGGCCTGCCAGGCTGTCCCGGATCACCTTTCTCTCCCTTTATCCCAGGAATGTTGTAGGAATATGATTCTCCTTTCTGTCCTGGAGGCCCTGGAAATCCCATTTCACCAATAGGACCCTTCAGAGAAGAACTGTTGTTTACAAGTGTTAAAATAAAAAATAAAAACTACTTTTTAAAACGGTGCTTTCTTACTGGTCTTCCAGGTAAGCCACTAGGTCCTGGGAAGCCTGGATCACCTTTAGCACCGGGTCCCTGATTATATCCTGAGCGACCGAAAGATAGAGAATGTCTATTCCAGTTTCAAACATTTCATACTCTCCAGTATTACCAGTCAAACGTCAAAATGCATTTGAATGTAAAAGAAGGACGGATTGTGTAGAATCTGTGTGTTTTCATGCAGTGAATGGTTTTACCAGGAATGCCAGGTGGGCCACGGGGACCCGGTGGTCCTGGGGCTCCGATACACTCATAACAGGGCTCCCCCTTCTCTCCTGAACAAAGAAAAACCATGGGAATATTGTTAGTGAGTCACATCTATATTACACAATATTAACATTTTCTCTTCTCCAGTCCATTACAGGGCTGCATTACAGTAACTGCTATGTAGCAACAACTGCACATCCAGCGTAGCTTGGAAGAGGGATGAATGGGAACAAGCAGGTCAGAGGAAATGTCAAACCAATTTGAAAACATTTTACAGCAATTGTGACAATTAATAATAATAAAAAAACATAGTTTCCGACCTTTCATTCCGTACATCCCATCATATCCCGTAGGCCCAGGTGCACCCCTCGTTCCCTTCCTTCCTGGGAGACCTTTGATAGTCCTGTTAGCTACAAGCAATACCAACAACAGTCCATCAGTCTACTAGTTAAGGGTTCCCTGTATTGCCTAATTTATAAGAAAAAAAGGTTTTTCTTCTTATCATTGGTGCATTTTTAATAATAATAATAATTTATACTATTTATTGATCCCCAGTGGGGAAATTTTTGTTGGTCCTTGAGAAATCAAAATGATCAACTCATGACCGGCTGATCAATAATGTGCCTCCCGTACACCTAACTGCAGCAGTTGGAATTTGAATCCAACCTCTAACACTTTTCACCATGTAGTCTCTGATAAATGCTCATTTGATAAACACACCGCCTGGCGTTTTTTTTCCCATTACATAAAGCTAATGTTTGTGTTGTTTACTGTGAAAAGAACTGCATAAATTGTATCTTTACATAACGGAAAAGAAAACAAGTGAGGTTTGAAAAGATGTCCAACGATCATGTGTAGAAACAGCTAATAAGCTGACTGTGACACTGTGGAAGCCTATAGAATAGAAGATTTCTAAAAATGATGTAACTGAAAACATACAGTACTATGACCTATGCAACAAGTTTGTTGAGTTTATCAAGATATTTGAAATAATTACCAGTATTGCTGAAAGTGGAAGCAATACCAACAGTGGTAGTATCATTTGTAGTAGAAGTAATAGCAGACATGGGGGACTCGAGTCACATGACTTGACTCGAGTTAGACTCGAGTCGCAAATTTTAGGACTTGAGACTTGCTTGATAAACATTCATAAAAGACTCGACTTGACTTTGACTTGACATTCATGACTTGAGACTTGACTTAGACTTGAGTCAAATGACTTGAAATGACTTGATTTTCTGTTTAATAAATATTGTTTCCTCTCTGATATTGAGGAGTTAACGTTACGATTTTAGTGCTGTTGCATGCGCGGGAGCCCGTTGTTATGGTGACGCGCCACACGGCGGCAGACCTGCAGTAAACGAGACTGGCTACGGCTGTTATTTAACGTCATGGATTCCTCTGCACCGAAAATAATAAAGTTTGGCTATAAGGATTACACATCTGACCAGGGCAAAGAAGAAACGAACGGTAGTTTACAAGGTCTGCAGTACAAAAAAATCCGACGTCAACCACCACCGCGGCGAATTTCATCAGACACTTAAAATCGGGAAAGATTCAGGTTCCAGTCCCCATATTCAGCTGAACCACTATTTGGATGCTTGTGATGAACAGAACTCCCTTCAGTTTTGGGCCATGAATAAGCACACCCTCCCCCCTTTGTTCAAGGTGGCGGTAAGAACGAATACAACTAGGCACACTGTATACATACACACAACAAACTGCTCTATCTCTCTCTCTCTCTCTCTCTCTCTCTCTCTCTCTCTCACACACACACATGCAGACACACACGCAGTTGTGCAGATGAAGTATGTGAATGAAGCTAGGCACACATACACACACACACACACACACTGCACTCACACACACCACATGCACACATTCACTCACCAATATTAATAACTTTTCATTCACTCTCTCTCTCAAACACGCACACATTCACTCACAAATACACTGACAAATATTAACATATAGCCTACTATTCAATCTCTCCAAATTATGCAAAGGTGGTGGGATTCAGCTAATCTTAAAGAATGTTTTTTTCAAGAGAAGGAAAGGTTAAATGTGTTTCTGTCCCATAAAAGTGAGGCATGTTTGAAGAATATTATTTGACTTAGAAACCATTATACTTGAATTGTTTGAATGAATTTCATGATTTGATGTCATGTTTGAGGCATATTGATATTTTTGTTGGCCTAATATCAGTTTTAGGCTGTGCTTTTTTAAATCTTTATACATTTAAACTGTTCAGATATATGTGGCTTGGACGCAATGCCTTTTGAATATTGAGTAGGAAAAAATGCAAATAAAACTCCAGCAGTTATAACCACTGTCTTTAGCTTGTTTAAAAATGGAAACTTTTGTATGACTTGACTTGACTTGCTTGACCAAAGCTATGACTTGACTTGACTTGCTTGATTGTCACACAAAATGACTTGGACTTGCTTGAGACTTGAAGGTTAAGACTTGAGACTTGCTTGTGACTTGCCCATGTGTGACTTACTCCCATCTCTGAGTAATAGTAGTGGTAAGAGTTTTGATTCCTGTAAACAACTTTTTCAGAAGGAAGCCATTTACACATACTTCTGTCTTCAGGAGGTCCAGGTGGGCCACGATCTCCGGGAGGCCCTTGATCACCATCATCCCCATCTAGACCTGGGGGTCCCCAAAAAGTACCCCCAGGCTCCCCAGGGTCCCCTTTGGGGCCTGGAAAGCCACTGGGACCATGTGGGCCAGGCACATAAATCCCAGATGAATGACCTGTGTAATGTAAGTCAGAGACTGTAAGCATTATATTTAGGGAAACCAAAAGTCATACATATTGATACTGTACCTTTTACGTAAATACAGTACAGAGGGATAGATAGATAGATAGATAGATAGATAGATAGATAGATAGATAGATAGATAGATAGATAGATAGATAGACAGACAGACAGACAGACAGATAAATAGATAGATAGATAGATAGATAGATAGATAGATAGATAGATAGATAGATAGATAGATAGATAGATAGATAGATAGATAGATAGATAGATAGATAGATAGATAGACTCACCTGGAGGTCCATCAGGTCCAGGAAATCCGTCAACACCTGGGGAAAGAATAGTAACTTGTGTTATTTCTGTATAGGCAAGTCTGCTGAAAGCAAATGTTGGTTCATGGAGTTATAACCACCACTGCTACAGCAATATAATAGTTGATTATCTCACTATGTCTCAATCTGCTAATTACACAGCATTATGTTCATCTACCTCGATGCCCAGGGAGCCCAGGTGAGCCTGGGAAACCAGGATCTCCGGGGTATCCTTTGAGTGGCTCAGTCACAAACCCAAATATCTGTAGACAAAACCACAGTGGTGGAATCATGGTGGAACAACAAGAATAGCTGGATTGACTTATGCTGTAGAGCAGACTTTTACTCAATAATAATTATCATAAAATTGAAAAAAAAGCACTTGGAAATTGGCTTCAAATACCACAAAGTTCAGGAGTATTTGGTAGAAAATGACAAGAATAAACTCACATCTCCAGGTGGACCAGGGGGACCCCTATCTCCCTTTTCACCCTAAAAATTAAAGCATATCAAAGGACGAGACAAATCATATCAACCCACCAAAAGTCGGGGTATTGATGTTACACCAACAGATCACTGACCGTCCATCCTGGTGTTCCTGGATATCCTGGATCCCCTCTAACGCCAGGTCTTCCCTAAAGAATACTATATTATATTCAAAAGCCACACACATAATCACATAAAGACTCTGCACACTATATGCATATTCATAGCATTGTAGAGCAGTACCGTTAATGCTTGTCCAGGATCACCATCCTTCCCTGGCTTTCCCTGTAAGGACAATTAAGGACAACATTGAGGGACTGGCAGGTTGTGCTTTCTAGTATAAAGAAAATAGTTCACGAAGGGCCTCAGGCATCCTAAATTCATTATTAAAAATGTTTTGGTTGGCATAACATGGCAGGGATCATGAAAGCAATTTCATTTCAAATGGATAGATAGGATTAGCAGAGGCCTCTTCGTCAAAAGCAGTGCCTCAATTCAGGTGCATGCCCCAAGCTAAAATAAATAAATACATGACAACAGTTTTAAGTCTGCAGCTGAGATGTCCCTGTTGTCTTCAAGTTAAATGAATAACAGAATAATTTGTAGCTATATCTGGCTATCCACATGGCACACATAATTTTAGGTCACGTTCAGATTGAAAATTCTCAGTTATGATGGGTGAATTTGATGCATTCATTCCTAAAGGAATATCCGATACATTCAGATCCAATGAAGTCAGATTTACCACACACTGATGGACTGATGGCGTCTGGGCAGTGAGGCAAAGTACAGCTAATGTCATTCATGCAGAGTACATTGGAAATTACAATCTTTGAATTGTTCTCCTTTCTGTTTTAATTGAACTAATGTATAGAATACATTGTTCTTAAAACTATTTTGTAACAAAGGAAAAAGCATATTTAATAAAGTGATATGTATCTATAGTTTTGATAAGTACAGTGTGATATTTCATATGTATTGTATTTCAACTAAAGTAAGTTTACTAATGACTTTAAGTAATGACTACTAATGTAAACTTGATTTGTCTACTGCATCAATTTACCAATCTGTGATGATACAACTTGACCTGTTAAATTTCACCTTGTGTAAAAATGTGAACGGTTTAAGGCAACGGGTTTCCACGCAAATTTCTAGTAAAGTCCACTAATTTGGGATAACAGTGCAGCTATGGACCACGTTGGCCCCTTTAGGACCATTCTAAGAGTCTTCTTTCTCTTCTGTTCTGTTCTTTCCTTTTCCTTTGTGGCGAATCACATTGAGTTTACAGTAATGCAGCATTACTGCCCTCTGCTGATCATCTTTTTTCTTGAGCTATTCCCAAGGTGTTACTGGGTGGCCCTTCAATGCAAAGTTAAGTGATGAAACATCTCTGTTTGCAGGGAGAAAGGTGTGGTGCAACAGTCTAATAAACACAGAAAATTGCAGTTTTTTTGACATCACTAAATTACAATAAGAAAAGGAGGCTTAAAGGTGGGGAAAAGTGGAATAAATGGCATGTTATATCTTACTTCTGGACCCTGCAGTCCTCTGTCTCCCTTTGCTCCTTTGGTGTAATGGCCATTACCAGGGTCTCCCTGAGAACAGATTGAAATAGGGACAGGAATCAGAGAGATAAATACACAACACTAACAAGACAGAACACATGTCTGTGAGGATCTTTGGAGATCTAAAAAACTCAAAAAGGTGTAAAGTATATACTTACTGGTGCACCCATGCAGCCCTTTTCTCCTCTGTTTCCATTTTCACCCTGAATAAGATATACATCTTAGGTTATGGTCCATTAGTCTGTCAAACATTTTGGTCCCGAAAGACCCAAGAAATGTAATCTAGCCAATTTGCCATAACATTTGCTGTGGACATTCCTAGTCCCTTAAGGAGGAAAAATATTTCCTCTAGTTTCACCATCAGGCCATCTGCACAAGAGTTATCAAACTATAATGAATAGGTGACAATGAAATTGACTGAGTATGTTCATGTTGCTGAGAGGATTTCCAATTTGGACTTTCCATTTTGGACACATCATGAGCTTTTTCTCAGGTCCCCATGTCGATCTTTTCCTTTTCTCCCTTTGATTTCTTTCATTTACGTTTAAGTGAAATAAGCACTTTCATCCGGCCAGTATTAGAACCATGGCTAAATGGAGGTTAAGTTCAAATGCCTCCTGGTCAAACAGCCCCTGCTAAATTTGGAAACTGTTCAAGCTTGTGAAGTGTGACACCACTGTGCTTAAAAACTATTATACCATTGTTCATACAGGAAACCCCACTCTGTGGAGTTTATAATTGCTAGAGTGATTGTCACCTCAGTCTGTTACTGTACCTTTAACGGGAAACTCTCAGTGAAGAATTCTTTGATCCGACCTGGTGGCCCCGGTGGCCCTCGTGGTCCTGGTCTCCCCTACATCAAACACATTGAGATCATCCTAAAACATAACTAAGACATATTGTTTACAGATATTGTTATGGTCATGTCACAGAAATGGTGAAATGTTGTGCTATAAATGCAACATCCCCTCCTTTTTAATAAAATGTAACCTTATTAATCAGGCTGTTCCCATGAACCATTCTTACATATCACTTTGGAAAGTAATGCACTGTAATTAGTATGTAATACACGTTTTTTTTGCTGTATGCACCACATTAACTGCTGATGTAGAAGACCACAAAGCGCCACATAAGGAGGTGGTCAGGGTGGGTGGTTGGGTAATGAAACACAGGACTTTTAAGTGGGGGAGCGGAGTTTGTGTCCCGTTAAAAACACAAGACTTTTCAGGAAACGTGTGTTCGTGTCCTGGGAGTACTACTAACCACACTCTTTTTTTCTAGTCTTAACTACTGATGATGATTAATGATGGTAACTTTTGTGGGCTAAACTCAACCGCATCGGCCGCTGAAAGGGCCATCACCTCGCGGTAACCTGTACCCGGCTCACAGTAACCTCTTCTCGGCTAAATGTAACTGTAAAGACCGCTAATACTTAACTGTCATGTGACCACTTGTGTCACGTGACCAGCCGGCGGTCGCCTATTTCATAGGATATCATATGAATTTTTGTGCATAACATTTCGTACAATATCATTCAAAACCTGCTCATGAGAATGCATTGTATTAATAATATATTGTAATAGTTTATTGAAAAAAAAGAAATTACCTTTGGTCCACGAGGTCCTGGGGTACTGCCTATGCCTTCTTGACCCTGTAGGATGTGAAAGCAGTTGTAACTTGTTTATATAAATAACCTGGTATCCCGGTCTTTCACAAAAACTCTCATGTTTCTCCCAGTGTGGCTGATTTCCACCTTCACCATCCTCGTTGCTGCCAACTCCCACCAATGGGTAAGACTGCCCTCTTCTAATACACTAAATCCTATCATCACTGTCAAAAAGGAGTTTCACAGGAAACCAGGAGACCGTATCACATGTAGTTCACACTACAGTCCAAAATACAGCCTTATCAAGGAGCAAGCACTGTGGCCAAACAATAGTGTCACCACAGCAACAGCTAAATATTTCCACTTTTCCAGGTGTGAACACTGCCAACTATGATAACTAAAGAACCAAGCCAAAACAAAAACCATGCAGCTGTGGTTCTTCTCCGGGCCACTGAGACACCCAGTTAATACTCACACTCGTTTTAACAGATATACACACACATACACACACCCAAAGTATTCATCCAAACTTATTAGCATCACCTTAGATCCTGCAGCCCCAGCACGGCCAGGAAATCCCTGTTCATAAAGAATGCAGACAGTTACTGTATATCAAATAACTTTTCCAGAGTGCCATATTATGTACTCTGTGCAATGTAAACAAAAAACTTTACTCACACCTGAGCCCCTTGGTCCAGGGTCCCCTGGTAGTCCCTGCTCTCCATGAATACCTGGATATCCCTAAAAAGCAAGTAAAGGTTCCTCTTAATATAAGTACTGTACAACTACAAATACTGCACAAACAGAACTTGATTATTTTCAACGCAATCTAAATATTTACCGGCTCTCCGTCCCTCCCACGTGGCCCAGCAGGCCCTGGTGATGCATTTACCGATACCAAAGATTCACCCTGTCGAGAAAGTAAGTTTATTTAACATTTACTGAATCTAGTGTTATAGTTACAGTTATGTAAGGAAAGGCAAGGCAAGGCAGCTTTATTTGTATAGCACTTTTCAGCAACAGGGCAATTCAAAGTAATATTTTGTTGTTGTATACTGTAACTGTAGTTCACAGTTGGGTTCTGCAGGCTTCACCACTCATCTTCATGTATCTATGCACTTGACATGCATGCATGTACTCAGATTTAGAAAGAGGAGTTGTCTCTATGAAACAACTGCATAAACCTTACTTTTCCTTTCACCAATTTAGCAACTAGTGCTCACTGTTAGGGTTACAGTTTGATTAACTATTTCCAATAGTCTTTGCCTTCTTAAAGCTTTAGTGCGTAACTTTTTTGATATTAATCAACGTTACATTCAAACCATTGCCAAATGAGTTGCTACAAAGCAAATTAAGACTATCAGTATCTGTATTTGTCAGTACGGCTATTTGTCAGTATGTCTATGTTTAGAAACTGGTGTCGTCCGGAAACTTTCGGCGCAGAAACTTGAGTGATGATTATTACCTCTTCTGATCACATTTTTTAATCCTCCTTGGCTACTAGCAACTGCGTGGAGGAGGTGTGGGGGCTGTGCCCGATCACGGAAGGCTTATATCATGTGGACACGCCGACACTTTTGTTGTCATTACTTAGAATTCCTCATGGGGGCTGCAGAAACTACGCGCTATAGCTTTAAGGGTTTAACCGTTCTCTTAATACATCCATGGGTTTAAAAGGCTTAAAAGGGCCAAGCTAGTTAAAAGTATCTGCAGCCATGAAAACACAGCACTAGAAGTGTAAGTAGTGACAAGTGGACTCTCACACAGTAATCTATCACACTCACAAGTACAAATAATGTGCTTGACAGTGATCCAAGCATGTTGCCAGTGAATATTTCAAGCCTGACTCTCATTTGGAGTCTATACTGCAACTACTTCATAACTGCCATGAGAATGATGTCATCCAGGTAAAACAATTCAGAAATTCCCAGGCTGCAGCAGTTTGAACGATGTGTCCACACAGTGAGAAGGTGTGGAGTTTAGGGATTAGCCAAATACTGTAGTAACCTGCTGTACTTGTATGTTATTAAATGGCAAGCAAAACAAAAGAAGTTCTAGTGCCTGGAAACAACAAATGTGGAAGATAATTTGACAAGACTAATTGATTTACTATGAGAACATGCACTTGCACATATGTTTGACACATGGTTTCCATGAGGGGTTTTTAACCCCCTAAATGTCACAGAAAGTGCCCCTCGGGTCTATCATAATAAGCCAGATGAATCTAGTTTCTTTAGACTAAACATGTGGAGTAGTGTTTGCATGTGTATATAGTGTGTGCAGGTTAGAGAGATCGCTCATGCACGTTGTATTCTTCATTTTCCAAGGAGCAGGGGTGGTTGGCCTGTCAAAGCAGACTATCCATCCACCATGTTAGACCACAACAGTATCACCACTACTGGAAGAATTCTAATAGATAGCAAGCTGTGGTCATATGACTCTGTCACAGTCAGGAAGTGGAAGAGTGCAGTCTTTTGACACCCTGAGCTTAACAAGTTTTTGGCACCATCACATGAAATGTCCATGGATGGATAGATACTATATTTTGATAGATACTTTATTTTTTTTAAAGATTATTCTAAACAGGACATCTGATGACAGGAAACGGGGAGAGAGGGGGAAAACATGCAGCAGGTCGGAATCCAACCCGTGGCCGCCGGGGCAAGGGCTGAACCTCTGTACATGGGTTGCACACTCAACCAGGTGAGCTACCCAAGCCTGATAGTTACTTTATTAATTCCAGGAGGGAATTGAACCATTACAGCAGCTTAGCAAAAAAAAAAAATAAAATAAAATACAATACTTATCAATGTACAGTATTTATCGACAACAGACTATTCTATAGAAATAGAGGAAACAGAAAAGGAGGATTTTTACTGTACATATATACATGTGTAATGATGTGGTAGACATAGTAGTGCAAAATGAAACACAACGTATACTGTAAAATTATACTGCAGTCATGAATAATGCTCACAAGAAAACTTGTTTTCCGATGCAGTAGGTCTATAAGGTATAATACTCTAGTAACTCTGAATTAAAGTAAACTGTTTTTGTCCTAAAAAATTAGATTTGAGAATGAACGCATTTCTCATTGCAAATAAAATTGGAAGGATGGACTTGATAGAAGGAACACAACAAAGAAACATCTTTAAACAAGTTAGTGGTCTCACATGGACTAGGTACAAAATGAGCTCTGGGAGCTTGGGGAGGCAGAGAGGGGTTTTTCATGGTGCATCAGGATCCTGCTAATAAACTTTTTGAAAGAATTGCTGAGCAATTCTGCAGTTTCAGCCTTCCTGAACACAAAAAAGTACTAAACAACTGAAGGTGGGTGGCACAGCATTCGTTTTATTACCTTAGGTCCAGGCCGGCCAGGTGGACCCTGTAGAGTAAAGACAGATCTGAAGCAAATTTCAAACAGTAAACGTATTCCTTGATGGTTCATTTTAAAGACAGCACTAAACAACAAAAGACTAAATGCTGTATCTAATTACAACATAAATAACTTACTGCAGGTCCATCAAGGCCTTGTGCCCCGGGAATACCAGGAGGTCCATCTTCTCCCTAAAAGTATGCAAAGACAAGTTCAGGTTTGTTTGAGAAAAGAACAGGCGTGATTGAAAAGCTCTCTACTTAAAGCACTATTGTGCGAGCATCTAACAAATTATCTAAAACTATTATATGAAAGACATGCTACTATACCACTGTTAATAAGTAATATTTTCATACATCCGTTCCATTGCAGCCTGGGGCCCCTGGGGGTCCTGGAGGCCCTTGTAAACCTGGGACACCCTGTAAGAGAATATCATCAGAAGTTAGAAAAGTAACAGGCATCTATAAACATAATGCAGGAACGCACACTTACACAATACATACATTTAGAGGATGAACAGAGTGACGATGTATAAGAAACTAAGATACCTCACCGGTAAACCGTGAGACCCAGCAAATCCTTCTTTGCCTTCAGGTCCCTGTAATGACAGTATCAAAAACCAGCATACTTTTTAAAAAGCACACAGGAGCTACAGAGTGAATACCTGGTCTACCACGGTGTTTGCATTTTGTCTATACACATACATTATACACAAGTCATTTCAAACATAACAACATTTTCACTCACTGACACTTAAAATAAACAAAGACAAGTGATATTACCGGATCGCCTTTTGGCCCCACAGGTCCATCAGGCCCAGTGTTGCCCTGTCAAAGACAACGTATCATTAATATATATATATATATATATATATATATATATATATATATATATATATATATATATATATATATATATAATTTGTTCTTTCATTGACGGGGAGTCATGGTAAACATTCATCATCACATTTAATAACATATATGTCAGGAGACAAACAGAATGACATGTAACAATCACAACCTGCACAGTACTATTACAAAAACACGTACGTGAGATGTCGTGAGACTTACATTAACTACGGCAACACTCTGTGGTCAAAACAGTGTAACAGTGCAACTGTCTACATAGTTAGTCTATGTTAATAGGTTAGTTCTATTAATATCTATCTATTAATAAATGTGATATTGGGGTAGAAAAGGAGAAAGTGTAATTTATCAGTTCATACACAATTCCAGTCAATGTTGCCCTTATTGGCAGCAGTATTGGATTTGGAGAGTTACAGACTATAAGAGTGAAGGAGCCACGGCAGCCAGGCTGAAATTCTACCTTTGGTCCCAAAGGCCCAGCATGACCCTGTGATCCTGGACGGCCCTCTGACCCTGGGGGACCTACAACGCCTGGAAAACCTTTGTCTCCCTGTGAGTGTGAGTGTATAGTATGTGTGTGTGAGAGAGAGAGAAAGAAAGAGAGGGAGAGATAGAGAAAAAAGAACAAGGAAGCAGACCGACCACAAACAACAATAAACAACAACAGAGATGATATTTCAAATGTTACAAATTTGCATTTGTAAATTAGTGTAAGTTAGGATGCAGTTGTTGAATAATTCAGTTTCCTGGATGCTTGTTGACCTACTATGACATTGAAATTGATGCTTAATAAATAACATACCTGCTGCTGAATAAAACACTATTGCCTTCCAGCAATGATAGCCAATGCCTATGCAAATTTACTATAAATTGTATTCACACATGTAATTGAAGACTTTGATTTACAGATGCTAAATCATGTTTTTGTGCTTTTCAGCTGAGCATGGTTACACACCACATTTACACACCACATGGTTGAAAATATAAGCTTGTTTACTCCTACGTTTCCAAATATTACTAGTGGACATCAGCAAATATTAATATTATAGTTTTGTATTATTATTTTGTTAGTCCCTGTATTAAAAGACCTGTCACTTTTGACAGTGAGACTGTCAAAAGTGTATTCAAGTGTATTCAAGCTTAGGCCTACTGCTCAATCACAGTTGAAGTGTAATTATTAAATTGAAAAAATATTTAATGTAGCATTAATGAATGTGTATATGCATGGGTGTGGTGTAGCTGGACACATAAAAATAGACACATTCATTCAATTTCTCCATGCATTTTGAATATACAGTCTATCTTGCAGACCATTGCTGAGGCTGACCTGCTGACTAAACAGCTGTCACGTGTTCTGCTCTCTCTGTTGATTTCAACAGAAACAGCTGGTCTCTCTTGAAAGAGCAAAATAGTTATGAAGGAGGTTAAGACCCACTTAATAAAGTTATTTATGCTTTTTCAACTAAGATCAGACTAGTGTAGCACTGTACAACTGCACCTTGAGCGTTTTGATTGTGAAAGATGTTAAAGGGATACGCCACCGTTTGTTGAAATAGGGCTTATCACGGTCTCCCCTAGCTGTAGATAGGTGGGCCAATGCATTTTTTGTCTCAATGCATGTAATTAGGTTGTTTTTTTGTTTTTTGTTGGCTCACAACATGCTAACCGGCAACATAGGATTCCATTCACTACGCTAAGCTAACTAGCGGTGGCGCTGCCGGCGTTGCACCGGACTAAACAATGCATGCACAAAAAATGCATTGGCCCACCTATCTACAGCTAGGGGAGACCATGATAATCCCTATTTCAACAAACGGTGGCATATCCCTTTTAATAAATAATAGTGGCGGTAGTAATAACAAATGCAATAGGCCTTTTACACAGACCACATTTTGCCACAGTAGAAAAAGCAGGTGTAAAAAAAACTCAGATAAGATAATATAGTCCCATCAAATGTGAGAAGTTTATACATTTCATCTTTATTACAAAACAAAATGAGCTACAGTACATGTGCATGGCCTGTTGAACCATGGGTACAAATGCAGTAACAAGAAAAGTGAAACAAAGGAAGGGGTTTCATAACTGCATGAGGCAGAATTCATTCATAGTAAACCCACGCATTCATGAATTTGATGAGTGTTTTACACAGATGATTTATGATCCACTCACCCTGCTGCCTTTCACTCCTTCACAGTGGCACCTTGATTTTCCATTGCACACACACTGAAAAGAAAATGTAACGTTGTTCAATATGTATTGTGTAATTGGAAAACAACGTCTAATTCATTTGATATTATATCTATTTAGAAAGCAGTGGTTCTCTGTCATGCCCCCCTTTGGAAGCAAACCGTGCGTTCCCATACCACTGTAAACCAATTTAATTTCTATCAAACATTACTATATTGTGAAAACTGGTAACAAAATGAGTTAAGTCGAACGTGTACGAGCCTAAATAAGTCACTTCATCTGAATTTCGACAGCATCGCTAGCGTAAAAGTCTCTGTTCAACACAGTGGCCTTTAATTTGAAGGCTGTAAACATTACTGCTCGTCAGCAGAGGAAAAGGTTCAGTGAGGCCAACGGGCTAAAAATAGTAGCTATAGTAATACAATACAGTAAAATGGGCAGTGAGTTGTCTTTAGGCTAAATATGAGGTTAGGTCAGCTACAGGCTATAAACTACTGATATAATGAACCATTATCAGTAATATGATGTAATTTCAGATACATTAGATTTCCATTTGACCTTAGCATTGTGGAGATCCAGCAATAAACCAGAGTACACTGCCTCTTGACAACAAGGGGGAACACTGGGTCTGATGCCATTTCTCTTATACCTTAATATTGACATTAATAGTGACCTTTTACTGTAATTAATAAAATTTCCTTGTGCATGAAATGGTAATTAAGGATTTAAATAATTGGAAATTATGATATTTGTCTTATAAGGTTGAATATTAGTTTTGTCATTGCTATAACAGCGACTTATAGCTATATAGGTGTTCTTTAGCCCTAATAACTGTAATGATAGGCGACTGCAGGCCACCGTAGTCACAGTCGTGACGTCATCTGTGTTCGCCTAGTGAATGGCTGAAAACGTGTACGCTCGTCAATAAAGAAGCTGGTTAAACTCATGTCGGACTAACGGGCTCTTTCTTAATTATTACCGTTCATGACAATAACCGATGCTCCGTCATTTTATTTGTTTCAATCTAGTGATATTTAATAGAAGGGGTTTATAGGAACAACCTGTGTTAGGTAATACATAAATGTCTCTGCTAACCTCTCCATCTTGTGCTGGGTGCCTGTTTTATTTTCATTCTACCATATCCTGTCCCTTTTCCTTTTCCTGTCCTTAAAAGGGCCCACCAACATAGTGAAGTGAATACTGTACACAATAAAGTAAATGTGCAAACAGACTGCAACGAAACCCTGCATCTTTTCAGGATACAAGATGTTTCATGTTAAGCATAGACATAAGTTACAAACAGACTACGACATTGTATATCAAAGTTAAAGCTGTGAAGAATAATTGCCGCTAACGTTGTACACAACAGGAAACACACAAGGAATATCTTGTTCTCCCATAAACAGTGATTTAATAGATTTTTGTGTGGGACCTGGGAGAGTTACAGCAAAACAAAGGTAAAGTTAAACTAAACAGCATTACCTATATTATAGCTCAGCAACTAACCCAATGCAGTCTAATATGAAAGTAATAACGAGCTAAAGTATGATCAGGATTGATGATCTGACAGGATTACAGGACAGGCTTACAAATAAATCTGTGTCCCCAGTGTGTACACTATGAAACAAAATCACACAACAAAAACAGCCAATACAGTGTTTGCATTTCAATACCTGTCCAGATAGGAGTCTGTGCTGTTAGTTACATTAAATGTGATCAGTCTACAATGTTATGTCAGTAAGGAAAAATGAATCTTACATTTTTGGCCCAAGTGCCCATCAGCATCACAGCAAACAGGATCAGGAAAACTTCAAACACTGGCCTTCCCATGGCTCCTTTTTTGTTCCAGTTACATCAAAATCTCAGGAGTAACCACACACATCCCCTCCTCAGCAACTACCCTGCACATTACACCCATCCACTGCTGTGCTATGGGCGATGTTAGGTCATGGCTTCAGTTAAATTTGTCTGCGTTAAAGTGCCTGGATAGACAGAACAGCCCAGAGAAGTTGTTTAACTTAATCCTGAAGAGGGAGGCGGTTCTGAGCTTACTGATGCGGTCAACCCCAGCCATCATCCTTCTCCTCTTCTTATCCCCAATACTTACAAAAAGTGGCATTTACTCTGTTTGGTTTTCACTGATACAGAGGCAGGAGATTAGTTTGAATCTTCTCCGAGATTATCCTGCTTAGGATGCACTGGAGCGGCTCATGAATAATAATTTGAGTTTCTGAATTTGGGTGAGTTGTGAATGGTGTTTTATGTGCATGATGGACTGCTACCTAGAATACACAGGGTGTAAACTTTAATGCTTGAAGGATATTACCTGGGTTGGAGGGCAGCATTTAGATTTCTTTCTAATCATAATTGCATGCACTACACACTACCTCACAGGAAGTTATTCTTATACCTGTCACAGGTGTCTTTGGTGTTTCATGCTTCCTTTTATCCACTACAGGGGGCAGCACTGAGGCCAAGACTCACCTGTTAGGCAGACTGATGAGATGAGAGATGGGATCCTCAGTTACTGTTGTAACTCTGTGGCCCCTCAGGTGAGTCCCCCCTTTTTTTGTCTCTAGCAGCACCGATATCTGATAATATCTAATAATACCTTTTTGTGACCGAGCTGTAATGTGATATCACCACGTCTGAAAATGTAGATCAATGTATCTTTTCATCGTTCAAAATTTGATTTTGTGTTATTGTCAAATAACGATGTAGGAACATTTCGTAAACAAATATAAAATCTGGCATCGAAAGACACATACTATAATATAACAGCTACTACAATTAGTTTTTCTTAATCTGCAGAACATCACTGAGTTCACTGAGTCCTGATACAGTAAACATAAGGAGACATGTCTCATTACGTTTGGTTTGGTTTTGTAAACCTATGTACCTTAATACAAACACACCTATAACTGTTTACTCAGATATTCAACAAATCTGCATACTTGCATTCCAATGTGTAGTAGACTCTGCATAGAAACCGACCTCCACTACACTGAGACGTACACGCACACACACACACACACACACACACACACACACACACACACACACACACACACACACACACACACACACACACACACACACACACACACACACACACACACACACACACACACACACATACTGTGGTGTCACCTGCAGTGTGATGAGAGTTTGGATAGGAATTGTTCTTTTCCTTCTCTTCTAAGGGTGGAGCTTTAGTCCTACTGCACACAAGAGCAACACATTGTAAGCTAAAAGCATACAAAAATAACTTTTTTTCAGATGTAATTTTCATTAAATAAAATGATTGCCTTATCCTACTCTGTAAGGTTTGTAATGTGTTGGCAGCAGACCAGAGTTACTGTATGAGCATTTTCGCTTTCACCGCAAACAAATCGTGTCTTTTTTGTCATACAGTTTATGCGACAGTCATAAATGGTTGTGTAAAGGCATTCAGTATCGTAAATGAGACTGCAGTTAATCTAGTATCACTGTTACATTCACAGGTGGATCCTTGTCCTGGTCATCTTTGTGCAGCAGCTCAATGCAGTAAGACTTTTCTTCATAAGTCTTTATTCCATACGCATTAAGATTTAAACTTGATATCACAACTATGACAACATTTAAATCTTAAAACTTTGAAAAATAATATACATAATTGTAAGTCATTTTAAGTTCCTATTGCAAAAATGTAGTACAATACAAACGATTTTAACATTGTTTTTATACAAAACATAGCCTAGTGTACAATATGACCATATTGCTGAGAATAACCATTACGCATGTCAATTCCTCCCAAACTCAGACATCCGATACCTTGTAAGACACAGCACACAAAAACAATGAATGCTTCTTTGTTCTATATTTTGTTGTAAATCATCTGCAGCGAATTCTAAGTACAGCCACATATATCCTGATCACGACTAGGTATGAGGAGGAGCACACAGATCAAACCTTTTGCTAGAACAGATTTCCAGACTGTTTAAATTATTTAGTGGACTGGTGCCTCGATTAAACATGTTTTTAAAGTACTGTACACTGGGTGAAACACATGCACCTGCTAAGCTGAAAAAACCCTTCACATGAACACATTTTGAGTTTTTGTTGAGACTACTTTGTGAGGATGTTGCATTGGACTGCATTACATTGAAGTCCATCAAGTAAAGTTTGATTACACCTTCATTTTTGTCAACACTGCTGGAATGTAGTTTAGATCTGTCAAAAACAACAAACCATCAACACAACGCCAAGATAGTCCTGAACCTGATGCTCTCAATGTGTTTTATGTCACATAGTGTACATATCATCTTCATGTCTATGTGCTTCTGTTTTGTACACATCTAGATTGGTTAAGTGTTTCAAAGAACAAATTCTTAATATACTTTATCCACCTGGAAAAGTGGTTGTATTGCTCCCTATGTGTGGAGCACAGCCTCCAAACTATCCCTTTAACATGAATTGCTTTTAGCTGCTACAGTATGTTAAGTGGAGACCTGCCCGTGTTTTTACTTAATCACTATGTGTTCCCAATTTGGCTATTGCACTGAATCCCGATGGCCTGTCCAAGTCATGGCCAACTGTCACTTTTTGTGACTGATGCAAGGGATACCCATGAATGTTTGGACCCAAAGCAAAAGTGGGACTGTAGATGTGCGATAGGACTTAATTTCACCAGCATGTAAACTCCTCCAAATATTTAGTAAGCCTTGAGAAAACATTGCTAAATATTTGTGACACAGGCACTGTAAAACTCCCCGTACATAAACACACACGGTGGGAATACTCTGGAGGTGTGGTGCGGAATCACAAAAGCAGCTTTTCAGCAAGATGTCAGTGCATTATGAGAGTGGTAAAGCTGTGTTGGCTTTCTTTCCCATCAGGGTCAGAGCACTCATTATTTACCCAAGCCTGTGTGAATATTGATTTGTTTAAAGCTTTCTAATCAGGACTGTCCAGTCTGCACAGGGAAATGTGTTCATTCTCAAAGCTGTTAGATATTCAGGAATGTCAGATATGTCCAAACCACAACCTCATCTGATGTGCATGAAGTCCTCTGACCCTTTACTGTATTCTGCTCAGCCTCAGCCAGTCTCCATCTCTGTCTCAAATACAGTAAGGATCAGCCTTCCTGCATTTATGGCCTATTTCTCTCGTTTCAGGGCAGGAATGAGGGCCCATGTCAAGGCAGAGACTGCTCTGTATGTCAGTGTCTTCCCGCTAAAGGTGCACGGGTAGGTACTTTTTATTCTCATGTTGTTATTTATTGGCAAGTTATCCTTAGTTGCTTTCCCAGTATTAAGCTTGACATTTTTAATTGTACACACAACAACAGTTAGAAGTAAAAAAAAAGTGTTATATACATAACTTTTCTCTTTGTAGGGAGCTCCAGGGAAGCCAGGCCAGCAAGGCCCTCGGGGACCAATGGGACCATGGGGATTTGAAGGGTCACCTGGAGAGAAAGGCAGGAGGGGAGCAGAAGGATCACATGGCCCAGAGGGGCCAAAAGGAGACCGTGTTAGTGTGCATGTTCATGTGCATGTCATGTGTTGTGTTTAAAAAAGAAACAGGCAGAAAGCAAAGCAGCGACTGCATGCAAGAACAGCCAATCATCACAATAAGTCTACATTATTAAACATATTCAAAATGTGTATATATGTAAATGTGCATTGCCAGTGAATGAGAAAAAAATAAGGGGTCAGGTTGGGACTGAATAATGCAATCTAACCCTGCAATGAATGAATAGTGCCCATGTTCTTTACATTTCAGGGCAAGACTGGTGTTCCTGGTTTTTCTGGTAATGATGGATCACCAGTGAGTAAAACCACTGTTGTTGTGAATAAATTTCATCTACAAATCAGAAAAAGACACATACAGTTTACACTGACAATAATAATCTGGTAGAGGTGAGTAACACTCTGAGGGGATTGCACCAACTTTCCAAACCCTGTACAACTCAACGTGGAGTTGATTGGAGGTAAAGTTTTTTTTTTTTGAATTCATTATTCATAATAACACAGCCACTTTATGCCATGGTATTCCCAACTGTTTAACTGCCCACTTTATACATTTTAGGTACAATATTGGAGACTACACAGTAAATGGTGTAATTATTTGAAGCTTGTTACTGGTATGCCCTCTAGTGGTCACATCATGGTGTACTGTAGATAGATGAGGCCTGAATTCAAGGTGCAATATGTACTGACAGCTAGCGTTTAAAGTAGTTACTGAAGTCCAAATTCAAAATACTGGAGAGAGTCGTCTCCCCCTGCCCCTCCTTCCCAGACCTGAGAACGTAGCATCCAACAATGTTGCTCCAGGCTAGTCTCACATCGCCAGACATTACTCCACAGCGCGGCGGAGTAGCTGTTGTTAGATGCTGGGGTCACAAAACCCCAGCGCGGAGCTCTACCGACTGTCAGACACACTTTCTTGGCTTAAAATGATGGCAAGAACTGCCATAAATACCACTACCTCACCGTCCTCTCTACCGGACTGACAGACACACTTTCTTGGCTTAAAATTACGGCAGGAACTGCTAAAAACACAACTACCTATTTGGGCAACAATCGCTAAACACAATGCAAATTCACGGTTCTTTCTACCCGACTGAAAGACACAATTTTTCGGCTTATATTACGGCAAGAACAGCTAAAAACACCCCAACCTGTCGTCTTCTCCAACACACTGCAAACTCACAGGCTTCTCTCTCTTACACTTGCTCACTTGCTTAGGTAATACATTTCCGTTGATCCCGGTCGCACTGCTTCCATGGCTGTACAGTTGTAGCGCGCTGGGTTTGCATTTTTACAGGTAACCTCATATCTGGCAACCCGGCCCCAGCTGTCAAAATGGGCAGTTGATACCAACACACGGATCAAAAAACAAACAGACATCCGTCACGGAACGG
Organism: Gymnocephalus cernua; assembly: GCA_023631565.1. Lineage (NCBI taxonomy): Eukaryota > Metazoa > Chordata > Actinopteri > Perciformes > Percidae > Gymnocephalus > Gymnocephalus cernua. The sequence continues at coordinate 18,394,763 of CM042436.1, read as the reverse complement.
GAATTTCAAAGGAGAAAATACTGGCATTAGTATTGTGGTCATTTCAACTTAGCATGTGTCCTTAATATCTGATTACATGTGGTCATTTTTGGATTAATACAGTAAATATATCACAAATTGCACCTTTAAGTATTTGTGTTTAATTAAATCATGTTAATCTTAACTACTGTACTTATAAGATAGCAGGCCTAAAGCTATTCATTATGTAAATGTAATGTTTTCTTTATCATTCTCAACTAGAGTTAGACAGGTCATAACTGTGGCTTCCAATACTCTGCTGTCGCTCACCAACATAACTATATTGTCCAGGGCCACCCTGGAGCAGGCGGCGAGCCTGGTTTGCTAGGAGAGGATGGCTGTAATGGGACAAGGGGTCGACCAGGCGTTTTTGGTATTGATGGTTCGGATGGTCTGCATGGGCCACAGGTAAGTAGAACTCCTGCTCTGATGTTTGACAGAACGTTGTGGCTTTTACAGAGTTATGCAGCAAAGTAAAGCACATTGGATTTCTAGTCAAAAGGCAAAAACGTGAAAAATCACCAGTTGTTACATTCTTTTTTGACAGTTCTGCAGCACACAGTTTAAGTCTATTGCCAGATTCAGTGGCAATGCAGGAAATAGTGTGACATTCCAATAGCACAGAGATGAGTAGGGTTGTGGTTGGACATGTAGACCAGAGGCCTAAATGTGTGTCCTGTCTCCTGCCAGTGCCCAGCAGTTAGCTTTTTGAAATGTTTTAACGTTAAGCATCTTTCCCTAAAAAGCTGTAGTTGCCTAATACAGCAGATGCAATATGCAGATATTGTAGGAATAATCTTTTGAATAAACATTCTCATTGACCATGATTCAAGGTTTTGTAGAAATGGTAGAAATATAAAATACTGTATCTGTTGTTTTTTTTTCATAATGTGTCTAATGTATACATTTACTGTGTTTTTTTATTATAAGGGATTACGTGGACCTAAAGGAATTAAAGGAGAACCTTTTTATGGTGCTACATATCCAGGGCTTCCGGTAAGTTCCCCTGGTCTGGAGAGGCTCAGATAATGATGGACTGGGCTTCAACAATGTCAGAACCCACTTTATAATTATTTGCAATTACCAATGTTTGTAAATATTCTCATCTTCAGTTTGTCATTCTCATCTTTGTTTCATTTTGTCTTGCAGGGGGAGCGTGGTGGGGATGGACAACGTGGTCGACCTGTATGTGTTCTTTTCATATGTTGGCAGAAAAGCAGTATTCCGCAGAAATATTCAGCTAATAGATGAACCAGTGATTGCATGCTTTAAATCTTACACTGTGCTTGGAGTTAAGTCGACTCAACTTTATGTTATATTCTTTAACATTGTGTAATTATTATTATTATTTTTTTAACTCAGGGAAGACAAGGCGACATTGGGCCTGAAGGCCACACTGGCCCTGCTGGCCCTTTAGGACTTCAGGTGAAAAAGTCTACTTTTTCTACATAGTTTGTCTTTTATATAGGTTATAATTGAGACCATTATATTACTGTACAAGCACAGCATGCAGCAATATGTTAGACCACTTATATTAATGATCTACATTACAAAAAGAAATGCAATGCCTTATATATTGTATGTCAAAATGTGTGTGTGATTACATTTAGGGCTTGGAAGGACCTAAAGGTGTGAGAGGACTACCAGTGAGTCACCTGTGTGTGTACACACACACACACACACACACACACACACACACACACACACACACACACACACACACACACACACACACAAACTTATTAAACTTTTGGTTGTTGTGTAGGGCGACCGCGGAGGATCACTGCCAGGAGCAGAAGGTGACGATGTAAGAAACCATTTTGGCCTTCGACAGCTATGTGCTTCAGTTGTGTTGTGTGTGTGTGTGTGTGTGTGTGTGTGTGTGTGTGTGTGTGTGTGTGTGTGTGTGTGTGTGTGTGTGTGTGTGTGCGCGCGCGTGTGTGTGTGTGTGTGTGTGCTTGCAACCCCTGCAAACGTCTTCACCCCTTTAATTCCATATTCCAGGGTGAGCAAGGCCGACCTGGCCCACAAGGACCAGAAGAAGTCAAAGAAGTCCCTCCACAAATTCTTCCCCTCAGAGGTTACAAGGTGAGAGCAAAGATCTCATTTGTATTTATACAATACTGATTTTTTTTTTTTTAACTGCATAGATTTGTATAATAACTCATTTTTCTTTATTTTATTTTCTGCTTCTCAGGGAGACCAGGGGCTTCCTGGACCATGTGGACCAAAGGGCATACGTGTGAGTTTCATCCCATATGTCAGCATGTCTGAGAGAAAGAGAAAGATATTTTATTTGCATTTTCTTCCTTATCAGGGTGGTAGGGGAGATGTCTTCATCCAAGAAATTAAAGGAGAGCAAGGAATCTTTGGTTTTCCTGGAGTTAGGGTAGGTGACTTACAAATCAGACTGCAGTAAGCTTTTGGACAGACACATACAATATTCACACCATTGTTTCCATCCCTAGGGTTTTCCAGGGCTTCCTGGTAGAGATGGACCACCAGCACCTGAGGTATACCTGTAATATGAGGCCTAAGCCTTCCCTTATGTTACTTTACAAAGGCAATTTCTTTAGGTTAAATACATTCACATATTTTCAGGGTTTGACGGGAGAGAAAGGATTTCCAGGTCCCATTGGAAGAACGGGGCCAAAGGTGAGCTTTGCATAAACATCAAAGGATTGTGCATCACATTTTTAACCTAATTAGAAAGCTTGTGTAAGGTGCAAACAAAAGCCATGTATGTATGGCATACATACATGGCATAATTGACCATTATATTGTACATGTAAATTGCTACTCTGAAGTAAAACTTAAAGAACTCAGTTTGATATTGAGGACATGGATTTATATTCTCCAGCAGGCATCTTGGTGATACCTGTGTTCCCCTTACAATTAGTGTTGTATTTCAAATACAGGAACAAAGTAGTCTTATCTACTGCCCTCTGGTGGTTGCAACATGTGATTATCACTTTTACTTACATTTCTAGAAATATTCTGGACATCAGTGGCATTGTCTATTCATGACCATGTTTGGGTCTCTGTCTGTGTATCCAACAGGGTTACCCAGGAGATCCAGGTTTCCCCGGTCCCTTGCACTTTCAAAATGGAAGTGATGCCAGAGGTGAGACCACAGCAGTAGCTACACTCTCCTCATTGGTTGAGCTATGTGTGGCCACTAGTAGCACTATCCTATTAATCATTTGTTATTTGAAATATGATAATGACATCATTTCTTGAATTAAAGGACAATAGTTAACAACCTTAGTCTTAATGTGTTGGCCAATATAACTAAAGTATACCAAGGTTTAAGGTTTCTTTATTTATACCCAAAAGTGTATTTAGCAGATTTAGAGCAAGACATCACAGCGATACAGATTCCACTGGAAATAGCTTAACAGTATACTGGGGTGCTAAGAAACTATGTTTTAAATATTAAACACTTGTTTATCTGTATGTTTTTAGCAGTCACATTTCCCCCAAAACATGGTTTAATACACTGCTTTTACTTGGAATTTAATGAATGGCTAAATCCTTAGACCCTGCTGTTATAAATAACCATAATTACTGTACGATTTCATGGTTCTATGTCTGTATGGTTCAGGTGTTAAAGGTGACCGTGGGTATCCCGGAGAGCCTGGACCCACAGGTGACCCTGGGTACATGGGCATGCCTGGGCTACCTGGCCCACCAGGGTTAACAATACCAGGTCAGAGGTGTTCTCTGGTCTCTTACTTTCAGGATCCTCCTGACTTCATATATATATATATATATCACAGAGTATATCTCTCACTCTGATCAGGATTGACGATCAGTTAGAAACTGAGTGAGTGAGTCAGTCCCGATCCTATCATATTTGAAGTTTCATGTCGCCTCTCACACCTTTCTAGAAGAGCTTGGTCTGCCTGGGCCACAAGGGTCTCCCGGTCCCAAGGGCTACAAGGGAGAGCCGGGAAGGTATGACTATGTTGGAAATCTGTTTCCGGGAACAAAGGGAACTAAAGGATTCATCGGACCTAAAGGTGTCAAAGGCCTCCCAGGTCCTCCAGGTATATGTAAAACGTTCTTCCTAAAATCCTAAAAGAGTTTCTTATATATGTGTTAGCCATTTACAAATGTAGTCATTATTTGAAATTTCAATAATTGTAAGCTAGTGTTTTGTGCATGTTTATTTGAATGTTTACTTACTTTCTTTGTGTGTGTGTGTGTGTGTGTGTGTGTGTGTGTGTGTGTGTGTGTGTGTGTGTGTGTGTGTGTCTGTGTGTGTGTGTGTGTGTGTGTGTGTGTGTGTGTGTGTGTGTGTGTGTGTGTGTGTGTGTGTGTGTGTGTGTGTGTGTGCGCATATGATGTGGCATACTTGATCAGGATGTGGAGGTGAGTACTTCTGAGGAAAGAAGTCCACTAATTCATGCATTCAAACACTTGCTGAAGTTTTTAATCCATGTTGGTCAATTTTTGTGGATGCTTATTAATCCACAGATTACTACTGTGAGCCTGGAGACCCAGGGGACCCTGGTGACAACGGAAACAAAGGGCCTCCTGGAAACCAAGGGTTCAAAGGGATTAAAGGTGATCTGTGATTCTTTATGAGCATCAGTGGATCCCGCAAGCAGAGATTGTGTCCTTCTCTGTGTTCACTGACCTCAGGTGGAATCTACATCCTGTGGGGATTTACTGGAACAGATTTGTGATTTAGTATAATTTTATAGAGTAAAGTTTTTAGTATAGTTGTACAGTATATGAACACGCTGCATCATAGCCATTCCTTTTTATCATCTGTGTCTCCTACAGGTTGTCAAGGGGATTGTAACTGTAGGGCTGGTGATGGAAGCAAAGGACCCCCTGGTCCACCTGGTTATCCAGGATCCCCTGGGTTACCTGGAACTCAAGGACTTAAAGGAGACCCAGGGCTGAAAGGAAGTGATGGTCCAAGAGGCCCACAAGTAAGGACGGCAGGAGTCAAACTAACTAATAATTACATGTTCTAAAACATGTATAACAGTCTGTTCTTTGTAATAGCCACAGAAACATAGTTTTGTCTTTGACTTTGTGATTTATTGCAGGGCTTTGAAGGAATTCCGGGTTTAAAAGGTCACAAGGGTCAAAAAGGTCACACTTTTGTGGTAGATGTTACAGGTGAGCACACGTTATCATCAATACATATATCCTATGTCAATCTTAACAGTCATTCACTGAAATAATCAAGCAGGCCTGCCTTGTTGCCAATCCAAATGTTCTTCAAATCTTGCCATTCTCAGCATGTAGCTTGCTAGCTTGAATTTTTGGTTCCCCAAACAAACACATTTTGAGAACGGTAACACACAGAGAGTGCCAGGTGAGGGACATCAGGCTTTATCCTGGAAATGTACTTCTGTTAATCCAGACTAATGTTCACCAAACACTACAATAAGGCAATCACAGTGCACTATATTCTGCGCAGACTTGACAGTCTGTTGAGTTAAACAGCTGTTTGAAATAAAAAGTAAGTTGGATTTGTCTGTTGGTAACTTCGTGCTTTTTTTTAGCAAATAAGAAAACAAAGATCTCTGTTTTATACGTGCCTTTGCCAAGGGTTATTCAATATTAACAGCCTAATATCTACAGTTTATTTTGTTGTTGAAAGGTGCCAAGGGCAACCAAGGAATCCCTGGACTTTCTGGTCCTCCTGGATCAACTGGTACGCCAGGACCGAATGGACGCCCTGGCCTTGCAGGGGACCCTGGACCACCGGTGAGTGTGTACATTTTACTGTAAATGTAATTTATGAAACAGAAAAAAATGTTCCACTTTGCTACACTCCGTTTTGGTTGTGCAGTTATGGTATCAGGTAACGTTTTTGCAGGGTGCTGGATATGCAGGATTACCTGGTCCCAAAGGTTACCCTGGTGTTGCTGGACCCAAAGGGTTTTCAGGGCTTATAGGCCCCCCAGGTCCTGGCTATCCAGGTGCTAAGGGGCTACCTGGACTTAAAGGTCATCAGGGAGGTCCTGGCTCCTTAGGAATTCCTGGACGACCAGGCCCTCCAGGTCAGAGACTCGGGTTCAACTCAGTTGCTGTTAAAACATCTGTTCCCACATTACACCAGGTGTCATGGGCTCAAGAAGCATGTTGTACTTGTGTCACCAGGTGAAACTGAGCCATGCTGTCATGATGATGCAATTGGATTACCTGGTCGTAAGGGTGAGCCAGGTTCACCGGGTAAGTCTTACGTGTTACACATATCTTAAAAAAAACAATATGAAGCCATCATGGAAAAGAAAACAGGGTTTATGGCCCATAAAACATTGTCGGTCCATGTTGCAAGTCAACCTTAAGTTTTATGTGGCCCCTTGTAGGGATTTCAGGCGAGCCAGGAAGAGATGGTCCTCCAGGAAGTCCGGGACACCCAGGCCCGAAAGGCATGAAAGGAGATGGCAGTGAAACTGGAGGGATTGGACTGCCAGGTAACGACTTTCTAAACTGTTGTCAAATTAAAATGATACACACACTGCAGAAACATTGTCAGTTAATGATACATATTGGTAGGATTGTTTAAACACGTATACTGTAGATCTCTGTTATTTGTAAAAGGACCTCCAGGTTTTAATGGGGATCCAGGTGAGCCTGGTCCCAGGGGAGTCAGCCTGGACGGCCCTTCTGGCCCTCCTGGATTACCAGGACACCCAGGCAGAAAGGGTGCCCCAGGAGATGTCACCTCTGCCAGGCCAGGTGCTACTGGCCCACCTGGTCGCCCTGGGGCTCGGGGGACAAAAGGACTCCGTGGCATTCCTGGAATCCCAGGTTCTCCAGGTAAGTTTCACTTATATTTAGGTGAACACAAACAAACCACTCAATAACTTAGGCTTCAGTTAATGTGGCCTATATAAATGTGCTATACAAATAAAGTTATTATTATTATTATTATTATTATTATTATTATTATTAAATCACAGGAAAAAAGAAGATTTAGTCAGTTTACAGTGTACTTCCCATTCTTTACTGAACATTGGAATTGTTTTGTAATTATAGGTGCAGAAGGCCAATCTGGACAACCTGGTTGGAAAGGAGAGCCAGGAGCCAACGGTGACCCTGGGGCCACTGGTCTCCCAGGCCTACCCTGCACTTTGTGTGACATGATTGGACTCACAGGCCCTCCAGGCCCTCCAGGAAACCCCGGAAACAGGGGAGTACCAGGTGAGCACACAGCAGCAGCTAGCAATGTATGCAGCAAGTATGTCTCTCTTAGTACGGCCCCTCCCTCTGCGCACTCCCATTGTCCATCTGAATGTCCCCTAAAAATGTCAAGATTAACTCCAGAGTACATTCATGAATAATTATTTGTGAGGCCACCATCTAACCATCTATGAACACATTTCTCTCATTGAATTATATAATGTTGAATAGGCTACCCTGGTCAAAAGGGTCTTAAGGGAGATATAGGTCAACCTGGTCATGGAGAGAGAGGTCCACGAGGTTTCCCTGGCCCTCCCGGGTTGCCAGGCCCAGCTGGACCAAGAGGCCCCACAGGCCCCTCAGGAGATCCTGGCTCCGATGGCTGGCCAGGACTGAAAGGTGAATCACTGGCCTGTCTCGATAGGAAACGCTTTTGAAAAGCATTATGTTTTTACCAGAGCATTCAAAATCATGTAAAAACGTAAATAACACTTTATAATAACCATCATCAATGGATGGTAAATTGATAGTTAATTAAACTTTAGTAAATAGTCATGCTACTGTTAACAAACAATGAAATGATGATTTATAATGTTATAACTAAATATAAGTAGTATTATTTGTTATTTCATCATTAGTTTTGTGTATAAATATATTTTTAACTTTAGATAGATAGGTAATACTTTGTCCATGGTTGATAATTGTTTTGCAAACCATCTATACACATTATTTGGATGGCTATTGTAAAGTTGAAACTAACACTTAAAATAATAGTTTATAAAGTGTCAAGTATCATTTATTTGGCACCATTAATTCTTTTTTTGGTGATCTATAAAAGAGATGATTATTTCATTATTAGTGCACTGGTAATAGCTCTAAATAATGTCTATGCTTTACAAAGTATTCATTAACCATGTACAAGTTATTATAAGTATCAGTTGCAAATTTATTAAAGGTTTACAAATAATGTGTTAATCATTAACAAATACTGCATTTAATATATAAAGTTTAATGGTGTGTGTGTGTGTGTGTGTGTGTGTGTGTGTGTGTGTGTGTGTGTGTGTGTGCAACAATACACTGTTAAAACGATAACTATAGCATTACTAACATTATTAAACGTAATTGTTTGTTAACAGTAAAATAACTACACCGAAACCTAGTCTACATTTGATCAACAATGCTATATATCTGTAAACTAGTCTGTCATGTTTGAAAGGAGACTTTCTATCAATTCATCCAGGTGAAAGGGGGTTCCCAGGCAGGCCTGGGGCCACAGGTTTACCAGGTCGTCCTGGACCTCCGGGACCTCCAGGAAAACAGGGAGAGAGAGGCTTTTTTGGTCGCCCAGGCGACACTGGATACCCAGGACAGCTTGGTATTAAAGGTACGTCTCTGATAGCTATACTCAGTCTTGCCAGGCGCCGTGGCCTAATGTGTTTTTAATAATTGTAAATATTTGGCCAACAAGCAGGAAATCAACGAAATGTGAAAATATGATGTCTCAATTTGTTGTAATATACAAACTCAATATAATATATTTTCAGTAAATATGAATGCTAGTCCACTTGGACTTGACAAGGTTGTCCACAACAGTTTGACAACAGGCTATATACAGCTACTGTCGTGGCTATGCAGCTACAACACTAGATAAGGATGAATTAGGATGATGTATTATTTAGGTTTTTGAGTATTTTGTCTCAACTGTGCGCTCCATCCAGGTGAACGTGGTCCACCAGGACCAAGAGGACCAACACGTCTCGGGAACGTAACAAAAGGCCCAACAGGACTTCGAGGAAAGGAGGGTCAACCAGGACTACGAGGACCTGAAGGCAATCTTTTTTTTTAAAAAAACAAGAAGATTTCTTTAATTCCCAGTCACTTCATATTCACTTTACAAATACTTACTATATATTATGATTAATAGCACAGAACTACATTTGTTTCGTTTTGCTTTGTCACTTACAGGCTCAAAGGGCGCAAGGGGAGATCCAGGTGCTTCAGGTCCTAATGGATTGCCTGGTTCGCCAGGGTTTAAAGGCATCACAGGTGCTCCAGGCAGGCCAGGATTACCAGGAACTCCTGGGTACCCAGGAAACAAAGGTTTCCCTGGTCCCAGGGGATATCCTGGACATGATGGAGATCGGGTACACAATGGACCACAATGTTTTTTTCTTCATATCTGGCTTCCACTTGAGTCACACATTGTACCAGCATCATATCGCTTCTGATAATTCCAACAGTCTGTAATGACCAGCCATTGAGTGGCAGGAGACTTTTGTCATCTTTTGTGAGGACTACGGCATGGATTAAGTTAAAGGCTAGTCCTAGACTGCTTATGTTATAATTGTCACGTCACAATCCACCTATTGACCACCAGACTGGAGTTAAGGATTAATCACTCAGTTGACAGTTCATTTGTAGACATGGACAAAACATTAACACAACTTGGTGGGGAAACGTCACGACAAATTAGAAACACAATCCTCTTCCACTGACTCTCTGTCAGTCAGTCTCTCACTAGTCTCGCATTGTCAGACCTTCCTCCACAGTGCTGCAAAGGAGGGTCTGGCTAGTCCAAACAGTATTCTGGGATGGTAGAAAAAGAACTTGCTCTGGCATTTCTTTAAACTACCGTAATCACAATTGTCTTGGTCGGCGCTAAGCGCCGGACAGAGCCCCGGTGCTGCTGCAAAATAGCCTCGGAACTTGTTTTGGTGGAACGTTGGTACGTTTAAAGGTTGTTTTAGTCGTGCAACAAAAAACTCAGATTGGACAGATAGTCTAGCTGGCTGTCTGGATTTACCCTGCAGAGATCTGAGGAGCAGTTAACCATAGTCCTCATAAATCCACCGGAGTTTAAAATTACAACACAAAGAAAGCGGAAGGTAACTGACATCCGGCCGAAAAGAAGGACATCCGGCGGAATTTCCGGCGGCACCGGAACAATCCCGAAAGTGGAGCGATATAGACTAGTCTCTCACTGAGACTGTTCCACTGCAACATGTCCTTCCAGTCTGCTTCACCTCCTCTCTTTTTTTTTTAAGATAATTCTTTGGGGCTTTTTCCCTTTATTTGATAACGACAGTGGATAGACAGGAAAGGTGGGAACGAGATGGGGGATGACAGTCAGCAAAGGGCCGTGGGTCGGACTCGAACCCAGGCCGCTGCAAAGGACTCAGCCTATATGGGGCGCAAGCTCTTACTGGGCGAGCTAGAGGTCGCCCCTGCTTCGCCTCCTTTTTTGCAGACTCTATGACGCAGGTAAGCCACACCCACCCCAGCCCAGCGGCCAATAGAAACCAACAGGTGGATTATGACGTGACATCATCTACCCGTGAATACATAGATTAGTGGCTTTACGGTACATTTAGCATGTGTTTGTCAGTCTCAGGAGTGATGGTAAATAGTTTAAATGTGTTGATGTCTGTTAAAGGGAGATCCAGGGCCTTGGGGAGAAGCGGGTATCCCAGGGTTACCGGGACTTCCAGGAGCCAAGGGTGAGTCAGAAGAGAGAGATAATGATGAGTGATTCTGAGATGATATGAATAATAGCTGCTGTATGAAGAAAATGTTTATACAACAGGATGTGAATCCACAGCAGTCTGAATCATTTACAGTTGTGTCTGGTAATTGTGTCTGTGATGAGATAAATGCAAATGCAGTTAAGAATGTAAAACAATAAAGCCCAATGCAATCTCTCAGGATTTGACATCCGTGTCATTTAGTTGGACTAAACTAATGAAAGCTGTCCAACTCTGTTCTAGGTGAGCCAGGAGAGTCTTATGGACAACCTGGTCCACCTGGACCCAAAGGACTGCCAGGGGAGGATGGACCCAGTGGTAAGTTCAGCAAACGCCACACTGAACAGAAGACATACTGAGGAATTACTTCAAATGATGAGGAGGGACTTGAATTCTTTTTTTAGTTAACCTTGTCCTGAAGGGGGTTTCTCAGTTTCTTAGACTAGTGATTCCCAACCAGGGGTACGTGTACTAGAGCTGTAATCAGGCCTTAAAAGTTCGGCCCGACAAGGCCCGAGCCCGACAAGGCCCGAGCCCGACACGTACATTTTGATTGACAGCTTTTTAAAAGCCCAAACCCGTTTACAGCCCAACATTATTTAAATGTGCGCACACACACAGCTCTTTTGCATTTTGTCAAGAATGAGTCATTTATACATTTTTTAACATCATTTATTCATGGCTAACGTAGGCTATAGGCCACTTGGAAGTTGGAACAAAGAAATAAAATAAGTCCTCCAGAGGTCAGCCTCCGTTTCACCCCCTCAGCATCCATTTTCACGCTAATCGAAACATATCACCTGACCGCTCATTTACCACGCAACCCGGAGCGCAAGCCCGAGCGCAAGGCCGAGCCCGTGTAAAATGATAGAATTTAAGACAAAGATCTTCAGCTCTAACATGTACCCCAGGGTGTACTTTTGCAGTTGCCAGGGGGTACGTGGAAATATTGTGGAGTAGAATATATCCACATATTAACATTTGGTCAACTGTAACACCTGAACATGTTGCAGTTATGTAGAAGAGTGTGTGAAAGCTAGTTAGCAAGCGAGCACAGAAGTTTAGCTAAAAGTAATGAATAAATGGTAGAAATAACTAGTTAAAAGAAATGATTGAACCGATCGAATGATTAGTAATGAAGAAACGTTAAAAAAGCTTAAAGTTCAAATAGTTGGCTATGGGGGTTAAAATAAGCTAAAAGTAATGGTTTAAAGCAACGTTAATGGATATATGGTTGAAACATTCAGTTTCACTCCAAGTGGTAGTAGCCTAGAAGGTTTGCAGTAGTAGGATTGCTGACCAAACTAACCGGAATATTGACAGTTCAATTGTATGAAACAATTACAAATATCCACGGGGTATGCAAGTTCATCTGACAAGGCTGTGGGGGTACCCGAGACAAAAAAAAACGGTTGGGAACCACTGTCTCAGACTACATACAATACTGTAAGTGGATGTATAACTGGAAATACATTTTTGCGCACACAATTATTCCCTTTAGTGCCCAGAGGGAGTCCAGGAGATCTAGGGGACCCAGGACCCCCAGGAAGGTCAGGTCAGCCTGGACAACCTGGCATTGTCGGGGAACCAGGAAGACAAGGAGGACCAGGTGATTTCCAGTGAAGATTTAAATCAGAGAACGAATGTAATGCAGCAATCATTTGAAAAGTGGATAATTGAAGGAACGTTGCAGTTGTTTGCAGATTCAGGAAAAGAGTAAGAACTCCATCAAACAGCTGGATATCAGACAGACAGACAGACATTGTCAATCAATGGCAATACATCAGTTTCAGTTTTCCACTATCTTCAAATTTTTTATTTTAATTTGTACAAATTCTCATTTACTCCTGCCGTTAAAACAATATGACTCAATTCTTAAATCGTGTTTATGCCCTCAAGTAGTTTGAATATGTGCTTTTCGTGGAGTTATTTTGTGGAATGAAAATGTACATTTAATGGATTCCTCTGTGTCATTATCTGCAAATAGGTGTAAGAATAGACTTAGAAATGCCCTGCTGTCTAAACTATGTGATTTTGGGAGAGAAAAAAAATAACTCTTAGTGAACTGTTGTTTTTACTACAAACAGTTATTTCTGTTTCTCTACGTGCATTTTATTTTCATTACATTTTTTATTTTGTAAACGATTTTGTACGTCTACATTACTGTATGTCCTTTGGTTGTGGTTTTTATGTAAGCCGTTACAGGCTTCTACCACACCCTCACATATTTTTGTATTTCTTCAATGTAACTGTTTTTTTATTTTCTGTGAAAAAAATAAACTAAACGTTGTGTGTACCTGTTGATTTGAGCTCTTTTGTGTGTGTGTCTCTGCAGGCTACCCTGGGCCTCTGGGCCCATCGGGTCAGCCAGGTCTGCCAGGTCTTCCAGGTGATCATGGAGGTCCGGGACCACCAGGCCCCCCTGGTCCATATGGGCCTCCAGGTACCAACCTAATCTCAGTTGTTTCTCCCATCATTGGATAGGCAGGGTACAGGCATTGTAAGTGTCTACTATGTTATTTGTATTGGCTATGTAATGGCAATATACATTTGTATTGTTTAGTTAATGGTAAATTACAGGTTTGTAGTTCTGTTGCTTAAAACTTTTCACAGTTTCTGCCTTCAGCACAAATGTATCCAAGTAGATGATAAGTTAGTGCTTCTTGACCTTGCAATTCCACAAGTTTCTATTCCCTGATAGTCAGAACCCCCCACCCCCACCCCCCCGCTTTCAGCCTTGTAGAAACTGGATAAGGACGCTGCTCTCCCAAAACGTTTTGTTCATTCTGTCAGACCTTTCTGATGGACTAAACCTACATTATTAGTACGTCACTATGATATTAATGAACGTCCGTTACATTCAAGCCATTGCCAAATTAGTTGCAACAAAGCTAATTAAGACTATCAGTAACATGAAACAGCGTGTATTTTCTTTTCAGCATCTCACATCACACTTTCAGTCACTATGACCACTACTATGGTCAGAAACGTGCCAAAATATGAACAATAACGTCGCTGTCAACGGGCTTATCTGCTAATGTTAGCTACAGACCGTTACCTTGAAACCATCCAGCAAATAGACGGTACCGTAGGGTGCCGTTACCTGAACCCGCTCACCGCTCATTTTACACATTGAAGATAATTACTTTACATTACGATGGCTGTGCGCATTCACGGAATGCTTGTATCATGGGGACGCACCGACAGTGTTGTTGTCATTACTTAGAATTCCTCATGGGGGAGGCAGAAACTACGCACTATAGCTTTAAAATACTTGGTTGACTTTGTTGAAGCTTTATTTGACATCTCACCCTATGTATCAGAATTTTCCACCACAGCTATCACTTGAATTCTGTGTCAAAGGGGTTCTAAGATGGCTGCCAATAACCTACTGTAACAAGATTATTCTCATGTTGTACTGTGATTTTATTTTAGGGCCCCCTGGAGCACCAGGTCTGGATGGACTGGATGGGCTTAGAGGTCCAAAAGGGATCAAAGGAGCAAGTGGTAAGAGGGAAGTTTTTCATACTTTCATTATAGTTTTGCAATCATTTCCTTGCGTTTCTTTTATGTTGTGTCTGTTGGTATACATTTTTGTTGAAATGCCTAAAATCTCACATGCTATGCTATTTTACTATTGATACTTAAATGTACTCAATCGTTACTTTAAGGCATAGGTATTCCTGGCCCTCCAGGACCAGATGGTTTTCCTGGAGCCAAAGGTTTTAAAGGCCAGCAAGGGCCTCGAGGACCCATTAATCCTGGGCCCAAAGGCCAGAGGGGCCCAACTGGCATCACAGGTATCATATCTATTATTATTACCAATAGTCCATTTACTGCATCTGTCCATAATGGTGGGGGAGAAATGAACTGTTGAAGTCAAAACATTTTAAGTGATTGTCTCCTCACAGTACACCCAGGGCAGTCCAATAAGACATGTAAGAGCCAATTAGTGCCCTCGGTGTAAATAGAAACCAATATTCGGTTCCTCGGGTGCAACCTGGAAGCACTTACGGTTTTTGACCACACGCACACACACACACACACACACACACACACACACCAACACTACAACACTAACACAGGCATGCATACAAGCTGTGATTTGTCTGGAAACCCAACTAAGATCACATGGAAATAAATGGAACCAATGGTTTTAACTGCAAATATACCCGTACAACAGCACCTCAGGGGCTTAAAGCCTGGGCTTAGCCTCTACAAAAACAATAGAGTGACTTTCTTATGCTCAATCAGATTGTATTGTTTTTTTGTTATCATTGCATTGCACTCTGTTGCTGTTTTTCACTCTCCTTATGAGTGTGGTTACTGTTCCATTCCTCCATCTCTGTGTTTCTTCCCTCAGGTCTTCCAGGTTACCCAGGTGACCCTGGTAACCCTGGCAGAGAATGCTACAAGCCTTTGCCAGGACCCTATGGACATGTAGGATACGAAGGACAACCAGGACCTCCAGGTGTGTGTGTGTGTGTGTGTGTGTGTGTGTGTGTGTGTGTGTGTGTGTGTGTGTGTGTGTGTGTGTGTGTGTGTGTGTGTGATATCACCTTTGTTGAAGCCTGACAAAGCCCAAGTATTACGCACCTCCCGGGGTTACCCAACATTGTGCGTTTTAATCTGTTATCAGAAATGCACAGGGACTGGCCTGTCCAATCACCTTCAGTAATTGTAGTAACAACAGATCACATTCAGCCAGCAGGAGTGCACATTTGTTAGAGATGTTGTCATTTATCACTTGACTGCCTGTTGGCACTTATATTACCTTTTTACATTTTCCAAAACAACGTAGCACCGTTGATGTAATGTAAGTGTTAAAATGTGCACAGCTGACGAAACACAAGGCGATGAAAAATAATACATGCTACTATGTCATGATAAATGACGTAGTTTAGGTCCTTTAGTCAGGTCAGGTCAGTTCATCTCTTTGTCTTTGTTCGTCTCCATCTTTGTGTGGCCACAGTCAGGGATGTCAGATGTGTGGATGTTCATGTTCAGTTGTGGGTTTGTGTGCCTTTTTTTTATCTATCTGTCCACAACTGGGATTTTGTGTTGGGTTGTTAGGGCCTCCTGGAGAGCCGGGCCCTCCAGGCAGCAGCAGTTTCTCCAAAGGAGACCCAGGTCCAATTGGCTTCTCTGGGATACCAGGTTCTAAGGGGGATCAGGGTCTCCCAGGGCCTGCTGGCTCTCATGGCTACCCAGGCTTAGGAGGACCAAAAGGTACATTACAGTGCAAGATTGCTGCCCTCAGGATTTACTGTGTTGCCGTCCACTTGCATGCACTCTAAATGTTACTGCACTTTAACAGGTGAGAGAGGTCCTGATGGTCCCGGAGGTTTTCCAGGACCCAAAGGACAGACTGGGGTCCCTGGACCTTGGGGGCAAAAGGGAGTAACTGGCCTACCTGGAGATGCAGGTGAGTGGCACCGTAGCTAAGATAATTAGAATTGATTCTCACTTATTCAGCACCACTGAATGCTGTGGTACATGTTACTACAGTGCATTTGGTAATCACCTCATTACGTTGTTTTTTTTTTCCAGGTGTCAAAGGTGCTCCTGGGGATTCCATCCGGGGAGACCAAAGAAGGGCCCCCGCTGGACTCCCTGGACCACGTGGTCTCCCAGGATCTGTGGGGTTTCCTGGCGATTCCGGTCCTCCTGGGTCTCCAGGACGTAAAGGCAAGAGAGTCTAATATGTTCTCTGTGTGCGTACGTATGTGTGTACACATTCTGCTCTGTGTCTGAATACATCTGTGCTGTGTGTTTTTATCCACTGTTGTCTGTATGTGTCTGTGTCTATATTTGTCATTTTCTTGTACGTATGTGTGTGTTCCAGGACAGAAGGGTCCCATAGGGAATGTGGGTATTCCTGGCAAACCAGGTCCTGCTGGTCATAATGGTCCTGTTGGAGACCCGGGAGATGTTGGTCAGCGAGGATTTACTGGACTTCAAGGTAAATAAACAGACACAGTCATGTAACAAGCCCGATCTATGTACTTGACTGATCTGCCACGCTAGTCTCTTTAAAAGAGACACTGAGTTTATGTAGAAACGTCTGGATACATTTTTTGGTCTTTCTCTCAAGGCCATAGATAAAGCTATTGACTGGCTCCAATAAATAGCTAATTTCATCTGTCAGCATTACTTGCTACTTGTTCAACCTCTCCACCCTACAGGTATCCCAGGTCCACCCGGTGATACAGGTTTGCCAGGCCATAGGGGGCCGTTAAGGTCCGGCTTTCTTTTGGTTATCCACAGCCAGTCAGTTCAGGTGCCACGGTGCCCTGAAGACAGCAGTCAGCTTTGGATGGGCTACAGTCTGGTCTACTTGGAGGGACAAGAGAAAGCTCACACTCAAGATCTGGGTAAGGGTCAGCATAAAGTGTACTTTCGTTGGAAATGAGTTCATGACCCGGTCCATGAATTTTACAGTATATTTCAGGATCCACTTTAAAATGCTTTTTTATTTGCTTTAAAATCCCTCAATGGTCGTGCCCCACCCTACGTTTCTTATCTGTTGCACCCTTCACCAGCCCGTTCTCTCTGGTCAGCTGAACAACTACTCCTGAGTGTGCCAAAAAACAAAGCGTAAGCTCAAAGGGGGCCGTGCCTTCGCTGTTACGGCTCCTAAATTGTGGAATGACCGGCCTCTGCACATTAGACAAAAAACTTGTTGGAGCCATAGCCTTAACCCAAGAGGAAGTCCGCCATTTTGAATTTAATGTTTGAAAATAAAAAAATAAAAAAAGTGTGTTTTTGCTCAAATTTCATTTTTTTTATTTTATGGATGTTATTATTTTTCTCATGTTATTTGTATTTTATGCCTTGCGTGAGTTGTGTATTTTATGTTTTTATGTTTTTTTTCCACTGTGGTTGTTTTAAAGTGCTCTACAAATAAAGTTTGATGATGATGATGATGATGATGATGATGATGATGATGATGATGATGATGATAATAGGGTTTCTTCTTCTCTTACCTCCTCTCCCTGTAGGCCAGGCTGGCTCCTGCCTCCCTGTATTCTCCTCCATGCCTTTCTCCTACTGCAACACCGCTGCCTGTCACTACTCTAGTCGCAACGACAAATCCTATTGGCTCTCCACCACCGCTCCCATACCCATGATGCCGCTTTCTGGCCAGGAGATTAGCTCCCACATCAGCCGCTGTGTGGTGTGTGAGACAGTCTCACCTGCAGTGGCTTTTCACAGCCAGGATCCCACAGTCCCTGCGTGCCCACCTGGCTGGAGGAGTCTGTGGACGGGGTACTCTTTCCTCATGGTGAGTCTGATAAAAAGCTTGAGTTTGTGTGTATGAAAGAAAAATGCTTTCAACTTACATAATGTGTACATGCTGCACTTTTCTCTTCAGCAAACAGGGGCAGGTGATGAGGGTGGTGGCCAGTCTCTGTCTTCTTCTGGTAGCTGCCTTAAGGATTTCCGAACTCACCCCTTCATAGAGTGCCAAGGTGCGCACGGTTCCTGTCACTACTTTGCCAACCTCTACAGTTTTTGGCTGACTACTGTTGGTCAGACAGAGCAGTTTATCACGCAGAGGCCTGGCACCATCAAGGCAGCCAACCTACAGCGACACAAGGCCAGTCAGTGCCATGTCTGCCTCAGAGAACAATAAAGGACCTCTTGTCACTTCTTGTCACTTTAGTTGTTTAGTTAGTTTAGTTGTTACAATAATTTCTTTTAAGCTATTCCATTTTCAAAATGTAATTTTGATAACCACTCAGAGTTATAGATAGATTCTATTTGATGACATTTGGGGACAAAGAAGTGTGGCTTTGCAATTTGACATTGTTACCTTTATCCGAACAACCTTTTTTTATGCTGTCACTGTATGATGTTGCTGTCACTGTGTTCCTTTTGTGTCATTATTTTCAATAAGGTGCTATTTCTAATGGTAAAAATGTTTGATAATTGATCATCTAACTGCTGTACCTTAAAATACTGTAAAAATCCACCTTTCAGTGTTGGGAATAACGGCGTTTAAGTATAATGGCGTTACTAACGGCGTTATTTTTTCAGTAACGGAGTAATCTAATGAATTACTTTTCCCATCGTTGCAACGCCGTTATCGTTACTGAGAATGTAAAGTGGCGCGTTACTACAATTTTGGTTGAATGAAGCGCGAGGTGTCAGGCTTTGGCTACACATCAGCTGCCTGGAGAGAGCAGGGGGGGGGGGGGGGGGGGGGGGTGATGACACCGTTGCAAATGCGATGATGATTGGCTGGGTGGGGGCGGATGACCTGCTCACGTTGTCTCACTGCACGCTCTGACCACTAAACACAGGACATAGACAATGGCGATGAGCCAGGGAAATTCAAAGGTAGCGTTCTCGAAGTGGAAGTACTGGCACCACTTCACGCTCATTGAAATTAAAGACAAGAATGTTAATGTAACATGCACGCTACGCCCAGGAAAAAAGACTTCATCCACGTCTGCCTCAAGCAACAAATCTTATGAAGCACCTCACATCAACACATGCTAACAAGACACTTATTGCTGCTGCTAATCCAACCCAATCTAGCGTGAGCTCCAGCGAAGGAGACGGAGCCACTCTGTTAAAACAAGCAACGCTCGATTTTTCGGGTCAGCAACAGGTGACCAAGGCCGAGCTGAACACATTGATTGCAATTTTATTTCTATGCATATCATATGGCAGGCTGCAATCTATTGAGTTCAAATAAATACCAAATGTTCTAAAATACTGTACATAGTGTTTTTATTCTTCAGTTAATATAAACATCTTTGACGTTAAAGATGTTATAGAACTTAATAGCGTTATAGAACATAAAAAAATAACGTCAGTTACTTTGCTGAGTAACTAATTACGTTTACAATGTGGTAACTGAGTTACTAACTCAGTTACTAACTCACTTACTTTTTGGGAGAAGTAATTTGTAACTGTAACTAATTACTTGTTTAAAGTAAGATGACCAACACTGGGATTAATATTCTGAAGACCTTTCCTTCTTCATGTAAATTTTGCTCCTCAATTAAAATGTTAAAAAGTTTCAACATGACGAGTCATTCAGAGTTCAATAACTTCAACAGATAGAAAAACCCCAAAAATCCCAAGATGGGAAAAAAATGAATAATTTCAACAGGATACAGTTTTCCATAACGGGTTTCAAGTTCATATTTATTTGTTTCTCTCAACAGAACCCAAGTGACAATCAGAATACAGTACTTTTTTCCTCAAACATGTTTTTTCCTTTTCTTTTTTATTACGCAAAACAAGAGAACACTCAAGTGCAATAAGACAGAGGACTCTGACAGTGCGGTGCTCTCTCTAACTTTTCACAGTGCACGTTTATACACACAAAAAGATTGTACATCATCATTACTACATTTCCAACCTCCACCCACCAACATCATGGATAGTGTGAAGTGAATGTCTTAAAACAATCATTTTTAAAGATTCAACTTGCATACAGTGTAGCTTGGCACACGGACACAAACGCACACCGCTCTCTCCCTCCCTCACACACACACACACACACACACATGCACGCATGCACACATACACACGCAAACACACGTACAGGTAGAACACAGAGGGACCTCTGTAGCATCGATTCTCACCAGTGAGGGGGTACTGCACTTGCACTCTAAGGGCTATATCATTTGTCAAACCCACACTATTTTGGCAATGTCGACATTGCATTTCAATGTGCTGAAGAAAACCCATTTAGATGATGTAAGTAGGAGGTTGAGGTAGAGGGAGAGAGCAGGGAGAGAGGGGCATGTACGTAATCAGCCTGATTTAATGGAATGGAATATGATGGGTAGTGCAGATTTCCTTTACTTTCTTTTTTTTTTTTTTCTTTTTTACAAAGCCTCAAAGATTTGTAGGCCATTGTGCAACCCCTGACTGCTTGACTGGGTAGAGCTGTTGCCATGTTATAGGTCCTTAAATAATTTGATCTCTAAAATGGTTGCCAGCCAATTGAATTGGGAACATTGTCAGAGACAACCAATCATAGATGACTGTGTGTCACACACAGCCAGCCTCCTGAGGCTTTACCTCCCCGCCGAGAAATTAAAAACTTACATGGCACAGCTAACTTTTAACATTTTCAAAAAATATATATAAGCATAATCTTGAAAGTTCTTCTTAAGCAAGTGCATATGGCTATTATAATCTGCAGTAAAATTAAGAAAATGCTCTAAAAGCTCAGGTGTTGATTGTACGGGCGGGTCGTTGGCATCAAGCATTTACACTGTGTCATGGTGCTCGCAGTGTGCATGGCCACCAACCCCATTTCAAATAACCAACTGTCCAAAGTGCAACCACACCTTTATCTCGCTTTAACAGGCTTTGGCTGGTTTTGGAAATTATACTGTTAATAATGTATGTTCTAATTTACTACCTCCCCAACCCACCCTCATAGTGTATCTTAGACAACAGCATTTCACACTTTCTCTGTCCTCTACAACATGCCAGCCGACAGGTTTTCCTATAAAACGATTCAACTGCTTCAAAAGGCTTTCACTAGTGACTGCACAGCTTCTTACTGTAATATACAAACTGAAGCACACAAAGTTTCCTGTTTATGTTCTAGGACCAACTGTTGTACATTCTAGAACATACTGTACTGGACCAGGCATGGAGGGCGCTGGAATCTAAAGCACTATAACTCCTCAACTTACAATACAACAGTGAAAATGTAAAGTATATATAGACAGAATTGAATAGTCCAGTCAGTTTAGTGCTTTCAAGCACAGAAAAAAAAAGAGTTGGGCATAAGAAAATTATGCTACTACAGTACAAGTATTGATATATTATGCTTTCAAATGTAAAATAACCAACAAAAATAACATGAAAACAAACATTAGATTGCATCTACATCTACTATACATCATTTAAGCCTCTTTTTAATCCTCCTCTCATTTAGAAAATATCTATTAATCAAATATCTATTCTACTAATTATATTACAAGAATCCAGTCACAGGAAATAGAAAAATATCAAATATCACCAGTGATGATAAGAAAACATGACAACCTGAACGAGCAGAAATATTGCTATGGTAACCACCATTGTCCTTTGACATCAGCGAGTATCATCCCCCTGTGCTCTTATTGGCTGCCCTGACGCCCCTGATGTTGCAGGGAAGAATCAGCCTAACCCAGAGGAAAGAGGGAGAGGGTAATTGGGGGTTGTGTGGCAGGGAGGTGTAAGTGTGTTGTTAATGTCAGATGGCCGTGTCCCAGAATACAGTTTTCTGTGTAGGGTAAGGGGGAGGACGGATCTTTTTGGCCCCGTTGCTTTTCCCCCAGCCTGGCAGCACAGATGCACTTTCTTGCTTGCACTGACTCCGCTCCTGGTGCCTGTCCTCGTTCCTGTCCGGAGGAGGAGCGGGCCTCTCCAGAAATCTCTGCAGGTGTGGATGTTGTCTGGAGCGAATCTCCATGCAGAGGGTGCGTTTCCTCTCGATCTGTTCTAGCATGGTGGTGTCGCCACAGATCCATGGCATCTGGGGCATCTGAGGGGCAGAGTCAATGCATTAAGTGATGCGAATACGGATTGACTTTAAAGCTAGTTGCACACTTAAAAAAAAGACCACAGACCAAACAAAAGCCCCCCCCTCCCAAATAAAAAACAAAAAAAAAACATGGGTCTTAAGTATTTTTCTATACCATTAAATAATTATTTATGATGAATAATGTAGCAATGATCACAAATTGAAAAGCAGCATTCCATTACTCAGAGTAAGAAACTGAAATAGGTATTCAGGGGAAAGTAAAGAAGCAAATCGGCATACCTGACTTTGATGTGTCTCTGCTGCTTTCCTTTGTGGCGTTCCCATTGGAGAGGGGTTAGCCGGAATAGAATGTGAGCGACCATACTTCGGTGCTGCTTTCAGGTCTACAAAGGAAGGGGAAATGACACGTTTGGTCGTATGTAATAAGAGTACTTTTTGCCACATATACATAAAGGTTATATGATCAACTCTAGATTGTAGAAGAAGAATTCAAGGGTTTAAGCTTTACCATTTCCTGTTCCTATGGTCATTGGTGGGCTACCAGATGATCTCCCGTGGTGAGTAGGTGTCGTTGTGGATGAATGCTGCCCTGACACCGTGCTGCCATTCCTCTCTTGTGCTTTTGATTGGTCCGTGCTGTAATTTTCTCTTTTATCTCGTCTGGGCGTGCCATCTGATCTGTATCCTCGTTCTTTACTATCGCACCTATACTCCATTGCAGAAGGGCTCTTGGTGCTTTTGACAGCATAATGATGCTGTTCTGAGCCATTCAGACTTCTGTCTTTGCTATCCCGTCTCACTTCGAGTCCAGTTCTGCTCAGATCTTTGCTGTCCTGCCTGGGCAGAGGTGGAGGAGGGAGATCTCCCCCGTTGTGGCAGCTCCGATCTCTCCCCTCATGCTTGGATTCGGAGCTGTAGCCGACCGTGTCCTTGCCGTTGCTTCTTCTGGACGTTTCTTGTCGCGGAAGGATCTCAGGTGGCTGGTCTATTCTACCTTCATGTCTATGTTCTATGTCATTCCTTGCTCTCTCTTTAAAATCCTGTGGCGGTAACACCTCAGGACGGTGGTCTTTGCTATCATGCCTATATTCTGCTCCGGTTCTGGCTTTGTCTTTGAACTCTTGTCGGGGGAGAAGCTCAGGTGGCCTGTCTCTGCTTTCATGCTTTGAGTCCACACCGTTCCTGGCTCTCTCTTTGCTATCCTGTCGTGGTACGAGCTCAGGTGGCTGATCAAGCAGTCTCTCTCTGCTTTCATGTCTAGAGTCTACACCGTTTCTTGCCCTTTCCTTGCCGTCTTGTCTTGGTAACAGCTCAGGTGGCTGATCTAGCAGTCTGTCTTTGCTGTCCTGTCTCAACAAAGACTCCATTCCATGTCCCCCACCCCGGTCTTTGCTGTCTCTCCTTAGCATCAGGTCACCATTGCTAAGCCCTCGGTCCTTGGAGTCTCTTCTTATCAATGGGATGGGCTCCACACTGCTGCAGCCCTGGTCCCTGCTATTCCTGCGAACAGCTGGTGCATCTGCACCGCTATAAGTACGGTCTTTACTGTTGCGTCTGTGGGGAAGTGGCTCTACATTGCTGCTCCCTCTTTCTTTATCTCTATCTCTATCTCTGTCTCTGTCTTTGTCTTTGTCTTTGTCTTTGTCTTTCTCTTTCTCTTTCTCTTTGTCTTTGTCTTTGTCTTTGTCTCTGTCTTTGTCTTTGTCTTTGTCTCTGTCTCTTTCTTTGTTTTTGTCTCTGTCTTTGTCCCTGTCTCTGTCTCTTTCTTTGTTTTTGTCCCTGTCTCTGTCTCTTTCTTTGTTTTTGTCTCTGTCTTTGTCTCTGTCTTTGTCTCTGTCTTTGTCTCTGTCTCTTCGGTGAGAAGACTCTTTGCTGTGGCGATCCTTGGAGTCTCGCTTGGACTCCTTGCTGTGACTGTGGCGCTCCTTGCCCTCACGCTTGGACTCGCTGTGAGACTTGCTTTTGGACTCAGCTGTAAAAGAACAGGAAAGATCATTTAGAAGACAAATCAAATCATATTCTGCTGTGAATAATGCTTTGACAATATTCAAACTGAATGGTTTAACTATAAATTGTCAATAGCATATAAACTTCAAGTTACTGCACTACCATCATATATCCTCTAGGTGTTACTCACTACTCACTGAGGCAGCTGCAGTAAACGACTGGCGTTGATGAGTCAATATGTGGGCTAACAGGCATTAGAATTGTGTTCATTGTGGTATATTATTATATACACACAATCATTATCTGTTGTTTTAGTTCAGTCAATCAATTCAAATCACTTTCTTTTAGTTAGTTAATATTGTATGCTTTCACTGTACTTTACTTTCACCCTAAAATCTCTCTAATACACATGACAATACCTTCAAATAACCATAGTTACCAATATAAAACATATTCTAAAACATTAACCACTGCTTTCGGATGTCTTTGTGTTTAACTTTGTAATTTCTTCATTCACAACTACATTGGGCACTCTGACTCTTCTTTAGCATAAACACAATATTCCAGCCCGTGTGCTTAGAAACTAAAAATTAGCTGTATGTATGTCACTGACTAAAGGCATTGTAGATCATCACTGCATAGATAAAAAATATATATGTGCATGATTAATTTCCATGCAGGCTATAGAGGCTGTGCCTCTATATGGTTGCTATATGGGCTTTGACATACAGTACCATGTACAAACGTCCCTTATCATGGCCATCCTTTGTCATGTTATGTGTCATGCATGGCTTTTTAGTGTGTGTGTGTGTGTGTGTGTGTGTGTGTGTGTGTGTGTGTGTGTGTGTGTGTGTGTGTGTGTGTGTGTGTGTGTGTGTGTGTGTGTGTATGAAAGGGAGTGTGGCGAGTAACCAGTTGGTAACTGGGTCAGACTAGTTGTTGCCTCTAACGCCTCAGAAAGGGAGAGAGAAAAAATCAACCTCTGTTCATTTTGTCAGGTTTGTGTGCTCATTACACTGTGTGTGCTACTGGCTAGTAGTAGTCACAGAGCAACACACACAGCCTGTGAGTCTTTATGTGGAGCTTGTACACAGATTTGTTTTCTTTTTAAAGATCTGTCAGCAGCACAGCCAACCCTTTATGTATAGAACGCATATGCAACCTGTTTACACGCTATATTGGGCTAGAGAACAAAATACTGTCAAAGGACTTATTGGTAAGACATCACTGGCACTTCCTGGTACATGAATGCACCTCTTGACAATCCAACCATCAATTAATGTAAGCCAGTAACTCAACAGATATAGCCAAGACATTGCATAGAAATCTCAGGAATAAACAGCATATGTGCACAAATGGTCACATCAATACACCAACCTAAAGATGTGTTTATCATCAAGTCAAGATAGCAAGAAATCATAAATCGTCTCAGCTTCCACTATCACCATCTGCACAGCTGCCACAACTACCTGATTGGCTACATCAGGGGTAGAGTATGTGCTGATTGGACAGAAAACCCTCTGATCAGGTGCAGATTTGAGTTCAGAGCTACAGCTATTCCCATCAGGAGCTCATTGCTCGGTTGTACACCGGCATGCCCTGTGATTGGCTGCATTACCCATGGGGAGGGAATCTGCAAATAAGAAACAGGGATTTTTCCTCCTTCCTCTGTTGCTATGTTGTAGTTGCTAAGAGCATTGAGTAAGGATGGATGTGTGGACTTTTTGTAGTTCTTTTATGATTGATGTGCAAAATGTGCTTGAATACATTTCTGTTTTTGAATAAGTAGTAAGAGTTTTAGTTCAATTTTTAAAAATTCTTTCACATTGTACAGCTCAGCTCTAAAGAGTTCTATGTCATCTATTGGGTAAAATGTCATGTCAAACTTCAATCAAAATCGTTAGTTGCTCTATATTAATTTATTAGTGACCCTTTTCAAATAATGCATGACAGCCTCTACATGAACTTCATGCATTTTTGAAACACCCTTTTGCTAATTTACTTTAACGTTTATATTAGATTTCAAAATATTCAAGTTTGAACACCAGGTTTTCACATTTTTTATTGTTGTCTAGTGCACCCCATATAGTTTAACAACAAAAAAAAATGGCACCAGACTCGCCATATGACGCTATATGATAATGTAAGTACAAGTTATTTAGAGTTTTTTACATCTTTTATGTAAACTTTAAGCATATTGTGCACTTAGATCTCAATGAGCAAATAATGTTTGCCTTCACAATTGCATTCATTTTGGCAGAGTCTTGAGTGCGGCATGGCTATCTGTATTTAAGCATGATGTTTACATATTTAAAAGTAATGCTGCCTGATGGGCTTATGCCATGAGTAGGTTTGAGGGACCTGCTGTACGCTTTAGGCTCAAATCCCCTCAGATTAAATCATACCATCTGTATCACACTTGGCTTGCTGGGCCTAGATTAAACAAATGGATGGTTGCAGGGAGCACCACAAACATCATGCATGGTAATGTTAAAGTGGTGCATTCTCTGCACAGCTTCCGAATTTAGCAGGGTTGAACTTGGGTGAACCCCAAACCCCCATCACTGATTAGGGAACTGAAGACTACTGATTTGTATTTGCTCCAGAGTTTACTGCAGCGAAAGCATTTTGCCAATGACACCGTCCATGTTGTTCATAAACACTATGGGGATGTTACTCCTGCTCTCCTGTTTGTTATTCTGAGACTTTGCATCTCCTTTCTAGTGTTGGTAGGGTTGCTTTCTTATTATATCTCTTAACTTAGCCAGTCTCTCTTGCTAAGTGAGGATACGTACACACAGAGTTAGATTTGTAAAATGAGATGCAGTTATAAACTGTCTACACTCTTCAGGAATCAAAGAGACATAAATAAATATGAGCACGTTTGTTCGTGCCCTTTGCTTCACTACATTCCAAAATGAGGAGACAAAAGTGTAAAATGACTCACTCTCTCCAGGCTCTTTAGACTTCCTGCCACTGGCATTTTTCTTCAGCATGTTCCTACCAGTTGTGAACAGGTTAGTTAGCTCGTCCAGTGGGCTGGTGGGTGTCCGTGAACGCCCTGTTGACACATTCTGCATAGAGCCATGGAGTCGACCCACACCGTCTTGAGGTGGCGAGCCTTTGCCGTGAGGCGTGGCAGAGGCGCTCCGTGGCAGACCCCCAGGGAATGGCATTGGAGCTTCAAAGGGAGGTGTACGCATGAGGCTGAGAGGGGTGAGACAGCGGCCCATGCTGACTGGCGATGGGCAAGCAGAGTGGCTGCGCTGATAGGAGGATGAGGAGGAGGATTTGTAGAGGGTACAGGGTAGAGGAGGCGCAGAGGAGCGGCCAGAGACGGTGAGGGTTGGGGTGGCAGTGAGCTCCCTGCGGATGTGTGCAGAGGAGGTTGGCTCGGTGGAGGAGGTTGGAGATTTGCTGTAGGATTGGTTCTCCAGCATGGGCAATTTGGCTACATCTAGAGGGGTTAGGGGAGACTCGTCTGAGTTAGGCGAGCACTGAGCCGGCGCCGGTGGGAACACCAGCAGCGGAGGCCGATGAGTGAGTAGATTGGGAAAGGGTGCAGGAATGTCACAGAGGGGAATGTTTCGAGGTGTGGAGCAGCGACTGAGAGGTTCAGGGTCATAGGGTGCCGGGGTGGGGCACGCCGAGCGACATCCCACAGGGTCAGTGCGGTACTCCATATCATCCAGAGCTGGGTACTTCATCTCCTCATACACAGACTCTCCTGGCTCCTCATCCTCACTCTTCAGGGGTTCTCGTGCTCCGACATCAATCCCGCCCATCTCTATGTAGACAGGTTCATCTTCACAGTCGTCTGTAGGGCTCTCATCACTCTGTGGGGGCGAGGGGTTGCATTCGTAGGGTGAGGTGACGTAGTGGAGGGGTCTGGAGGGGCAAACCCCGCCGCCTCCGTGGCTCTTGATGTAGGACTCATCGAAGGAAACACTCAGTTGTGTGTTGGGGTTCCTCTTAGGTTTGGGTGGTGGCACCCTCCTGCAGTCCTCACTGCATCCTTGAGCTGCTAAAGATGAGAGAGAACGAAAGTTCACAGATACAGATAAAATATATATATATATATATATATATATACATATTATTTGTTTTGTGGTTTATTAATTATATATATATAATTTTGTTTTGTGGCATGAAACATGGCAAAATAATGTTGCACCATTCCTCTTCTGTTGCTGCTTTCTGCACATACACAACGCAATATTGAATTTGACAAAAATCTTTTTTTGTGAGAATCATTTATCATTAATCATTAAGTGAATCATTAATATACATGCATACTGCAGTTTTGTGGGTCAGATGTAGGTCAGCGTGTTTAGCTGAGAGCAATATCTTCAGAGTCAGATATGTAGGAACGGCTGAGGCATACAGTATGCATGTTTCTGGGTCAAATATACAGCAGTTGAGCAGTATGTGAATATAGTATCTGGGTCACACACACTGTGGAACTTCTTTTTGATAGTGGTGACGTAAGCATTGCAGTGTGAATCTCTTTAGATGTGGTGCAGTGAGGCTATGGTACAGTGTTCACGTTGACCAGATACTACTGCACAGTGTGGTCCTAATGCTAGTTTACTCACAGCAGACATTGCTCTTTACTACTGAGTTGCTCACAGTGTATTTCTAGGTCAGACACTTAAATGTTTGGATAGGAGTTTTCCTTTCTCTGATAGGCAGGGGGAGAGAAGTGTAGTTAAAACAAGGAACATGTTCGAAACCCTAAAACTGCAGATTTTACACCTTTAATAATTCAGATGCCAGATGGCCCAGACACACCCATACTTGCCGTAACTGTATGACTCACTACCATCCCTACATACACGCACTGCACATGCCTACACATTCAGAGCATTCATGGCTTTTGCAAAATATCTTGCATGTGAAAGGTATTTATAGATAGATGGATTAGAGTATTTTATTTAAATTGAAAACATAACTAGAGAGAAAGCAATGAATGAAGTCAAGAAAAGTCCAGTAGGTGAAACACAAATTGAATGGGCTGATGTTGATGATGCTAATTTGAACTAAGGATGAAACACACCCTTTGGTTCCATTTTCTCCTCATTACCATTATTTAGGTGTTAATAGATGATTTGGTTCTACCCAGATGTGTTCCTGGTGTGTTTAATTGGACGGACATAATACTCACATTCTTCTTCACCCTCTCTCCCTTACTTTGTGAGTATGTGCATACAGTGGTGTACCTATTCCTCTTTTGATTTACCAAATGCGTTGTTACACTAACAGGTTTGCACGGTTGATCGTCAGATCTATTTCAGCACTGATGATGAATCTGTCCCTCCAAACGTCTCTTACTCCCTGACCCTTCCGTTCTCCTCTCTCTATTGCTCCCTCTTCTCCCCCTCCCCCTGCAGCGGATGTGTTTACCCGCAAACCCCCTCCCCCTCCCTCTCCTCCTGGGGAAAACGAATCTAGGTCAATCGCTCCTCCTGAATGAATTCTACTCTGACAAGCTCCTCCCCTTCCCGCTACAGCGCCAGCTACAGAGCACGCAACCATCCCCTCAGCCAGGGACACCCCCACAATCTCACTCTGATTGGCTCCGAAGCCTCAGACTTCAGCATCTCTAAAGCCCCATTGGCTCGAGTTGCTCAGTGATTCTGTGATTGGCTGGGCTGCAGGGGGTCTTGTTTCTGTGGGATGGTTGCCGTGGTGCCCAGGAAGATCTGTGTGCACATATAGAGAGATCCCCACCAATCTGAGCCAGGCTGGGCGACTCCCCAAACATCACGTCGGCAATGAAGAATCCAAAATGAAATAGCCAAAGACTCCTGCAACCTCTAAATCGTTTTGCTCTCACACACACACACCAGCTACAAAAGACTATCATTATACTTGAAATGTCAGTTTAATTTCTCTATGCTTGTTAAGTTTTTATTTGTGCTCAGTGCATGAACTGTTTCAAATGAAACTGTTAAGCTGTGTGCATTTGCTACAGCAGTGATTGCATCTGTGGCTTGTTGAGCAAAACATTACTTTTGCTCAATTAATTTTAATGAATGAAAGCCTTTCTTACACTGAGATGATGTACTATAATTATGCCCTCTTTTTCATACATGACCAAACGGGCATATTGTGTTTGTTTATATTGCTTCAGAAAATGGAGTGAAATTGCTGCAGGGTGCTTCTACTGGATCTTGATCAAGGCATCTCTAAATGTTGGCCTTGTCAGTTTTAACTGGAAGGACAAATTAATTTGGTAATTAGCCTTGTAGAAATATATGTCAGTCAGCTTTAAATCAGGTTATGGAACTTCTTTATGTGCACTGAGAACAGCTTTGACAACTGACTGTGTGACCAATAACCTTCCATCGCCATCACCATATTCTAGGGTGAAGTTACTGGAGCTTCAACTTAATACACAGAAAGTGTTACTATGTTACAGTAATGATATCAGGACTCTATACAGGGCCTTATTGTCCAAAGCCCGGGGGTTTGAAACAACACGAAAAAATGTACTAGTTATTCATATGCATCACATTATGATACTTTCACTCCCGGCTCAACATGTTAGTACAATTCTGAACCTTATACTATCTGATTTATCTGTGGGGCGAGGGGTAATATGTAAACAACCTGTATATGTGTTTACCTGACAGTAACAGAAAGTAAAAGAGCACAGTGAAAAGTTACAACTTATGCATAATCTTCCAACATAGATTTCAGCATCCACAATTTCTCTAGCCTGTGTACTTAATTATTCTGCAATATGTATACATTGGTCCTCTGTCATTCAAAAATGCTAATGAAAGATCTTTTCTCACACAATACACAAACTGTGCCCAGACTAGTCAGTTTAGTGCATCACACATCGTTTTAAGCATTCCTTCATATGCAGTTTATTGAACAGCAGGTTTTCACATTTTTTATTGTTGTCTAGTGCACCCCATATGGTTTATCTCCACTGTCCTTATAGTTTTTTTTTTTACATCAATTTGCCACAATGGTACTTAGAGTATGCAGCAAATAGCTAGATGTCATGTCATTGTAGGAGAAACAGTGTTGAAGAGGGCACTGCAGAGAGCAGCTAAATATAGTGCAGCAGTTCGGTGTGAAACGCCACCACCACTTACCATCACATCTCTCCCCGCGGCAGGTGGACGTGGGACTGTGGTCCACCGCCTCCGACGACATGCTCAGCTTGGTGGCCGGGTCCCTCCTGGGCTTGGGTGGGGGCTGCTTTCTAGAGGTCGGGCTTCCTACTTCCTCCTCTCCTCCACCCCCACTGTTCCCACCGCCGACAGAGTGGAGGGACTGGGAGCGTACGGAGAAGCCCTGCCCACAGGCGAGGGCATGCGGATGAGGCATGGGCATGCGTTCCTGGGGGTCCGGCATGGTAATGGAGCCCATACGTAAGTGCTTGCCTTCAGTTGCAATGTCCTCACCTGTCCTAAATCAGAAAGCAAGGAAGAGAAAGAGAGAGAGGGTAGAGAGGACAGATAAAGAACAGAAATACATTTGTAAATATGAATAATAAAAAAAAGCATTCAAGTAAGTACTGTATGATACTAAGTATCATATTGGTTTACATTAGTACGGCTGGAAGAAAGAGACAAAAATCTTGACCAAAGTTCCCATGTCATCCCCTGGAAGCTGTTCTTGTCAGGAGACAGCATAAATAATGCATATCATACCCTGACAGAGTCATCATGGCATGTCTTAATTTGTGTGAGCATGTGTGTGTGTGTGTGTGTGTGTGTGTGTGTGTGTGTGTGTGTGTGTGTGTGTGTGTGTGTGTGTGTGCGTGTGTGCGTGTGCGTGTGTGTGCGTGCATGCGTGCGTGTGTATGTGCATTTCATTCTGTGCAAGTGAACTCAAATGATGAGAACGCTAAGTTAACAATAACAGGCATTTAAGTGCCACTGAAAACAGGGTCTCTTTCAGTGCAAAGAATTGATTTGAGTTTAACCCAGGATATGACTGATGCTGCTCACACAACCAGACACCATAATGAAAACATGGAAGTCTCCCCGCCTGTAAACAATCAATCCCTATTAACGGTTGATTGGCCTGAATGGAGCGTTAATGATGTCTGAGTGTTGTGTTGTAATGGGGGAAAGGAGGGCTGTGTGTGTGTGTGTGTGTGTGTGTGTGTGTGTGTGTGTGTGTGTGTGTGTGTGTGTGTGTGTGTGTGTGTGTGTGTGTGTGTGTGTGTGTGTGTGTGTGTGTGTTGCATAGTAAATGAGCTCATCTGACTTTGTTCAGGTAAAATGGTTTGCACAAAATACATGATAAGTATGCAATCTACACACACTTGATCTCTGCTGTTTATTCTCATATCAGAGAGTCACAATTAAGCCTAGTGTCAGATATTTAAATGTTTAAACAAATAGCATGAAACAAGATACTTGATTTGCATGTGTGGCTTTGCAAATCTTTCTATCTTGTGTAAGTGTGAGCACGCATGTGGGAGTGTATGTATGTGTGTGTGACTTTGCTGACTCTGACTCCGTCCTAGCCAGCTGCTGAACATAAGGTGCTTGGTGGGGTGGCTTCATTGGTCAGGGATTTAACTTTGCCTAGCAACAGGGTACCCATAGAAACCAGACACAAAACCAGCTACCGCTGCACATAAATAATAAAGCGCACGTGCACATCATGTGTACTGCATATCATAACCACATCACATTTTGTTTAAATATGACAGTGGTGATACAAGACAAAGGTGCCTGCTGCAACCTGTAGAGCCACATTGCAAGTGTTATTTGAAAGAAATCAAATCACATGTTTAGTGGTTATAAAAGCAGATTCTGTATCCATGTTTTGGTTTTGTATACTTAATTGCAGGAGTGCAGGAGTTAACTTAAATTTGCTTACATATTATGTTGTTCATACCTATAGCATTTCTACACAGTTTAAATGTGTCACAGTGAAACAATAATAATAATAGTAAAATTGAGAAAATAAAAACAGAGAAATAAAGAAAATAATAATAATATAAAGAGAAGGAACAGATTGAGAAAAAAGAAAATAAAGTAGGCTAGTATGGTGGTGTGCATACACATATACACATACAGTATGTGTACACATGCATGCATGCATGCATCCATACATACATAGGCACACATCTGCACATACCTACACACATACAAAAGAAAAAAGAAAAGTTGCATCCATGTTTGGGCTAAATGTCTGTGAAAAAACAATTAGAAAATATTCCATGGCATTAAGCCACAGGTGTCAACTATCCCTCCCTCTCATGTTTTGGGTGTGTATCTGCTGTGACTGTGTGCATGCACACCCATGGGTTGTATGCGTGTGTGTGTGTGTGTGTGTGTGTGTGTGGGGGGGGGGGGGGGGGGGGGGGTTGTGACTGGAGATGTGGTGACTGGATTATTTATAGGATATTTGCCCAGTGATTGGCTAGAGGACAGACAACAGGTGCTCTTGGACCAGTTGGAGTTGCAGCTCTGGTTCTCTCAGTGACACCATGCGACAGGAAAAACAATATCACAGAAACAAAGAAAACACTAAAGGAGATCCTGAGGGGAAAAAAGATTGAAAGAAACAATGTCTATCTGTGAATGTGCGCATGTGTAAAAGGGTAAAGAAGGAGAAAGTAGTCGTTTGGAATTTGTAAGCATATGTAAATATAAGCAAATGAGTGTGTGTGTGTGTGTGTGTGTGTGTGTGTGTGTGTGTGTGTGTGTGTGTGTGTGTGTGTGTGTGTGTGTGTGTGTGTGTGTGTGTGTGTGTGTGTGTGTAGGGAGTGTATGTGTGTTTATGAATATACTTGCATGTTTAAGCAAATTTGTGGGCATCTGTGTGTGTGTGTGTGTGTGTGTGTGTGTGTGTGTGTGTGTGTGTGTGTGCGTGTGTGTGTGTGTGTGTGTGTGTGTGTGTGTGTGTGTGTGGGTGTGTGTGTGTGTGTGTGTGTGTATGTGTGACTGTGTGAATAACTTCTTCTGATGAAATATAATAAAACCAACCCAGTGAGATAGCAGCCGGCAGGAAGGCCCGCCTCACTTAAACCTAACGTGCTGATCTGATTGGCCCATGGCTCTTCCAGCTGTCACCAGGCAGAACACATCTCCTGCAACTAAGCTCACACTTAATCTCTCTCTAACAGTTTTTTTTTTCTCTCTCTCTCTCTCTCTCTCTCTCTCTCTCTCTCCCCCACACACACTCTTAAACACATTTGCTCTAACAAGCTCTTTCACCCTCACACAATCACACTGCCATTTGTTCTTTCCCACCTTTCTCACACACTCATACATTCTATTTTCCTGTTGTTCATGTCCGTGCATGCCCATGTACACAAGCACGTGCTTGCACACATGAACATGCAAGCATGCACACATGGATCCTCACACACTCTCTGTCACTTTCAGTCAGTTAATGTAAAAATGGGTCGTCTCATTGACCCACTTATAGCCCTCATGAAAAATCCAGTTATTTTTTAGACACTTTCTCCAGTGACTGTGTATTAATATTTTAGCTTTGGCAACAGCTGAGAGAGAGTGGAAGGATAGCAGGACAGTAGATGCCACTTTCCTCAGGCATCGCCCTGTCCCATTCAGCAAGTTACTTTACAGGCCTCTGTCAGACTCCTAATAACATTGGAAGCAGGGACATTGCTGGCAAGTGATAAAAGAAAGTCCAAGATAGATTTTGGAGTGTTTTTTTGAACTCTAACATAGCTGTCTTTCTGATGCCTGATGTAAAAAGTTGAACTCTCAGTTTGCTTTGATCATGCCAGTGACATACAGTAAGTATACTGTAAAATGCACTGTCTACGGATAACCACAGTGGCAGCATAGAAACAGCTTTTTTGAAACACATCGAAAAGTCACAGGGTTTAAAGTGTTCCTGAATAAATCAGTTAAGAAGATGTACATCTGGTCACATATAAATGCACAGCCCTCAAACCTACGTCAATGCAATCATCTGATGCACAGCTAAAAATCCCAACAGCTGCTCAAATACTTTGTACAGTGTGAGCCAGACTGACCGAACAGAGATGATTTATAAAAACCATGAAAAAACATTGGACAGCGTTTCCCATTAAAATTGGATTAATTGTTTGATCACAAAGTGGAAAACAAGAGTTTCTCTACTAGATTATGGGTGCTTTTCAGATAAAACATGCATCCACTTGATTGATGTGCTCTTTAAAAACAACACAGCAAATGGTAATGCTACTTATGAGTACAGTATACAGTACTTCACTATGAAAGGGACTGCATAATTGTAATTTAAAATGAATAATCTTAATACTTTTGTTTCTTGACTTTAAAAAAAATCTACTGTACCTTTTCTGATGAGTTATCAGTCGTGAAACTTAAGGAACAGTGATGGAGCACAGAAACAACCACCGAAGTAGAATTTTGACTTATGTTCATAAAGCTCAAATCATTGTTAACCACTGGGAAATGTAAAAAGAAAATCCAAACATTAGTCAACAGACTGGGTCTTGGTGTCATTTTATACTGCTCTCAGTTTTGTTTTTTTGTTTTTTGGGGGGTGAGAGGGGGACAAAGTAACACAGATGTCCATGTCTTCGCACAAACACAATCTGAACCACAAAGTTCCGTTATTATCCCAATGACTCGGTGACTCAGTGCTCCTAGTCTAACCCACAACACAAGCACGCCATATCCACGTGCTAGTCACGTTGTGAGTGTGTGCTTCTTATTCGCTCAAGTTTTGGGATGCCACACAGCGGTGTTGCTGTGCACAGTGGCACAGCTGGAGCTGCTTGCTCATCACATGTGAAACAGTGTGCAGCGGCACATTACAACAACGTATTGACAATGATACAACATTTATATATATATATATATATACATATATATATGCCTATATATAAATGTAAGGGTTAGGGGTAGGGTTAGGGTTATATATATATTTAAGTATACTTAAATCACAACAGCCTAACCACAAGTCTCGTAACATGTTGTATTCTTATCCTAACACACTTTTTTGTCACAGCCCACCCTGGTCCTTCTTAATTCTGAACGCTCTCCATGGAGTAGCGGCAACCTCCATCCAAGGACAAGTCCCAAATATGTCTAAAAGTGAAACATTAATTATCCTCTATAGATCACAGGGTGCACCAGTCCACACTGGCAACCCCCAAAATATAGCAACCTGCTATTGCCACAGGGACCCTCTGGCCACTTGTCCTAATTTCCTACAACCTCTTTCTGAAGTGAACCCAGTGACATCTCTTCATTTACAGAGAAGAATGAGCTATAGAAGCTGTTCATGTGTTTGTTGTCTTCCTACCTCCTTATGGCTTCCTCCTGTTTTCTCTTCTTGTCGTTTTTCTCCTGCAGGAATGTCCTATTTCTCTCATTCCTGGCGTGGTCTAAGTTCTGAGCTACCAGGCCGTTGTAGGCTCTCAGCCCATTCTCCTCAACGTACTGGAAAAAGCGGAGAGTTTCCTCCTCTTTGGAGCTCATCATTCTTCAAGTGCTTCCACAGCATTCTGATGAAGACATATAGAAAATGTTAGTGATAATTGGTTGCCATAACAAGATAGATACACAAAATACTACTAGTAATATGAACTACAAGGACATCATATACGAGTATGGTCTGAATGCAAAACAAGCACGCTGTTATGTCAGTAATCATTCTCATCTCAACCCTCCTTTTACAAGGTCAGCCTTGATGAGATAAAAACCGACGAAGCAAGATTGCATCAGCATTGTAATAAAGTCACACAATTGAGTTTATGTGATGCTGCTGTTGTTTTTAATGTTCCTGACTGTTGCTGTGGAGTTCAAGGTTCATAGACTTGCATCATGTGTCCACAAGAGTGAATGTTTTCCCTGGAGGTTTGCAACATCTTTCTCTATTGTTCACACACACACACACACACACACACACACACACACACACACACACACACACACACACACACACACACACACACACACACACACACACACACACACACACACACACACAAAAGCTCACATGCACATGTACGTAAACATGCAAACAGCCAAGGGACTCACTATCTAGCTATAAATGTAGTTTCAGTTTTCTTATTTGCTGTGGATCAGTAGCGGCTGTTAATTTTCTCAGTTGTGTTTGCACATTTTCTGGCTGAAATTATTGGCTGTAACCAAGTGAGTGTTTGAATGAAACTGAAAAAGGGCTTTCATCTTCTGCAGTTGCAATATGTGCTGGGCTCAGATGTGAAAATATAGTACTCCTGGGACCAACCACACAGATTAAATGGACCACTCTTACTAGACTGTGATGCATGCATATGCGGTTATCATCATCAATCTTACGTTTCAGATCTAAAATTACTCTCCTCTTGAGTTGTTCCTTGCTGCCTTTTGAGTCTGCAAAAAGACTGTCTACTGACAGCATCTGTCATAAAAGAGAGTGTGGATGTGTCTGGGAGGAAAAGCCAATGAAACATCCACATTGGTGCAATCACACTTTGATTCACTCCTTCTAAATGTGAATCATTTTAAAACAGCACACTTAAGATGCAAACACAGCATGGAGCTGCTAATGATGTGAGTCAGCGTGCATAGCGTGTACATTATGCATTTGCTTGAAAACCTGTGCAACTGCATGCAGTATAGTATATGCGATGTGCAACAGCCAAATGTGAATTTGGAGAGGCCAGTGGTGGAAGGGAAGAAGACAGTGCATGCTTTTATGTAGGTCAATGTTTTCCGATCAGCCTAAGACTCATGCTTGTTTACGTGTGAGAGAAGCACTGAGTGTGCGTGGGGAGGGGGAGGGGGCTTTTGATAGCTGTATGTATGTTTGTGTGTAGGGAGGAAAGGGCAACACCGCAGGGTGGGGATGGAGGGGGTGCTTGCCAGAAGGAGATTGCATGCAGGGCTAACTGAGAGACTGGCCATTGTCTGGTCATCCTCAGCATCCCTCTAACTTGTGTCCATTTATCAATAAGTCCAGCATGGTGCCTAAGTCTGATGGTTTATCTACTACTCCCTACAGCATTCTCAACACTCCTTAGCAAAGGTTTATAAAGGCAGGAGTAGAGGACTGATAAGAGCCAAGAGAACAGATGGAATCACCATCTTGTAGCAGAGTTCAAACTAGGGCACAGAATCCTGGTGTCAAGCGGTGCAGAGATTTGTCCCGGTCGTATCACTGGTGCACAGGCACAGCCAGAGATCTGAAGCTGTACAAATGAAATAAATCGTGGTTTCTGAAGAGAAACGAGGAGCACCAGGTCGATGTGTTAACGGTGCAGCAATAGGAAGGCATAGCTCAAAGCTGAATTAAGCCTGCCTGCCTAATCCCTATGAGCCTGCACTCACGCTCTGCACTAGAATCAGCTTGTTTATCACACTGTTTTTACCAGCCAAGCCTTTCACATTGGATTGTCCTCCTATAACTCATCCATGTAAAATGCTATTCTTATTTGCTAATCTCTGCAAAAACCGGTCAATCCAGCAAACCATTTTTTCTCAACAAAGCTTGATTTTCCTCTCCACTTTTCTCTCAGTCTTTCCCCTTCGCTGTATGGCTTTTATGCATCTCACCCGTCTCTGTCTTCCTTTGCCCCAGTTGACATGAGCTGCAACAGTTGGAACACAGAGGTGCACTTTGCTTAAATGAAAGTGGCACACCGTTTCTGTTTCCAGGCAACCATGTCATAGGAGAAGGGCAGCATGGATATTCTAGAGACACAATGTCAAAAAGATTGCAAAGCCAATAGTCAGGTGACAACATGCGTGGGCACTCGTGGGCACTTGTGCACACGCACACACACACACGCACACACATACACATACACACACACACACACACACACACACACACACACACACACACACACACACACACACACACACACACACACACACACACACACACACACACACAGCGGACCAAGTAAAGGATAACCTGTAAACCCAGGCACACACAGGTGCAACACTTGGCATTTTTTGGCTACTGTGATTTTTGTGTGGATGTGAGTAGGGGAACAACCCGTTTTGCAAGCATTATGATGTGTATAGCGTGAACAACTGCTGGCCTATATCTTTGTTGGTTTATGGGTTGCTGTGTAAAAAGAAAGTGTTATGATGCATACTTACAATGATGCTGTGTCCCTGCTAGTTTGTGTTCCAACGTGTCTTCTGTCTTCCCCTGATGAGTCCAGTGCACGCTAGTGAACTCTGACCTATGCTGGAGCAACCATGCACTATTCCACTTAAATCCACATAGACTTCCATCCATTGTATGGTCCAACTGATTGACTAGCTAGAAGATATCCCCTGTGACCCAGGATAAGGTTGGTGCTAGAGGGGAGCTGGGCCATTGGGTGCCCAGCCCAATGCTCCCTCCCCTGGGCAGAAATGGGAGATACCCCCCACCCCCCACCCCCCCCTCTAGTCCAGATGGTGCCACACTCCTAGCCAGGTGCCAGCTTCACTGCTCCACACATCTGCACATGCTAGAGACAGAAGGAAGACGCAGCGTAGCAACAGACCGCACCCGCAACTGCAAGCATGACACAAATACACACTGGCACTCGCAAACACTCACATCAAACTCCCCTTGCAGTTGCAGACCAGTCACTCACAATCTTTCTAATGCTGTCTCTCCTTCTGCTTTAATATGTCCGGATGCACAAAATGTCTCACAGGTGAAAGGAATCCTCGTCCACAGTTCCGTGAAGGTTGAGAACGAGGTAAAGCAGAGTGGTGTGTGTTTCCTGGTATGGCATTCCCTGCCGGCTCCCTCTGCCCTACTCGTCCGCACAGGTCTGTACAGTTGGTCTGTGCTTAGGCAGATGACACCGGGCTTCCCAACTATAGATCACAACAACAAGAACACGCCCACTGCCTACTGTAGCCACCTTCTACTAGAGCGTCATCACCCTCTCTCTCCTTCCTTTTCCTACACTCCTATTTCTCTTGCTGTGTGCAACTCATCTTCAGTAGCACTCGTACCCTAGTCTCTTTCTCCAGTTAGTCGTTTTTTGTTTTTGTCTCATGTGTCTCGCACGCCGTCCCTTTGCAGCTGCACTGTAACTGGAGTCTGAACGTGTTTTTCTGCTTTCAGCACCACGGAGAGCGCTCTCTGTCAGAGGGTGAGGGGGGGGGGGGGAGGAGGGGTTGAGTGGGAGGGCACAGTCAGACAATTGCTATGATCTCACTGAGTGGGAGGAGTCACCGGGTTGGCAGGGTGTGACCTCATTAGACACAACCTCCTCTTCCCCCGGCAACCACTGCACCCCCCCCCCCCCCCCCTCTCTCTCTCTTACAGCTCGTAAACAAGACCACAACACAAAAACACTTGCAGTGAATACACCGTGTTGCTCTCAAGTGCATTCATTACATGCACAGTAGCCAAAACAAAGCAGAACAAAACATAGAGGAGCAAACGCATGAAAGCAAAAATACACAAAAAAAGAGAGAACAACACTTTGCAATTTCCAATACACACACAATGACATGCTGATGCAAGATTAAAATATGTTTGCATAGACACACAAAGCATGCAAATCCAGAAAAGGAGACTTGTTCCCAGTGGCCACAAAGATGAACAGGGTGAAAGCAGGGAGAGAGTTGAGCCTGAGTTGCGTGTTTGTCAGGGGGCGACAGCGTACTTCTGCCTGACTGTCTGGGGGACGAGCATTCAGCAGTGCTGTCGGTTGTTTATGTGGTGGGAGCGCCTGGTACATGGTGCAGAAGCAGGGGTTGAGGAAGGGTGAGCGGTGTAGGTGGGTGGGGGGCGTCTGGGTTTGCTCGGGTGGATTAACACCGTCGACACAAAAGGATTAGGGAGCAGAGATCTGTTGTTTTCATCAACCCTTCCCTCCAGTTCTCTCAACCCCCGCCCTTCTCCCCCTCACTTTCCCCCCCTCCCTCTATCCCTGGTTCTGTCTCGCACTTTGCAGGGTGGGCGGGTTGGAGGCACCAAAAGCAGTTTTAAAAAGCATGTGGTGGTCAGTTTAGAGGGGAGAAGGGGATAATGGGGTTGTTGAAAATGAAAAAGCAAAAACGCACTGGGAGTTCAGCAGGGCTTGGGATGAACCACAGTGCTGGATTGCATTTGATTATCAAAAGAGGCAGCTGTTTTAGAGTGAGGATAGGAAAGGTAAAATAGGGTGAAAGTAAACACTATTGCTCTGCACCCAGTTTAAACACTCCTCTCATAACAGCATGCCACATGCACAACAGACAATTGCAATGATCTCACTGAGATTAAATGCTCTGTCAAAAGCTAGTCACCCCCTTTTTCTGCCTATTGTGAGGGATGTGGTTGAGTGGTCACGCACAAAGCAAGTCACTCTATCCAGACCAACTCAGCACATGCACCCATGCACATGCACATAAACAACAAGGGCCCCGGTCTGACCTCAGTGCATGGCCCATGTGTACAATCTCAAAAGGAAGTATTTAGAACCCATCAGAGTTCAGTGAACACAGAAAGTAAGGCAATCCCAGGGGTGAATGGGTTAAACTAATTTTTACACCTATCTGCACAACAATAATGAGTTTTGTGAACAGTGGAGGATGCTCCTTCAGGGAAAGAATAGAGGGTGAAATAAGATACAATGCCTGTAACTTTTCAGTTCACACAAGCTTACAGACAAATAAAGACTTGCATACAAAGAGAAAGGCATCCACACTGAATACATTATTAAAAGCGTGTTTTACTGTATTCAAATTAGCTAGAGTTTAAAAATGTTTTTGTATTTCATATGTTTATTCAAGTTGCTTGAACAGATTGTCGGATGATACTAAGTAAGACATTTGGTGTGTATTATATGGGCTGCAACAGGCCAATTGGTACTTGTGAATATATGTGTAATACCAGAACTAGAACCGAGCCTTTCTCACATTCTAGTGACAATCCAAGGCTCATAGCATCAGGGGAAGAATATTTGGTGCCGGCACATTAGTCCAAAAAACATAACCAAGGACTCCTCTCACCCAGGCCACGAACATTTTCAGTTACTCCCCTCAGGGAGGCGTTACAGGTCTGACAGAACCCACACATCCAGGTTCAGAGACAGCATTTTCTCCACAGCCATCACAACTCTAAACATTCAGTTACAGAAATAGGACTTCATCATGCTGAATGATTATCTTGCCAGTTTTGCACTGCATTTGCACTTTTCCAGTACTGTGATCTTTAAAAAAAGAGAGTATGGTGTGAGAGTACAGCGTGAGTAAGTGTATGAATGTATACTACTATGCACTAGAAGGAGTAGGCTAG
Organism: Gymnocephalus cernua; assembly: GCA_023631565.1. Classification (NCBI taxonomy): domain Eukaryota; kingdom Metazoa; phylum Chordata; class Actinopteri; order Perciformes; family Percidae; genus Gymnocephalus; species Gymnocephalus cernua. The sequence continues at coordinate 18,352,412 of CM042436.1, read as the reverse complement.
CACTTACATTTCGTTGTGACAATGTTTTACAATGACAAATACATGATTCTGATTACATTTTTGCTCCAATTTGGCTGTCTCAAGCATATCTGATTTGTTTCTTAGCTCGTTTGAATGGCAGCTGATCAAAATATATCTGATCAATGTTGTGGTTAGATATCTCCCTCAATCATTTACTAACAAGCCAATAACATGCACTGAGCCAATCCGTCTTAACAGTCTAAGTTTTTGGCAAAGTAACAGGACCTTGCTGGTTCATGTATGTAGTGGGTCATTGTGACAATAATGACTGTTTACAAATACAGTACAAAGCAATGTGCCCTGGAGCAGATGCTCGGTACTTGGTTCAATCATGCATGTAATGATGTTGTATTGATCCAATGCTGTAACAGGCTAATGAATAGTCTATGAAAACCATTATACCAATCAATTAAACGCCACTGAGGAAATAGAGTCATTCTAAATAGGGCACAGACTCTGCTTCACACGTGTTTCTTTTGTTAAGTGTTATTTCTTGCTGTCGGGGATTGGCACCTACACATGGTGCTACTGTAAATGGTATCTGCTTCTAAGCAGATTGTAGTAGTGTGGGGTGGCATTCAAATTCTTGAAAGCATCTGTGAGGCTTAGTGGCATTCTCTGTTTTCTGTCCTCCCTGGGAGCGCCATGCAGGTGAGGATGAAGAAGGCACTGGCAGGACAGAAAGTGAGACAGTAGCACTAAAGATGTCAGACTCTCATTAAAGATGCAGCACGGCTTACTTTTCACTCCTCACATCTCCATCTGAGAGAAATGGAGCAAAAGGTTCTTGCTCTGACCAGCACTCTGCAGACATTTGACCACTCCATGTTTCATGCATGCATGTACTGTAAATGTCTGCACTAGGGATGGGCATTCGATTAAATTAATCTTCGTCGATCGTCGGGAGAATTAACGATCAACTATTGATTAATCATTCATATTTTTATATTAAAATGCATTAGTTTAATCAATGACAAATGAACGTGATCGACGGAATTCTTAATGATCAATTATCGATCGTCAATTAATCATGCCCATCCCTAGTCTGCAGCCCTTTATGCATACCCTATTTAGGATTCTTTGAATGCAAGGTGCTCCATTACTTTTTCATTTTTTACCAAAATCTTATCCACAAGTTCCTTAGAATTTGGCTGCACAGCATGCGGCAATGTTCTACTTAATCAAGCTTCTCCAATCATGTATCACCACTTCCTCCCTCCCGAGATGTCAAGCTGAGGCATGTCTCTAACTACCAGCCTCCACACTTCCCGCTGTTCCACCAAGACAGAGAGGTGAAAATGGGAGACTGAAGAGCGTAATCTCTCAAACAGGCAGTTAAGGGCTACAATCTCAGGGGTTTAACCCCCTGTAAGCTCCTTAAATACAGTTTAGAGGGCCAGAACTGATGGGCTAAAGCCCCCAGAGATGTCTACCAACTACTGGACTCCGACACAGCATAAGGACACAGAATAAAGGATCCCCTGCCAAGACTGCTGCAGCTACGTCATCCTTCCTTAGTCCTACCTAGTCAAAGGATTGGATGGCATGGATTTAATTGGCATCAATAGTGCCACAGTTATGTTCATGATCATATGGTTAAAAAGAAGGTCAGCAGGATGCAGAGAGGTTTCTGATTATGGAGTAATATACTGACTAAATTGTCCTTCAGGGATAACACATTGATGATCAGTATATGTCATGTTTTACGTGATGACTGTAAGGATGCTAGGGGTAACTGATGATGTACTGCAAACACTAACTTGAGATAAAGGAGATTATTTTAGATCAAATTAAGGTCTGGCTTTGAAGTAAGGTTTATATTGGCTGTAGAAAAAATAATGACTTACTGTCACATCAAAAAGGTTAAAATGACAGAATACATCTTGTCCTTGTCACCTTCTTATTTTGAACTATGTTAACGGTACTTCGTATAGAAAACTTGCATAAATGGGATCAAGGGTGTCTGAGTGAGGACTCTGAAAACAAGGGTTACTGGCGCCATCTGCTGACCAAATTTACCAACACTAATGCATCTATTTCAGTCAAAAGGCCTTTACCAAGTGTCTGCTGTAGTAAACAAAATATATATGTAGAAAGAAAGATCTCACAGTTGCTAATGAAATATGTATGTTTTTATTTACCTTAAAATAGTCCATCTGGATCCAATATGTCCTAGTTGCAAAATTAGAATCAATCACAATCCTCTAATTCCAAACAGAAATGTGCAAGAGCATTCAATAACCCAACACGTCTGTATACCTGGGATAGGTCATACACAGAGAAAAAAAACAGGAACAGATTCTGGTAGACTAGTCCAAGTTTAAAACTAGCATTTTGAATTTGATTTTTTTAAGTGGACAGACACGTTACACCACACGTTTTTGTAGGAAACGTATGTCCGCTCAAGTCAACTCATTTCGGATGTTCAGGTAATTTGGCAACACCTTAGCCTAAAATAGTGGCAACAAACTGTGTAGCAGTTAGCTAGCTAGCTAACTATCTGCAAACGTTAGCTAGCTATGTGACTGACGTTAGTTACCGTGCCATTCACGTTGTGGGTTCTAGCCATATATATATATATATATATATATATATATATATATATATATATATATATATATATATATATATATATATATATATATCACTGGAAGACATTGATTGACAGCCGGGGCCCCCTATCGCATTTGCATTACTCGCAACAATCCCAGCAGTCCCACGTGCTGCCACTGACCAAGCGGTAGTGAGAACGGGTCAAATTAATTTCCTTGTTTCTGATAATGAAGACAAGACGTGTGTGACTCGAACATTTCACATTTACTAACAAAACGTACAGCGACAGACCGTGCAAAACATTTCAGACTGTCCTGCCAACCGGTAGAAATTTTAACATCAATGTACGCTGTAGCGATGTTTCACTCTAATGTCGCTGAAAGCTGCTGCCGTTTCAATCCTGTCCTGGGCTGTTGCTCCATTTCCCCCGCGACGCGCGCACACACACACACACACATATGGACACACGGACACAATCACACGGTGAATGCAGGAAAAAACGGAGATGAGACGTACATAATAACCTAAATTGAGGACAGCTACGCTCATTATTGTAAGTGCAATAAGTTAAAGTCCAATAAGTAGCTACTCAAACCGTATGAATGTGTGTCCCAGACCAGGATAGAAAATTAACTAACAATATAAAGATCAACAAGCTACTGACACATAGGCCTACTGTATGTTCAAATTTGATTAATTCAATAAATTATTATGTTTTGTCTTAATACACAGGCTACGATGAATAGGACAGGATAGGATCAGAGACACAGTAATTCCTGATTTTCACCTTTATGAGGCAAAAAAAATCTGGCTGGTAAAAAGTCTCTGTGGCGGGTGGATTTTTAAATCCACCCGCCACAGTGGCTGGTGGTCAAAAAAGTTAACTTCATGCCCTGTATATATATATATATATATATATATATATATATATATATATATATATATATATATATATATATATAGTGTATATATCTATATATATATATATATATAGTGTATATATCTATGGGTTCTAGCAGTAGCTACTCGGTACACTTCAGACCTCTCAGGTAAGCTTAATACACGCCACTGTTACACTATGCTCGTTTTCTTTTAGGTTAATTTGAGTCATTAGCTCTTCTTGCTTGGCTGTCATGTTTACACTGGTCTGTGTCATATGTTAATCTTTGTACACCGTCAATACAATATATTAAACAAACAACCACGGCATTGCTGTGCCAGCATAAGTATCTTGCACGTTATACCATGATATAAATTCTTCCTTTTTTTCTCCCAAAGTAGACACCATATTTCTTCCCCTAGCTCCAATGGCGTTAACGTTACTGTTATCATAAACATTAGACCAGATTACCACTCAACTGACGCATCAGTCTTTTTTCACTACTCTCCATCACCCCGAGCAATACATTATTTCGAACATTAAACACTCAAAGGGAACATTACAACAATTCATGGCTAGAATTAGAAGACAATTATGTAAAACCACTTCACTTGCAGACCTGACCTTCCTAACGCAGTCAATCAAGAAACTGGACTTTTACAAGACTATTACAATCTCATCAACTCTGGCAGCCTGGTGGAAAACTCACAAAATCTTGAAGTTATCTCTTGCACCATGTATATACACCCCACTTTGGCATAAACTGGACTTCCTGCAGCAAAATAAACCTGTCTTTTTCCATCATGGCAAAAAAAGGGAATCTCTCAACTCCATCATTTATTTGAAAATAACCGACTCATATCCTTCAACACCCTCATCCAGAAGTATAGGGTTGGGAGAGACCAATTCCTTTACTATCAACAACTAAAATCCATAATTAAATCCTAAAAAATAAAGCCAACGACACACTACAACCTTTAAAATGAAGTAATGAAAAAATAACAAACTAAAAAAAAAATGATCTCAAAACTTTATAAACTTATATCTATGATAGATATCTCCATAACACTTCCAATCACAAAATGGGAAAGTGACTTGGATATGCATCCCAACTCTGACTTCTGGACCCAAATCAATAAAAACATTTTCTCTATGACCATTAACACAATCACAAACACATTACACCCAAAGTAAAATGCACAAAATGGGATTGGTCAACACAGAAATGTGTTCACAATGCACTTTAGGTAGTGCAGATGATTATTTTCATGCCACTTGGGCCTGCCAACCAGTTTATTCCCTGTGGCAGTCATAGAACACCTCTCAAACATCCTGGGCTGCAGAGTCCCACTGTCCCAGTCACTGTGCTTGCTGGGAGATTTAACTCAGGTAACCATCCCAAACCAAATACCAAAACCCATTGCTCGTTTCTCTTGACTATCGCCAAGACAATCATTTTCGGAAATTGGAAATCTGCCATATCACTCACTGGATCAATTTGCTTCTAGCACATTTCATTAGAAAAAAAATAACAGCCCAAAGTAGAAACAATATGTCGGCCTTTTAATGAAACCTGGAGTAAATTCATAACTCATCTTAAATCCATCTAGACCAAGCGAAAACCACTTACATGACTATTTGATCACATGTTTCACACATGCATTACATCCACACCACAAAACACATTTCTACCAGCAACATACATTACACATCCCTTTCCTTCACTCCCCTTCCTATTTAATTAATATACCAGTACCCTTATATAGTACTAAACTGATTATTTTTTCCTCTGGTATATAGATGAGTATAATAATGACTATTAGCCTACTCTAATTATTATAAGTGATTATGGTTGCAATATTTTCCTTATTTTATTTTTCAATGTCTGGTATTTCTACTTACATAATCACTATTAGTGATGTCAGTGAAGAATTAGGATATCCTTTATTTACTTATTTATTATTTTATTATTATTGTGTTAAAATATGAATTGGTGATGACACCTGCCAAATGCAAGTATTCATTTAAAAGATCGAAAACGAATTTGCTGTGTGTCTGCTATGATCCCAAAATCCAACTATTGAAACCTTTGACCGTTGACCCATTTAACTAGTGTGTTAATGTTGACAGTGGACAACACCTCTTCCCACGTGCACACAAAACAGGCATTTTATTAACTTAACATTAATTACAAGAACGTTCCCCAACAATAACCTTCCAACATTGGGGCTTCTGAACACCCACACAGGGTTATTCTGGCTGATTGGACTCTGCTAAGGTTAAAGGTGGGCCGGTGCTTAGATGGGAATTTATTAGGTCACAAATCTTTTTTACCAATAAGAATGATAAAGCTGTCATTTGTCCTGCCCTAACAGGTCCAACAAAGCTACGAGGAGACTCAGGAAGATGTCATTCCATCAGTATACACACCCACACAGTCCTGGGAGGAGGTCCAATCAGCCAGATTAACTGAAGGTGCCTGTGTGGGTGTTCACCAATCCACAAAAATAAACATGTTACCTTGTGGGGACCAAGTTTTCTGTCCTCACATGGGAGGTGAGTTCCTTCAGTCACGCACGCACGCACGCACGCACGCACGCACGCACTGTTCTCAAACCCTTTCATCAGTGCAGAATAGGTTTAATGGGAGGGTATAGCTACACACTGATGCTCGCTTCCTGAACAGACAGAGAAGAAAAGTAAAAACTGAATTATTAGCCAATTAAGCGAGACCTCTCTGAAAGCCAATAAACCGTGGGGTGTAAAAGTAAAGCCACTACCATCCCATGCTGTGTGTTATGATCTCTCAGTGCGCTCTATGTGAGGTCCTGTCATCCATCCTCGATATTAACTCTGTAAAGATTGTAAAGTTGTCAGGTCATCTCTGCAACACTGTCACCCAGATACATTGAGCTTGGGAATAAACATCTTTTTTTGTTGCCATACTCTTTGGTACAAAACTTTTTTGAAGCCAAACAATGTGCTTAATGACTGAGGTACCCTTTGACTTCTACTGACCAACTACAATCAGCAAAATGTGTGTTTCTTTGATTTGGTGGTTATAACTTAAATTTTAACAAAGGGATAACTGACATATTAGTGGTGCAAAAATACGTGGATGTGTGTGTGTGTACGAGCAAAATGCCCCGAACATCTGCATGGTTATCTTCAAGCACCAAAATGATGTCCTTTTTTCAATCTGTTTGGTTACAAAAAATATTATTAAACCACTGGTTTGAGTCCAATACAACAACTTTCAAAGAGTTAATTAATGAGGCAATTGATATTATTGAGTTGGGAAAAAAAATCTTTTCCCCTGCAAGATAAATTGCAAGATTTCCCAGAGAGATGGTGTCCTGTAGATTAACATATAATACTCGGTGTAATGCTGTGTATTTAATATAGTTGTCATCACCTCCGCCAACATGGTTTGTAAATATAAAGTTCGATGATTGAAAACAGCAATGTTATTGTTGGAGTTGTTAATGCAATATCATGTAAATGTAAAAACTCAGTACATTGACCTCAGAATAATTGATAGCTGTCATAGTTTGTGTGAAAATGTTTGACGATTTAAGGTTTTGCAGTGTAGAAATTGTGTACAAAAAAGTGTAGTGTAGAAAAACCGAAACAAAACAAAATTCTAGAAGAAAGGAGTTCTAAAGATAAGAGTTCTAGACGACAAGAGTTCTAGAAAGTCAATTCCAGTGACTCCATCAGAATCATCCTTCATTCTTAGCCTGAACACATACTGTTCATTTGTGCTTGTTGAATCAGCTGTGCATGAGTACTCTCTACTCTCCAGTCTATTGTTAGAAATCGTTGGAAAATTTGCATTGTCACTTTGACACTTCAGCCTGTTCTATATGTTGAAACACAGAAACAACACGTCAATGGAGTTCATTGAAGGAAGCAGAGGCATCTACAGACCCATCAGGGTGTTGTTCGACACGCCCATATATCAGCGCGCTTTGCAGCTCTGCTGGCATATTAAGTCGTACAAGTCCAAGATTGCATTGGTGATTGAACTTTTGAGGCTTCAGCAGGAAAAAAGGATCCCATCTAAGGTGACTGTTGAAGATATGACAGACCTGCTCGTAGAGGAAAGCAAAGATACAATGAGAGTGCAGCTCTGGGAGTTTGCGTTGGAGGACTTTGATGATGAAGACGCCAAGCCTCTTCTCATGCTGGTGTGGGAGGTGAACAACAGCATGAAAATGAGAGACATTGAGTTTGAAGCCAGAAGGCTACTCAAGTCGCCAGAAGACATCCCTCCTTGTTTTCAACACCCAAAGCTTGTTAATTTGGCTCGGGAGTACGGCAGGAGCCTGGCACTGCAGGTGCAGTCGGCCCCCAGGTCCAAACTGCTCGGCCCAGGAGACGTGGTGGTGGAGGTGGTTCCAAAAGTCTTGCAGGGCTTCTGGTTACCTCCTCCAAGCACCTTCCTCAACATGCCCTCCCAGCAGTTCAGTGAAATGGCTGTTGGTGTCACAAAGCTTGTTTTGGACCGGGTCTCCATTGCTTTGTCCACTGTGCATCATCGGGTCAACTTCTCCCGCTTCATCAGAGACAGCACGGTCCTGTCTATCCAGAAAACGGTTAGGCAGATGTACCCTCAAGACGTCCTGAGGGGGAGGCTTAACTGCTTTGCAGCCCAGGTGCTGAACGCTATTGCTGATGCTGCAGCGAAAGAGATCCTGGTGCTGTTTCAGCCTCAGACCGATACCCACGTGCCTGCAAATTCAAGCACCAAAAACGATTGCACCCAGCTAGCAGACATAGTGGATGGTGCAAAGACCATTCACACCCAGGCTGGAGATTTGAATGAGGAGCCTGCTCTGGAGGAAGATGGAGAACCAATCCAAGATCCAAAATCTTCCGTTTTCTCTCCTCCGCCCACTCCTCTGACTCCCAATGTTGAACCTGCTGCTAATATTTTCTTGGATGAGACAGTAGCATCTCCCTCTATGCCCCGCCTAAAAGCCGACTCTGCTGTGGTTCCAGCTCTGCCATCTTCTGTTCCCCCCGCTGGTGAACCTCTTGCCACCACTGTCACTGAGGAGGGTTTGGCAAATAGCCAGATTGAACCAGAGGAGCAGTTTACCCCAGAGACAGATTTTGCCGAGGTGTCATCTCTGACCCCTGCCACTGAGCATCCAGTCACTACATCAGTCCTGGATGGTAACTTGTCTCCCCCACACGCTTCTCTGACTCGTAGCTCTGAATCTTCTGCAAACATTGGCTTGGATAAAACAGAGGATTCTTCCTCTACGCCTAGCCTGAAAGCTCCTGTGGCTACAGCTCCTCCACCCCCTCTGACTCCTCCTGCTGAACCCACAATGACTACATCAGCCCTGAATGGTGAGGATTTGAGCAAGCAGATCACCAGAGAACCAGACTCTGTTGGGGCTTCATCTTCACCACCTACACTGACCCCTGCTGATGAACCTCCTACCATCACTGTTGTCCAGGGTGGTTTGACAATCAGCCAGATTGAACCAGCTGAGCAGCCGGCACCAAAGGCCGACTTTGCTAAGGGGACATCTCCACCACTTCCCCTGACTCCCCCTGCTGATCCCCCAGTCATTACTGCAGTCCTGAATGGTGAGGATGTGATCAAGGAGCTCAGCAGAGAACCAGACTCAGCTGTGACTGTGGCTCTACAAGCTCTTCCAATCACCCATGATACAGAGCAGGATGAGCTGACAATCAGCCAGGTTAAGGTTGAAAAGAAGAGTGGAGTCCAGCACTCCTTCGGTTGGAAAACACTATGCTGCAGATTGTTCATGTTCCTCAGTTTGATGATTTATTTTTCCGTATTGTTCATGTTCCTGTTGAAAATAAATTAATTGTTTCATTTAAATGTATTGTGAATTCACGCAACATAAAACAAGATGAGAAGTTACTTAGTCCTTATAAAGGGTTAACATGTCTTATCTCAGTGCCAGAGAAGATTTTTTTTTTTCTGTACAAACAGCCAGAGATAATATCATAGACAGAGAATGTAACAAATGAGCATTTTGAGGTGCAGAGAAATTATTAAAGTGAAAAAGTTTTTGCCACATCCACAAAGAAAAAAAAAAAAAGAAACAATAAAAAATAAATCAAAAAAACGTTACTGTTATTGACTGGACGCGCAAATCTGGCCTGCATGCATGCCCTGAAGAAGAATGAAGAATTACATTTTGAGTCAGCCAACTGTGATTAAGATCCCAAAGGTGAAAATATCTTAAAGTGTGTCACATATGTAACCAGGTGAATTAGGTGGCTCAAAATAGAGCCAGCCAGGTGCCCATGTTTCCTTTGCTACGTTTGGTGTCCTCACACGAGTTGTTTATGCCTATTTGTTGGGTCATTATTGTTTGTAATAATGAGCTATTAAGATTGTATTGTAATTGGCTGCTTGGAACGTTGTTCCTCCTGTTCTCCAAATAATAATAATAATAATAAATTGAATTTATATAGCGCTTTTCATAGACTCAAAGTCGCTTTACAGGGAAGAATTACAAGTAAGGAAAATACAGCATAACATGAGGAAAGGGGAGGAAAACCTCGGCAGTAAGCACATACAACACGATTCAACACATGACTTGCAACAGGGGAGGAAAATGGGGGGGAATGGGGGGTGGAGGTAACCCAGACATCGGCAAGCACAGAGCCATAGAGATAGTGTCTTTCTCTATCACTCTGGGCAAGCAGCCATCAGAGCAGGCATATGCTGCATAACTGTTCATCTCTGCCGGTGGAACAATGCGTAATATAGCTGTAACATCTGACGGCAACTGCAGCTATCAGAGACACGTTCAGTTCTAATGCTGGCCCCCAAGCTTCAGGTCCTGCTCATATCCTGATAATTCACTTCATTTGTTGATTGTTCATATGTAGGAAAGCTTTTTTTGCACACCTCTTTTGTCGGGCAGGTGCATAGGATGTGATCAAAAGTAGCAGATCAGAAGCTTAGAAGAATCCCGCACACTGACCATTACGCAAGCAATAATTTATTTACAAAATACAACGTTTCGGTCTTAGACCTTCATCACGTAAATTCATATAAAAACATGTTGAGGTGTTGAGACTAATTAAGAACCCTTTTGCCTTCCAGGAATGAAAGGAAATCCGAGAGCATGGTGCATGCAACTTCAGCACTTTAATGCGCTTTAGCTTTTGCTGAAGGCTTTCTTTAGCTAAGTGGAGGCGGAGTCTGAAAATAGTATACATTATCTGGGAAAAGATTCAGCAGGATGTGGACCTGTTTGCTTCAGAATCATTTAATGAAATGCCCCTTGTAGGTCTACCACTAGCTGACCAGCTGTTGAGTCAAGATGCTCTGGCATATACCTGGCCAAATAGCCTTCGACTCAGTGATGCTACATGAAGCAAGCAGAATGAGCCAGTTCTGCTGGTGCGTCCACAGTTGCCAGGGAGGATATGGAACCAACACAGACATCTTGACAGAATGCTTTGGCCCCTCTGCAGAGACTAGATCTTCTGTCACAAGGGGGTCACATGGCTTCCCCTCCCAGATTATCTGATGCTATGTTTTCCCTCTGCAGTAAAATAATCACTTGTGTAAATCAGAATCACACCTGTGATGAGGCCAACATTTAGACCATACTTAACTCAAGAGCCCCTTCTACTGGAATGCTTTATATCAGTAGATAGAAATACTTTGCCAATGGGAGCAGGCAGTACAGTGAGGAAACCAGGGAGCATTGCTCCACGTCTGTAGTACTTACATAGGTTGTTACAGACACTGCTGAATAAAGGCCTTTCAGTCTTTACTTTATAACATCCATGTAGTTTTAAAGACTATACTATTTAGTCTAGTCTATGTCTATGTGAGTATTATATGTGTCCTCACGAGACTTTCCTGTTCTCAGAGCATTGTGGTAACCACCATTTAAACCTCTGGACTAGACAAACATGAGGAGGCTACCTTTAAGATCAGACTTTGTCCTCAGTGTTGCATGCGCAAAGTGACCTTAATGCCTTGTTTGTTGTTGTTTTTTGTGTTCATTGTTTTACCACTCATTTATTCCTAAATGACCGGCTCTCAAGCCTGGCTGATTTTGCTTCCAAACCACTGGAAGAAGAGCAGAGTGCTAATGTCAGTCTTTGTGTTGTTAAAGGTCTTAAAGTGTATATTGTTGCATCTGTTTGTGTGTTATAGAGGCTATGTGATTGAATTGAATCATATGTGGTTCTTTGGCCAAGCAGTTTCCAGTAGTTCAGTATGGAATGGAAATCTCTACTGTAGCAGGCCTGCAAACCAACCACAACAGGCAATAAAAACGTGCCCCCATCCCATTACATAATAACTCAAAACAACTTTATGCTTTATCTCTGTAGGACATTTGTAAAAACAGGTTGCACAATTCTCTGTAGTCTATAGACCCTTTTCACAGCAGACATTTTGACTTCATGCCATAGCAGAAGAAGCACAGGTGAAATTAAAAACTTTAATAATCGCTCAGTTCTCAGTTCTGTCCCAGTAAGCTATTCCAATGAGCCAGCAAGCACAGTACCAGGACCTCCTCTAAGTGGAAATCAGCCATCATTCATGTTATTAAATACACTGTGCTTTTCCTACTGAGGCATGTCAAAATGTCTGCTGTGAAAAAAAGGTCTGTCATATAACATTTGACAGCTGATCACTGATGTAATACCATGTCGGTCCAGGAGAGGGTAGTATTTAACATACAATGTGTAGAGGGAACTGCACACTGTAAAGTGACATTTGGAAATGTGGAGACACACTTTTTAAATAAAAGCAAAACACTTAAACTTAAAATTGCGGTGTAGGCCAATTACATTTTTATAATGATGTGTCTGGTTAACATAGTTGGTAATATGTCTGCTATCATCTCATAATCTGCAGGCGTGAATTCTCACAAGGGGCATGCCCTTCCTCTGGGTTTGTTGCCTACATTTTAAATCTTAAGTTAATCAAAATTATTGAACACCAAATCTGAAAAAAAACACATCATTATAATGGTTGATCTTTTGTTTTGATTATTATAACTCTCCAAAACTTCTTGTGTGATACGCCATAAACACACGGTATATATTACACTTGCCATCAAAGGCTGCAAAGCTTACAAGGAGTGTACCGGACGGGACGCAGGGCCTGTAGAAAGGCATTCTCTATGTGCCGGCCCCTACCCACATCCACAGCTATTTTTATTATTATTCTAGCATCCTTTGGGGCCCTCCTCACACGAGGGCCCTGGATACTCAGTCCCCTTTCCACCCCAAGTCCGGTCCGGACGGGTAATACTGTGACAATCAAATCAGTCTGGAAAAAATTACGTTTTTTTACTAAACATTTTCGCCAGTAGATGGCATTAATGTGAATCTAATGCCAAGTATTGCAATACAGCTTCAGCAACATTGAGCACATCACCATTCTCTGAAAACTAAACCAAATCTGTCCTGTTTTACCCCATACACATATTACATTTTCTGTCTTAAAGAGAACAAAATATATTGACCTACAATCCATTTACTTATTATTGTATTAATAAAAAGGAGGGACAACCACATAGCAACTTAGTGCCATCTCAACATGTTTATTATGGTCCCTGACTGTTTGTATTTCCAAACCAAAAAAAAAAAAACATTTAGGGGAAAGGTGAGGTTTTGATATGATCTGATTTATATTCAATTATAACAGTTGCTACAAAGGGACACAAACAGTCGCAGCAAAACGGTCAATTATGATGCAAATGCTGTGGTTAAAATATATGAAAACAATATATAATTTTTCTTTTTCTTTTTTAATAATACCACGGGCAACTGTTAAGTTTGAATGATTTAAAATGCTATAAGAATACTTACACTGCAAGTCCCTATAGGGATATTGTAGTGAGGGTTTTACTTGGGGCACTTAGCTGAAGTAAACAGAAAGGGAGGGGAGTGTGCGCGAGGCTTAGGAAACAGGCATGCAGACAGCCGACCACTGCAAAGTGTTGAGCGCGGGACAGACTGGCTTCAGCCCACACCACTCTTCCTCTGCCCAAGAGAAGACCCCAGACCTCTGCTGTGAGGCGCTCCCACTCATCCCAACCAATAATGTGAAAATCAGACGGGACACGTTTGTCAGATGTTTAAACTCATCGTCGCTTCGTTGTAGCCTACTTGAGTGCCGTCTATTTCCAACACTGTCACACAGTTTGCAGCCAGGCTACAGAAGGCTATCCACAAGGATACCTGGTGTGAGATGCGGCAATGTCCCGAGGAATATGCCCACGCGTAAACTCTTGCGGATCCTTTTGGATTTTGTCAGCGGTCATATTTGCGGCGAATGTGATCGGCACGGACGCGTACAGCTGTCATGAAGTGAGGACCGCTTTCCAGCTGCGGCAGGTCGGGCCGCTGCACCGCGTACCGGAGACACCTGGCACAGGTGAGCCAGTGGGTTTGGCACCTCCATAGTGTAGAGCACTTTGGCTAAAGCGCACTGCAAACATCATAGAGTTGGTCACACATTTAGCTTAAACTACTCACATCGATTTCAGCAAGTAGGCTTCCATGTGTAAATGTGTTAAATAATCATGACTACCTGCCTTTAATTAATGTCCAATGCTTCTAACTATTCTGTGCTTCTGTCAAAAGCACACGTGGGTCCAACACACACACACACACACACACACACACACACACACACACACACACACACACACACACACACACACACACACACACACACACACACTCTGAGTGAAGTAAGCCCTCTCAAGTGACAGCAGCAGGAGATCTGAAAGGCTGAAAGACGGAGCAGATATTTCTTTCTGCCTTCACTTTTGTCATATCGTTCTCATATTAGTCATGTTAGTTGAGGAGCCCTTTTTAAAGGGTTTGATTGGGAATGCTATTGCTTATGCTGTGTTTGTATTCTAAACAGTATTTGGAATGATCTGGAATGATCTTAAAGTAATTGAAGTGTGTCGTAACATATTTGTCATATTTTGTCAGTCCATTTTCATGAAATGCCAGGCATCATTTCGGTCCATCGTTGCACATTCTGAACATCTCAAAAAAGTCTGTATCTGTATATTGGTTTGATATTGGTAATGTTACATGTTGAAGTCAGTATAGGCTCTATGTAATGTTCCTCCACAATTTGCAGCTTCACTTGCAACCCAGCTGATTAGCATAAAAGCAGGCGGTTTGGTTTAGATTAAACAATCATTTAAAAATGTCCTTGTGCAGAGAGTTGCCCAGCACATTCACAAGCTGCTGAGACAGGAGCTTTGAGCTAGAACAATTCTAGTGTGATGCAGAGGTCTATGGGTTAATCTCTGTGGAGAAAGAGGCTACAATATTGCGACCACAATAGAGGGACTGAATGATTTGCAATCTTTAGATTGAGACCATGTGTCTTTACATACTTGGGGTGGCATAGGCCCTTGACCTCAGGAGGCGCAATTTACGAAAATAATATAGGTACGTATATGTCCAGACTCCCACAACTGGCCTATGGAGTATTTTGGCACCTCTGCTGACATGGTTCCCAATTTTTTTTAAAAATCTTTTGTCAGAGCGCTGCTTGAAAGCAGCTTCAAATGCCTTGAAGGTTTTGTGGTATGTGCTTTCCTCCTGCACGCTGAGGAAAAGTTATTTCATGAGAATAAACATTGGTTCCAAATATGTTTTGGAGGCAACGTGCAGTTTGTGCGGGTTTGGGCTTTGGTTCAACTATGCTAGGTTAGCTTGAACGTTCTTCTGCAAGCATCACTTTAAACTAATTATGTCATGTTTCTTCTATGTGGGGCCATTTCAATCGTCCTATATTTGAACACAAGAAACCGGGCTATTCGGTGTGCATTATTATCGTTATGTTTTTACTCTAGTTTTTTTTAAAATCTTCTAATATTTGCTATACATTCACTTTTCATTCATTGTGAGTCTTTTAGTCCTGGGATGTCTAAGATTGAAGTGCATTTTCCCGGTAAATACTCAGAATACCAGTAGATGATGATGTACAGCTAGCTATACGACTGCAGACCAGAATTCTTGCAGCAGTGCCGGTTGGTGGCAGTTTAAGTAGCACCCAGTCTGAGTCTGCAAGCTGTAACAGGGAGAGGAGCAATAGATAGCTGAGTGGGACACATACCTAGAGGTGCATCCAAACCACTCGATATGTTTGTTTAGCAGGGTGTCACTATAGCAACAGAGGATGTCAGTTTCATTGCAAGCAGTAGTTTAGGGGTTAGGTCCTAAAGACAACGGAAGGACCTTGGCCTTCTGAGGATGTCAGCAGTCTGGAGCAAGGCTTTTAGTTGTCGATTAGTTGTCAACTCTTAAATTAATCGCCAACTTTTTTGATAATCTCCTTGTAATCTCCTCTGGGACAGTAAACTGAATATCTTTGAGTTGTGGACAGAACAAGACACTTGAGGACGTCATCTTGGGCTTTTGGCAAACACTGATCCACATTTTTCCTAATCGAATAATCGAGAAAATAATCAACAGATTAATCGACTATGAAAATAATCGTTAGTTTGCAGCCCTAGTCTGCAGTGCATTGGCAGAAGCTACATAAGAGTATCTCAGCCTGCATGACAGCTGTTGATGGGTATTTTACCTGACAGTAAGCAAACAGCAGCATACACACAGTATGGTGTGACGGGTATGCAATACACTTTCCTTTTTAATGACTTTGCTTTTCCCATCTCTATATATTGTATTCATGAGACACACTCACTATCTATAGTTCTAACTTTTTTTTGGAAAATGGGGCTGATATAAACCAGATACAAACTGCGGCTCTTTGGACTGGACTATTAATTGATATAAATAGTTGTGTTTGTATAAAAGGTGTGGTAAACTGCCTTTTTGTGCATTTACACTCCACCACGTCTCCGCTGTCCCTTCCCTTTGCAGCTAATCAAACATTGCTGTAGCTTTACCAGTACATGTTGGGCTTCTATGTTATTTTGCTTTTTATTTGTACTTGTCCTAGAGAGGTTGTTTTGGGTCAGGCAAAATCTTGTCTTCAAAGCGCTGACCAATGGATGGGGGTGTTGGAGTGGGAGATTTGGTGTATATGTGTGTGTGTGTGTACACAATTACGCTACTCTGCTTCAGTTCTCAGATCAAATGCCAATAAAAACAACTGTTGAAATTTGAAGTGGCAAAACTTCAGCACTTTTCACAGTCCAATGTTTCTTTTAGGATACAGTGCTGCAATTCATTCATGTGTGGTGAACTGATTTCTCACTAAGCGCCAGGAGTGTGGCAGCAAGGAACTTTAGAGGCAGCCAATTGGATATGATCCTTTATAAAATGAATTGCACTTTTTTACGGTACAGATCCTTTATGCAGTATGTCTTTGTTTTTAATTCTTGTATCCAACGAAAACATGAAGTGATATAGTGCCTTATGATAATCAAGAGCAATGTAATATCATGTTGGCAAGCAGTGATGGAAGAAGTACTTGGGTTCTTAAGCAAGTAGGTAAATACTGGAATGTAGCAATAGCTGAATGTAGTTCACACTATAAGTAAAACTCCTGCATGAATTGATTCCTAGTATTCCTGTTATTTATTCTAACCTTTAGGGGCACTCATAGTTATAGTTAAAAAAACCTTAATTGCATGTGTGTGCCGAAGCTGTGTTATTGAGTCCAGACCAAACTATTTGTTTTCCAGGCAATAAATGTTTGTTTCCTGGGTCACATTATATAAAGAGCAATTTTATCTCTATGCCAGATTCAGCATCAAGGGAACTTAGATAATCAGTGACATGAAGTTGCTTATCCTGTGATTATTTTGAAGAGTTATGACCACTTTGGTGCTGTGTTACACAGCCAAATGCTCCATATTGAGATTACTACAGGGTGCTGATATAGCCCTTTGGAGATAGATCATTTGGACAGCAGACAGCTAGCAGTGCTGTTCACAGACACACTAATTCTACAGCTCAGATATGATCAACCTATTTTCCAGCTCAGTTAAAACTATGTGATTGAACGGGGCTTATCTGATTGTGTCCATACCACACACAGAACACTTTGTTCAACATATTACTATACTGCCATTCTCTGATTTACTGAGTCATTAACAGCTATTTTAGAGTAAAAAAAAGAAAGTGTCTTATATATTAAATACAAGGCAAGCAGGGTCATGTGTTTATAGCAAGGGGATAGGAACACAATGCGTAATCACATCTCACCACATCCTTAACCAGTTACAGCGTCAAACGGCTCGGCAAGCTCTCAAAGCTCAACTTGCTCTTTGATTGGCCGTAGTTATTTTTGATTCTCTTTTTATCTTGGCCTTTCTCACTGACAGAGCATAGACATGGTGCACACCTACTGCACTCCACTTAAAATCCTTAAGGCATCTGTGTTTTCTTTTGCTGGCCATGTCTCAATTGCCTACTTCAGTGTTATATAAAATACACATAAGGACATTGCATTTTGTAAACTAAAGCCATTAGAAAACATTGGTGGTAAAAAAAAAACATCTCAGACTATGTCTTTGAGTAAAAAGGTAGTACAGATTATTGAACTGACAAGCACCTCAGATGCTCTTTCTCCAGCCCACCCCAAACACTCCAGCCTAACCAGTGTTGCCCCAGTCTGAAGCTGATTACTCTGTCTGAGTCGGTCTCTACACAACATCTCTTATTGGATTTCAGCCAAAGCCTATCTTGTGTTTCAGTTGATTGTTTGCTACCTTACCCTCCTGGCTTGCTACTGTGCTAGAGACTGATGCAATTTTATTGAGTAGGCCTATTATCATCTCCCACTCCAATAATATAACCATTTAGAAAAGATTGTCCTTCCTGCGCTCTATATAAATAGTACATGAGAGTAGAGCTGGTGTTGAACAAATTATTTTAAATGTTAACATAATTACTCTGCCAGTCTGATGCTGCCTCATCAGTTCTGCATCTATCTGCCCACCAGCCTTCCACTTCTCTCTTTGAGCTCTGTCTGACCAACCTCTGCACTGTGGCGTGGCTTTGGAACCGTGCACCAATCACTGTAGGCAGTTCCAGCTCGGCGTCTGGGAAATCAAAACATTCCAGTTGAGTTTCAAGGTTTTTCAAAAAGGCAGGTATGCTGCAGAGACCCTTTTTGAGATGTGTTTTCATTCAACATGCTTCATCCAAAACAGCAAATCTGTATTGAGTAAATATCATGTCTGTTCAGTAGATCTGGGTACTTCAAAGGGAACTGGCTTCCTAAGGCAGCTTCAGAACTTCATTAATTGCCTACTTTCTAACAAAGTTATTCTTGTTCTCCGAAAAATATCAAAACGGCAGCATCAGGAAACCACAACCCTCCCGGTCATCAATGCATTCCAAATCATAACAACATTTCCATACCATATTGAGTGAGCTGCATGTAAATCATTTTATGAGTGCAGGAGTTTATGAACGTGTTTTTGAAAAGGGTGGTTATCATTTATCCATCTTCTCAGCAATATTACTGTATTTAGCTTTGCTACTGCAGTGTCTTCATACATGTATTGAGGTTGGCATATTAATTAGCAGGGCAAGTATACAGTGGTAGAGTTTCTCCACTCAGGAGTTCTGACTTGTGCAATGAAGAGCACTGAGGTGTTGCTGAAGGGATTGTGGGATTGTGAGTAACAAGTCAAGACCCCTGAGCCATGGGTTTAATACGGCAAATTACTCCAGAGGTATTTGTCACCTGAGGACGATTAAGGGAATTAGGATTCAGGGTTGACATCCAGCTTGGAGAGCAGAGTATGTTAAGGTTTAGCCAGGCAGAATGAGTAGCGTGCACATTGGGCACTAATTACAAAGGATCTGTAGAGCTCTTAGAGTCTATATTAAGCCTAGAGTTTTTATTTGAAATCAGTCAGTCAGAATTTTCTGAAATTTGTAAAATAAAATAAAATCACAGTAGCAAATGCTGCTACAAAAGTGTCATATTCTGCATACCTGTGTCATATCTCTGTCAGTGCAATGTATCTGTTCTCACCAGTTTTCAACATATAAAAAACACAGTTATTTAACCAGTGCGTCTACAGTGTGGGCACAGGTTGTGCGACCTCCTCAGAGCTCAGATAGCTGTCTTCCAGTGTGTAATCTCACAAAAATAGGTATTGCTCAAGTATTTACAGTAATTACGTACCTTAATCATCACTGGCACAGCCGGCTGCCCTTAGAAGAAAATACTTTGAATTTGAATATGTTAGGTTTTTTTAGGTTGGCATCAAACTCCCTTTAAAAATCTTATTACACCAAATGCTTTTTTCAATGCTAAAACCCAGAAAAGTTTAAGGAGAAGTCAATGCCTTTTACAGGCTGATATGGTCAGTTTTCTGTATACTGAAAATGTAAATCGAGTATGGTTTAAAAAATACATGTGTTACTCAAAAACAAGGCAGTCGGATATTAATAGATATGTCTTAGTTTATATTAGATTTATTTATTATTAATAGATTGTAGTCATCAATGACTCTTAGAGTCCTTGGAGGACTGCTGCACTGAGTCCTCAATATATATTTTAGCTTACCCTTGAGGTAGAAGCCACAAAAATGCTGTTGCGATTATACTGTATGTATAGTGACATGGCTTGTAATGATTCCAGAAAGTGCCGTGGTATTTTCGTGACACAGTCAGCCTGTCCTGACTGCTGTGGTGGCTTTAACAGCCAAAGTCCTTCTGAGTATCACTTACTCCATGCATCTACTCGCAAGGGACGGTGAGGCCAGGCTGGATTCCACTGTGAGTCCCTGGATATTAGTTTCATATCAGAGATAACGCACAAACACAAAGGAGAGAAGGAGCCAGCCAGTGAGGAGAACAGGGTCAGGGACAGAAGGCGAGAGAGGACACACACCAAATATGATCAAATGACAACCTTAAAACAGAATGAAAACAATAGATCATGCTTTCAACAGGCAACGGATATTTGACGTGAAGTGGGTGGCAAACCTTTCCCCGTTTGGCCTACAGCTTTCCAGGAGCCAAATTCATTAAGTATTTTGCCGGACCAAGGGCTCTAATAAATGACACTAAGAATTTGAGTTTCATATTAAGACTTAATCGCTATCCTGAGAGAACAGGTTGAGATGGTTATAGGTAATGTGTTTCATGAATAAGCTCTTTTAGAATATGATGAGTTCCCACCTGTGTGTAGATACTGATATTTATTGAGCAATTGACGAACAAGTCCTTATTTATTTTTAAGTAGTTGTTGGAAATCTAAATGATATGAATTGTTGGACAACATAGCTTCTTAAGAAGGCATGCGTGGTTTGTCGTTGCATGTAATTCTACCCAGACAACCAATACATTATCAGCGCTGCACAGTAGCACGTACCCAGTCAGAAGTAGTGGAAATGTATTCTTGGATTGCTTCTCTTGTTGGTGAGGTCATATTAAAGAGATCCATTTTATAAGGTTGGTGTCACTAAATCAGATGGTGTGATGACATTTAACCCCAGGATGACGTAGACCGCCTGCAGTATTCACTTTATGTCTCCGTAATTTGGACCAAACATATAATTAGAACTGACATAACCCATCATCTTTTTGAATTACTCCTACATTGACCTGTTAGGTCCCTCATTGGGAAATGTCATTTAGACCTGTAAATATTCATGGTTTGTATGTTGAAACATATTGGGTTTCTCATTTATATTGCACCCATCAATCACATTTCGAAAAGAGCACTCTTAAGCCTGGTAGGAGGTACGTTGAGAAGTAGTAGATGTATGCCCAAAACAAAAACAAAAAACATATGCAAACTTTATACACTGATGGTCCAGATAAACAAGAAAAAAGAGTGGTGTCCCTCAACACACAAAACACACAGGACAGGACTTGTTGACATTGTCAACAGTGAGACGGTGTCAACATAAAAAGGGCGGCCTGCTACGTAAGGGGCAGCCAGTTATGACTTCACTCGTCTGGCTCTGGGATGGGAACAAATGGAGCCTCACTGGGTAATTAAGAGACAACCAGGCCTCACTAGGATATGCCAGGCAAACGGGAGAGAGGGAGCAGAAAGGGAAAGAGGGATTGAGAATGCAACCCTATTGTGTTTCATGGAGGGATTTGGACAGTGAGGCACTGGTCTTGCGGTCTGTCCTAAGGCCATGCTTTAGGCTCTGGTTACAACACCTGCCTCCAGCCACCCCCGTCCAGCCCTTCCCCCTGTAAAATGAGTTATCATATCAGACTTCTGCATTATGGAAATGTCCCTGTGCAAGGAAATGTGTGGGAA
Source organism: Gymnocephalus cernua (assembly GCA_023631565.1). Lineage (NCBI taxonomy): Eukaryota > Metazoa > Chordata > Actinopteri > Perciformes > Percidae > Gymnocephalus > Gymnocephalus cernua. The sequence continues at coordinate 18,330,747 of CM042436.1, read as the reverse complement.
AGGACCATTTTAATAGCCCATGCTAATTGATTGATTGAGTCTCAGTGATGTCATTACAGTGTTTATATGTGTAGCAATGGTGAGAAGAAGGTGACACTGGCAGGACACGGTGGACTCTGGTTCCGCTGATGTAATCGTGTCTGATTGAGCTGTTCATTGGATCATAGTATTTGCAGTTAGGTCATTGCTTTTGTGTGGTTGTTGTGAACTGCACTATTATGGCTAATGTCTTGTCTAGTTCTAGAGGTGATTTCACACATAACTGTATGTGTGAGAGACGGTATATTTAGCATGTTCGCATTGCAAAATCCAAGTGAATGCATGTGTTTTCATGGGACATACAGTAAACATGCATACAAATGTATGTTTTGATGAAATTAGTGCAATCGTATGAGCCAAAGATATTTATATATTTAACAGAGACAGTATTTTTAGCAGGAAACGTCGATGAATTCTTGGTCTACTTTCTCACCCTCCCATGGTGCCTCCTCTGTCTCCCAATGGAGTTATGGCCTGTCTATCTATGTGCATATTCTGGACACTATAGATACATATACATTTTTTGCAATGCACAGTGTAGAATCCTATAGCTATCTTGCGGGATAATAGACGTTATCTTTATTCAACCAAACTGAGATACCACAATCTTTCTGCACTTCCATTTCCTGGCATATGCTTTATGTGTTTCTACTGAGTTGAGCAAAAAAGTTGCTAAAGGAAATTAAGACACGTATGTCCATTTCTGCTTGACTTTTCTAGATGTGGATCTGTTGGTTTGTAAGCACCCGGGTCCGTCCTGCTGCAACCGGAAGATGGAGGAGAGCTACCAGTTGGCTGTAAAAAGAGAAACACTCCACAACATTCAGTCCTACAGCTATGAGCTCGAGCACCTCATCTCCGGCCACTCGGATGCCTTCCAGGGTAAGTGTTGGGACAAAGGGGCCAAGCTTGTTGGCCGTTTTGGATGGGATTGGCCTGAGAAACTGGGTTGTTGTTGATGGATGGAAAAAAATATGTTGCAATTGAGGGGTTGGTGAGTTATCAGTTATCTTTCTGGTACATACTGTACCGACCACTACATGGGACTGATACTCCAAAATTAATTGTAAAACTTGACCTAGCTTCATGCTGACCTGAAACGGAACTTATGACCCTTATTTGAATCCAATTTTAGCAATAAAAACAAAATAACTTTGTGTTTGTTTTCTTGCTTACAAAGACTATTTGTTTGTCCAGTATTTGGTGAAAAAGGTCTTTTACTCAGTTCCCCAGGGTCACAGTAGCTGGCATGTGGTCAAGTGTGCAACTCCGAAAACGGGCATGGTTCCCCCCCTCCCCCTCTTCCCTCTTCCCTCTCTGTGGGTTTGGCAGCAGCAGAACTGGGGAGAGGGATCACTGAGGGTAAATGGGGGAAAAAGAGGGTATAGAGGCCTTTTTCTCATACTTCAGTGTTTGGTGGAAGATGGTCTGCTTTGTCATTATCTGATCCTGCTAAACAATTACTGGAACCCTTGAACAAATTACAGTAGTTATGGCGAGTGAAACTATTTGTGTACAGTAATTATTTTAGTTTGTTTGTTTGGTGTATTTTGGGTGTATTATTTGGTTGTGATGCCTCTTTGGTATCCTGGTCAGTTCGGATGTCTGATTCCCAGATAAACAAGGCCCTGCTGTCGATACTAAGCCTTTTTCAGTTATGTTTTGCCTGCCAAACGGTTTTGAAATACGCCCAACTGAATCAAGCCGTGCTTTAGTTGCCCAGGCTTGTCTTTCCTTTTCCTCTAGTGATTGCAGTGTCATTTGAATTTAAAAGTTTCCGAAATAGACCAAGTTTTTCCTCCCCAAAACCTCAAAACACAATCCCACCGGGTAGGAGACATGTTTTGGATGTTTTTAGTGTTAGGTATTTTGGTACCATGCAATTAGTTTCTTAAGACAATGGACTGCTTAAACGCCATGTTGGCCAAGTCATGTTTTATGATGGATGTGGTTGTTGGTGTCCCAACTCGTATTATATTTGAACAAATGGTGCAATAGAGAATAAAATGGGTTAGGGAACAGTTATGGAGAATGTATTATTTTCAAACATTGTTGTCCTGGAATTGATTACTGTCCTGTTTAACTTGTGTCATCTGGCCAGGATATATATTACTGTCACATATTTAACATACTAAAACACCACCAAGATCTGAAATTCCAAATCCCTTCAAGCATATTACTATGTAGGTGTTCACCGAGTGCTGGAGATAAGGCCCTCAGTTGTTTTACAAGCAGGTTACATGAATAGAAGCAACCATGTTCGAATAGTTTTCCTGGTATTTATCCTTTTCATCATCATTAAGATCTTTCCCTTCTTACCTCATGTCTGAGCGAGCCTGTCTGGAGAATGAAGATCAGGTGTTCCACATACCCAGAAAAGGCCAAGATGGAAAATAACAATGGAATAACAATAGAAACTGGAGTATGGTGGTGCCGAAAATGATGATGTCACTACCCCTTAATTTACAAGGCCTTCTAAGGACAGTCTCAGTGCTGTCTGAGTGCCTCAAGTGGAATGTGAAGTAGCAAGTGGTTCATATACCGCATGAAGTAATGAGAATATGATTTTGGCTGATACACTTGGTACTGTTATTCACACTCTGGATGGTGGAAAATTGTTTGTGGGTAGCTTTCTACTCCTACCCGCTTTTTGTTTGTACTGTATCTATCCAATTGCACTGCATGCAGTTTACCACTGAGACAGTTGTCTGCAGGCTCTGCTCGTCTGCTGTTAATCTGTTGATTTGATAATTCTTTCATGATGTGGCTACTATTTTTTACTATTTTCATCTTCATTCAAGTCATACCGTAAATCTTATAACTAAGGGTGCTCCGATCAGGATTTTTGGGGCCAATCACCGATTGCTGGAAGACGTATTGGCCGATACCGATCACCGATCGCTTTTATGAATTGAAAATTACGCCATAACATAACAGTCACACATGTTTAGAGAATGTATCAGTAATCGTTTGGCTTTCTGTCCTAGCTCAAAATCTAAAGAAATCCTTTCAATCACTGCAGACATTTCTTCAGCACACACACACACACACACACACACACACACACACACACACACACACACACACACACACACACACACACACACACACACACACACACACAGACACACCCACACAGTCACACACACACACACACACACACAGACACACACAGGGAAACAGCTGGGTGAGTGGCCCAGGAACTGCAACACCGCTCTGCCTTAGCGTTAGCTAACTTTGAAATCTCCTCATACTCCTTTCTGTGACTAACCTTCAAATGTCTGATGAGGTTGGTGGTGTTGAAATGTCTTTGGAGCTTTCCGCCTCGTGGTATTTCCTTGGCACACAGGTTGCACATCGCTAGTGTATTGTCTTTTTCCCCAGATAGCAATGAGTCGGCGGACCACCAGTAGTGCTCCAGAGGCAGTAGAAGCGCCAGAATGGCGTAATCGCCAACACGTTTGCCGGCGCACCACCGGCGGCAGCCGCTTTTTAAAAGCGGTAGCCGCCTTCCTACTGCCTTCGTTCCGCGGCCGGCCCGCGGGCCAACTGCTGTTCTTCCGTTGAGACACCTTGTAGAACTGCCAGACCGGTGAATGTAGGGAGGCCGCCATTTTAGCTCCATATAGAAAATGTTCTCACGAGTAGTGCGTCATCTGATCGGCCTATCAGATCGGCATTTATGGATCAAACTATTTAAAGCCTTTATCGGCCAACACCGATCGGTGACCGATCAATCGGAGCACCCTTACTTATAACGACAAGTCCTATGTGTGTGTGTGTGTGTGTGTGTTCTATATCCACTCTAGCTTTTATTGTTTCAACTCAAAATCACTCCTGCTGATTGCTAAAGTTTAGCCAAAAAGACAAGCCCAATGGAAAGAAGATGGTTTGTGTGTGTAAGGAGTGTGTCTGCGAGTGTGTGTGTGCGTCTGAGTGTTTTCATTGGCCTGCCTTTGTTTTGACAGCCCTAAAGGCCCTACTGTGCTTTGTCATGTGTGGGAGTTGTCATGTCATGAGTCTGACCCCATAAACACAGACCACATTTATAAATGCTCAGTTTTTTGTTGTGCAAAAGTGTTTCTGAATCTGTAATAATATAAAGGAACAGGTTCAGTTGTATGCTGCAGTAACAAAGCGGAACCAATAATCTTTTTTTGATTCTCCAGATATTACCCTGTGACTGCCACACCCTAAATCATGCAGGCATGTTCCATCTATGTACAACAGCTATGTCCTCCGTAGTATATCCTCTTATCCATCTTCCCTCCTACTATTGAACTTTCCCAATACACCGGGCCAGCCCCCCCCCCAGGTTTCCTTTCTCACCCCCAACACACAAACAAACAGACTCCTAATCCATGCCATAGTTGATATGCAGTAAGTGTTGGGTGCTGGGTAGGTGTCAACCACAGAGTCCAGTCTAAGCTGGGCCAGCTTAGAGCTGCCATCAAGGGCTTTGGCCTGTCAGCCTGTTCTAGCCAATCAGATCTGGGGTTATCTTACTGTTTGGACACCTCTCTGTGGCCTCCCGATTGGCTGAGAGAAAGTTGAACAGATGGATTGGCCACTAGAATAGTTGTAAGTCTGTTTGCCCATGCTACTTGTTCATCAGTAGATTTATTGGGTTAGAGCCTTAGTTTTAGTTAGTTGCAACATTGCCCCCATGTGAATTACTTGTTTAGTCCAATATGCAGCAATCTCTTGTTGGCAAATTGTTGTGCAGGCAATCCAACTTGTGTGCGTGTGTGTGTGTGTGTGTGTGTGTGTGTGTGTGTGTGTGTGTGTGTGTGTGTGTGTGTGTTGTGTGTGACAGGTGGGAATGATGAGCAAGAGAGTAAGTATCTTGGTATACTCTATACTCACACTGCTGGGAAGCAGATGTCAAGAAAATGCTGACACTTTTGATCACTAGTGTTACCGATATGAGGGGGACCTTTTGACGTGTGTGTGTGTGTGTGTGTGTGTGTGACTGTGTGTGACTGTGTGTGTGTGTGTGTGTGTGTGTGTGTGTGTGTGTGTGTGTGTGTGTGTGTGTGTGTGTGTGTGTGTGTGTGTGTGTGTGTGTGTGTGTGTGCATACATGTGTACCAAAGACATGTGAGCATGTACAATATGTACCACCCTTGCAAGTCACCATGACCACCTCAGGGCTCAAGTTGTCCTCACAGGAGTTGACAAATGCTTTTAGGAGAGCTGTATTCTGTTGGCCTAGATAGCTCTCTATCATCAATGAAAGTGCATCACATTTAAAACTTCAGGAGCCCTTGAAAGAAGGGACAAGGAGTTCATTCGAGAGAGAGACAGAAGAGAGAAAGACATGGCAAGGACGGTGCCTTTCCTTACTGAGGCGACATCATTAGCGGATCCTTGTCTCATTATACAGGAACTCTTCAGAGCACCCCCCCCCCCCCCCCTCTCTCAATATCTCTGGGGGACAGCCTGTTCATGACTGTATGCAAGAGACAAAGTCATCAAAACCACAACCTGAGACACAGGGATACTTGAGGGCTTCAGCTGTTAATGTTAGAATGCAGAATAAGAGGTGTCACAGATGTGAGAGTCGTTAAAGAAAGACAAGAAACACTGACTGTATGGCTTGTTGGTGTGTCTCCCACCAGTGACTGTTTGTCCCCCCAGGCTTTCACAGGTGGCTGAGTTCAACCTACTGTAATTGTCTCCCTGCCCCTTGGGACTTTGCAGCCTCCCTGATTGCCTGCTTGGATACAGTATATACTGTATTCTCCATGTCTCCATGATATCTAGCCTTAAGCCATATTGGTTAAACCACCCCAGATTAAACTGTTTTTTTTTTTTTTTTCACTTTTAGTGTCTGGATCATTCTGGGTGGCTTACACAACACATCCTATGTAAAGGCGACTGTCTTATTTATTAAATAGTGATGATTCATGTGTGTCTGCATGTCTATATGCGTGTGTGCAAGTGATATGAGTGATGAATCATTTGGCTGTGGTGGCCTATCTTCATTCTATCATCAGACACAAACCCCTCTATCTATATTGCAATCTCTCCCTGCATTTGTCTGGAAGTTCTCTCACTCATTTTGCTTGTGATCTTTTAAGCCCATCCTCTCTCACATCATTTTTTTTTCTTTTCTTCTCTTACTTCATGTCTGCATGTATTTTTTTCTGCAGATGTTTTGACCGACAGGGTTATTGCTCTAGAGGCTGATGCTTGGACACAGGATGACATTGCGCTGCACCATGAGCTCATGCTCAAATTAGGGAGGATATCCGGAATCCATCCCTGCACGTCTCATTTAATCACACAGGGTGGAGGGGAAACGTGTTTATGGGCCGAATAGTGGGAGCAAATATATAGTGTGTGCGTGCGCGCGTGCCTGCGTGCGTGCGTGCGTGTGTGTGTGTGTGTGTGTGCGCTTTATCTACGCCTCTCTAGTCTCCTGAGTAGACATGACACATAAGGGCAGGATGTGTATCCCTCAGAGTTTTGCAGGCTTGCTGGGGAAAGGGGGGAAAGAACAAAGGGAAGGAGGGAGGAGAGAGGGGGGAAAAGCTCAAAGCCTCTCACAGTCATAAAGTCACACTTAAAGCTTCCCTAATTACCTCTGCTTTTCATCTGCCCCTCTCACCTTAACATGAATATGTGAGAACAGAGGAGTAGGGAATTGGGCTGAGAGAGAGAGAGAGAACGAACAGAAAAATGAGATGGAGAGAGGGCTCAACAGGGTTCTGCCCTGTTGATTCACTGCTGCTTTCTGACAACTCTCCCTCTTTCTTCCTTGGTGGGTGTCTCTCTCTCTCTCTGTCTGTGGTCCATGCTTTGCCAGCATTGGTTGCTTAACAAGAGCATGCTGGGTCTAGGTCGGCACCATGCCAACAGCTTGTGTGCTGGCATGTGCGCTGCAGGGAACCCCCAATGTCTCAAAGATAACCCAGCTGCCAGGAGTGCACTCCACAGAATGAAACCATAAACACAAAATTCTTCTCCATCTTCACCCGTAACGTCTCCTTTCATTTTTTTTTCCACCATTGTTATTCTGCTTCACCAACCATTCATGCTCCCCAATATTAAAGCCTTAACAAATATGAAGTCTGTGTAGATTGGCCTGCCGCAAGTCTCCACCGCCATCATTTGACATGTAGCATGAAGTGAAACTGAGATAAATACCCCTTGATTTCTCGCCAACACTATCTCTTCTTTCTAACGGAATGGCTTTCTGACACTACTTTACAAACACTCTTAATGGAGACTGAGCTTCATCAGTCTCACTACTATCGTATGAGCACAATAAGCTTGATGTCCGGGATGTTTCTTGCTAATCAGACAAAGTCGCATCTCCCGGGGCTTGTTCTCCGTCCAAGATCATTTTTTGGAACACAATCTGTCTGTCTGTCTGGCTGATGGGGATTGTACTCTCCTGCTGCTGATTGGTCCAGCCTGGCCTTTTCCTGTGTCCTGTCTGACTCTGCTTCACCCGTCCTTCCCAAAATGATCCCACAAGCCATAAAGTTGTGTGTGTGTGTGTGTGTGTGTGTGTGTGTGTGTGTGTGTGTGTGTGTGTGTGTGTGTGTGTGTGTGTGTGTGTGCGTGTGCGTGCGTGTGCGCATGTGTATAAGTTTGAGATATAAATCTGTGTGTGTGTGTGTACAGGTGTATGGCAGCTGGCAGCCAACATCTTTATCTATGAAATGTCTGTTAACCAACATAATTAACAGACTAGGCTACTTCACTTTTTGGGAATTGTCACACTTCTACCTTTGTTCAGTTTAATGAAGGAGATGTTTTTAAGGGAAATGATGGTGGAGTTTGACCGCTATAAGGTCTGCTTACATCCAACGCCTGTGGGAGATCAGGGTGTGTGCTTTTAATGCATAAGTGGATGAGCATCGTGATGTAGATGTCTCTGTGTTATGACTCACACTGTTACTTCAGCCCAAAGTAGGTTGGAGTTGGCGTACCATATCCCATCTCTCACAACCAACTCACTTCATCACTCCCTCGTTCATGTCAACCCACTTCCCTCATTACGCCCTGTGTTGGACCCTCCTCTGCTTCGTCCTCTTCTTCCTCCTCGCCTCTGTGGCTCCTAGCGCATTATTAAGCAGTCCCCATGGTAGGCTTTATTCACTGATCCTACACTCATTCATCCATTCTATTCCAAAGGCGGAGGTACAATAAATGAGAGAAATGGACAGACAAAAAGAAAAGTTCTGACCCTGTCCAGCCGTGTCCTGTTTGTATGATCCGTGATGGATTATAATATCTGCTGTATTGTCTGCCAAACTGAACAGACATGGGTCTGGTTTCAAATCAACCACAGCGCGGTCTATCACTGGCAAACTCGTAATACTGGAACTAATGATGGAATTTGTCCTTTACAAATATTTTTACATTTTTGATCTTGACTGTTTTGTATTTTCCTTTTTTTTTTTAATTTGATTTATTTTAGCCCACAAAATGGATTGAAGCGTTTTTGTGTTGTTTTTAATGGCATAAAATGGATTGAAGCGTTTTTGTGTTGTTTTTAATGGCATAAGCATAAAGGCTTAGGATAAAGGCTTAGGCCTTATCAAAGAGTAGTTTTGGCTCATAATTGAAACAATGCATAAGTGGCCCGGTGTATGTTTGATTCATAATAAAGCAGAAAAATGAAACCAGGGGCCACACCTGCTAAGAAAAGTGGAACATTTTTCATTAGACTTCTTTTCATCTCAGATTCCTTTTACACCTCAGTGTCAGTTCAAGGGTCTGTTTCATGTTAATCTCATGTTAGCCTAAATGTTTCCTTTCCTTTTTCATGAAAATCTGGAGTCCAGTCTCTTTCTCCGGCCGTCTTTAGTCCTCATCAGTTTCCACTTATATAATGGGTGATTATTACCTGGACAAGGCTTTTGTGTTTATAACAAAACTACAGGCTGTCATCAATGTAGCCATGTTTTGGAGAAAATGCCTCCATTCTGTTAGATTCTTAATGTTCCAGTCTGCAGAGTTATAAGCCAATGGCAGCTGATTTGCCGCTGCATTTTCTTCTTTTCTCCGTATCTACAGATCTAAGCATACTATTTCACAACTAAATCTCTGGAGTAAAACATATGTAGCAGTCCCTCCAAGATGTAAAATATATATGAACTTACATATTGTAAGTTTGAGTAGTCGTTAAGACTGGAAAAGCGCTATATAAATACAGTCCATTTACATTTACATTGTACAGTATGTGCAGTAAGGCTGCTTTGCGCTGTATTCAAGATTCATCCTACTGGTGCAACTGGCATACTTGTTGTTGTTTTGTAGCTTTCAGTAGTTTCAGTTCAGTACACTTTTTGTGTATGACACTGTGCTGCTCCTTAGCGCTAGACTACTGTATATCAAAAGAGACACTGTGATTTATATGCCAATAAACAAAAGAGAAATGGGGGGTCACTATAGACCTGTGGCCCCCTTTATGCCTAGGACCAGAAGTGCTGTCCATCAGCCTGTCAACAGTCTGCCCTCATGCTGGCCCTCCAAATCTCCCCTTTATGGCATTAGTCATTTGAACAACCCTCCCTCCCCTGCTCTTCGCTCAGCCCCTCACCCACTGCCCCTGAGCTCTGTCCCCATCCTTCTCTCGTCTGCTCATTCCCCTGCCTTCGATCATGTTTCCCTACTGCCAGAGCAGAAAGTAGTGATCCCCCTCCTGTCCGATCTCCACTGCCACATTATAAGCCCCCCCCCCCCCCCCCCCCAAATGCCCCTGGCATCTGTGGAATTGTTTATGTTTCAGAGTTTTGATATAGCTGGGCTGCCTTTTCCCCATCTCAAGCTCATTATCCCACCTGTTGGCCCCCTGATAGGGCAAGACAAGGAAATTGGGATTTGGGGCCAGGATTCGCTGAAATTTGTGCACACGCATATGTGATTACATGTGTGGGGTTTCTGAGGTGCTCGTGGAGTCACATTGTTTTTGGCAAGAGTGCAGCCCCCCAGTTCTTGCAGGTCAAATTTGCGTGAACAGCGTGTCTGCGCCTGTTGTCTGACAGATGAGTCATGCTCCCACTTTAGACTTTAGACATGTGATTTTACCACACAAGTTTGATGAATTAACAGCTTGATTCATTGACTTATTAATAGTTTATTACCATTAAACTGTTTGCTGAAAGGTTAGAGGCTGGGAGATTGTATGACATCGCAGCTCTCCCCTGTAACCGGAGATGACAAGTGCAGAGTGGGAGATTGCCCTATGTACAGTATTTCTACTAATTAAAACAAGGATATGTAATCTACACATGTGTCACTATGTCATATATCTGTGTCGTGACCTGTCTGAAACCCAAGCCTGTGGTAGGATTAAAATGCTTTGCCTAAGAAGATGGTTGGTGAGGTCCAGTAAGGACTGATTGCCAAGATAGGAAGGGCCCACAGGTCCATGGTATGAGAACAGTGTCTCCTACCTCATCATCACAATATTACCGCATCATGCTTCAAGCACGCACGTATGCACACCCATCTCTACAGGCCTGCATGCACATACTTCAAAATACAGACATACTGTACATGCACTCATACTGTCACTTGTTAAAAGATGCAGTGTCACTTCTGACACAAACAGTAAACCCTCTAACCCAGCACAGGATAGGTTCCAGGGCCACACGTGATCAATTTTCCATTTTGTCGATCAAAATATTTTCATTTATGTGAAATCAAGAATGCAACGCTTTGTTTTAACAGTTTACCCATCGTCTCATACGTAGTTAACCTCAGTGTATACATTTTGTGTTTCCACTTTTTAATTTTAGGTAGAGTTTTTAATTGTTAATGGTCATTTGTTTATTTTGCTTTATATTAAAAAGCGAAGGCTTAATTGCAATGCAATGAGAATTTGATGGACCATTTCACTGAGCAAAAGTCATAGAACACCTGATCTGATCACACAACAGACCACATCTGAAAACATCTGATATATTTATCTAATGGGACACAACACATTTACAGGATTTTACAGGAGTAGCAAATATGGCTCATATTTGGCAGTGCCATGCAAACAAGACATGCTATGATTATTTTTGGTTAAAAGGTAAATGAAGAAAAAAATATATAAGTTTGCTGTTTTACATTTGTTTGTAATTGTGTTGGACATACTAGCATTAGTATAAGTACTAAGGACTAGAGATTTCAGAAATTCTCAGACATCAGAAAATGCTCAGTTTAGTTAAAGCAACACCAAAGATCCTTTTTTACCTTAAAATAATGTTTCCAAAATCGTTTTAGTGGATCATCAACTCGTAACAGGGTGAACGCCATTTCTGCATTGGCTTTGCGGCCCTCTATCGGCTATAACCGCACTATGTAAGTTTGCCAGATCGGGTAGCGGATCTGTAGTTCTAATGACAGCGGTAATGGACAATTCCGCTTCCAACCTGTAGGGGGACCGAAGAGGAAAAGTGCTTTGGTGTTGCTTTAAATGTTATGTACATACAAAATATTTTCTCCTGGTCATTACATTTCTCTGTGAAGTTAAGCTACGCTTTGGAGCTCTGGTCAGCCATACTGCAAAAACTGCACACATGTATAACTGACGTGTAGATGCCTTGCAGCATGCATTGCTGTCTGCCAGTGTCTTTTTTAATGCCACCACTAGAAGTCACCAAAGTCAGAATATTTCAAGTACTACACAATAGAATAGAAATGAACAAATAACTTACTACTGCAACAAAAGCAACTACTTCCATTACTAGAACTAACAATACTGTACTACTAATAATACACTAGAATCAGTTTGTTCAATCTCTGTATACACACTTACCATGTTGGTCTGTGATGGCTGTCTGGTTTCCACATGTCTGTGCTGAGATGTGGCAACCCAGCTTTGATGCCTTAGCCTGAAATATCTACTCACTTTTCCCGCTGTCTACGTGCATTAAAATCATTGCATTCATTTTTCTTCGTCTCCGGGCAGCATGAAACATGGCCAAAGCCTCGCTGACATGAAGGAACGATTACAACTTGCCCAATTGAACCAAATTCCTGATGACCTCTCCGTTTTTCTCTCGTAGATGGGTTAAATGGCCAGGGTGACTTGTTTTCTTTCCGGTTCGAAACCTCTACTTCTTCTTCTATACACTGGCAGATTACCAGCCATGCATAAAGCGTAGCCTATACTGGCATTTTCTGACAAACCTACGTTTGACATAGCCAAGTTTATTCGCTCCAAACCAGTGGATGGAAACGCGCCTAATTCACATTTAATTCAAAGTTTGCTTAAAAGTTGTTAGACACACACGCATACATGCATCTCTCTCAGTGTGAGAGTGCTTAAAAATCTGTGACTGCTGTGCAGCAAAGGCAAAGAACACTGTAGTTGTGACTTAAATCACTGTGCTTATTTTGACTCCGTTATTGTGGAAGCTTCACCATGGTGACGCTAATTGTGCCAGTAAAACACTGGGTTGCCATGCAGAATGTTAAGTGGAAATAGCCTCTTATGATTAAACCCAGTGATCTCAGAGAGTGGCCTTGGCATAGCATTGGTGGAAAGATATGGTCTAATATCCCATCCCAGAGTCATAATACATACTCAGTTTAGGCCACAGCAAGACAAAGGCCTCCTCTGCTTTGCCACTGCTGTTTTTTTATCCGTTTAATACCTTGTTTATTCCGAGCAGAGAGCATGTCAGATTAGCCGCACAGGGCCACAGACAAAGCAAGCCTGTTCATTTATTCCTGTATAGTTAGCTTGACAATTATGTGTTTTGAATTTCAGAGTTTTTAGGACTTCCATGGAAATTAAAGATAATTGCTCCATGCAAAATAGCCTCAATCCAGCCAGACTTTATTTCCCAAAAGGCTTACCGATGGGTACGAGTATGTGACGTGGTAATGATAGCCACCCATGGCTGCGTGTCTGAAAGGAGTGCGGTCAGATCCACATTCAGACACTGTGGTCAGCCATAACAATCAAACCCAATTGACTATCATGCAATGGTCGTTAGGACTTAAAAAGCTGCTGGTTTCTTGTTTTTTTGTTATCACTCCGTTTCCCAGTACTGGAAAGTGCAGAGAAACCCACAACGACCGTACTTGATTTATCACAGAATGAGAAACCGGATACATTTGAGCGTGGGAGAGGACTTGATAGAGAACAGAAAATAACTGATGCTTAAAATGAATGAACCATGGGATCCAGTTTTTTGTTTGTCAGTGGAAGTACGGAGAGGAAGAAAGGTGGACTCTTTGTCCTACTTCTGTACTTCTGTAGAGACAGGGAAGTACTCTGGACCCAGGGGCCAAATGAATCCAGATGTCAGACCATGTTCGCAAGGTGGAGTCCACTCTTGTACAGTAGTTGTTTTTCCGTGTTCAAAGTTCAGTCACTTCTTTTTATTCCATTTTTCCTGGCGGTCTCCCACTCTTTTCCCTTTTTTTTTCCTCTTTCGTTTTTTTTCTCTCAGTGTCACTCTCTTGGCAAATAAAAATGTGATTTTTTTAACAACTACGGAATTTCTTAAGGATTTAATGATCCTGTCAGAAACCCTTTGAAATATATGCATCCAGTCATGGTGCTCTTGAGAAGTATAAGACTGATTTTATTTCAGTTTGTCCGTTTGAGAAAACTTGGATTGTCTTGTTGCGTCGATTAGTCTAATTTTGTTTTGCCCCCACCACGGCTCACAGAGAGAGTAACATTAAACCGCGGTATTTCTGAGCATGATAATTGTATAATAACATTATGTAATTCCATGTAACCTAAGCCTGTGGGTGCATCTTGTGGTGCAAATGTCTGACTGGCAGGCAGACCTCACACTGGTACCAACTCTGCAGCCCCACAGGCTGAAGAGACACTGACGTGGGACTTAAACTGTAACTTCTCTGCTAATCTAATGCTATTCTTGCTCATTCCGTTTCTTTTTGTGTTTCTCATTTTGTTGCTCTCCTTGGTCTGTCTCTAGCTGGTCACCTCGGGAGGTCTTTCTGACTGCTCTCCGCCTACAGTCAGACTTTCTTTTACAGTAAAAACTCCTAACAGCCCAGTACTTGTCATATGTGTCTGCTGTATTTCTGTCACACACAGTCACACGCTTCAAAACCCATCCAGTCGGCTACAACTTTGAATGTTACACGTGCGGGGGGCAGCGCTGATCATGACGAAGGTGCTTTCTGGTGCATTACAAATGAGTTGGGCCTTTTGCTGGCCAGTGGGGAGTCCCCGTGTGTCACAGACAGCGGTCATATTAGTGCAGCTGTTGAGGAGGACATGACTGTTGTTATCCTTCTGTCTGTGAGCCGGGAGGGGCTGGACACACACAGGCACACACACACAAACACACACATACACATTTGGTAACAATCACTGTGCTAAGAGAGATTGACTATGTAAATGAATAAGTAAATATTAACATCAAGGAAATGTTTAAAAAAAACAAATCGTAGTTAAACATTGTCACACACTGTAGGCTTATCCTTACTTTTTTCTTTCATACAAGTATGATGTATGTGTGTGTACAGTATGGTGGGATGGGGGGGGGGGGGTCTCAATTTCTGTACAGTTGCTACTGCACTTTCATGTCCCTTCATGTCCTGTCATGCTTTTAAGCTGACATCACACCCCATAGGAGAGTGTTGTGTCCAGGACACACACACACACGCATGCACACAGGCAGCGAGGCACGCTCACACACACACACACACACACACACACACACACACACACACACACACACACACACACTGGATAGAATGTGCAGAGAGTTGCTTTGAAGGGAAACAAAATGAAAAGTGACGAGATTGACTGTGAACAGGCAGTGAACAGGCAGTAAAGGAGATTGTGGGACAAAAGGATGAGTTAGACTCTACTGCAGAAGTCACCTCATGTCTGTAATAAGCAAGATAGAGCATTTTGTTTTGTTCTTATGTGATCATTTCTTATCAAATTAATAATTTTCTAGTAGACTCAATTATAAACCATATCAGTGAGCAGAGAGACGACGGAGAAGGGTTATATTGGAGAAAACGCAGAGAAAATGACCAGAAATGAGAGTCAAGCTGTTTTTCTTAATTTCATGTTTTTTTTTTCCTCGCCCTTGCTTTACGCTCTGTCATTCTGTCTCTCTACTCTGTTACAGTACCTTGCTCGGTAAGAAGTGGCACCTCATTGGCACCAATCAGCCTCTGCACTGACATCATTGATTGCTTTACAGCTTCACATGCTTACCAGGAAATTACATAAGAACCTGATGACTAAACTGTGCGTGTGTGTGTGTGTGTGTGTGTGTGTGTGTGTGTGTGTGTGTGTGTGTGTGTGTGTGTGTGTTTGTCTCTCACTGTCTGTCTCTGTCTCTTTCTGTCCTCAAGACTTCCTTATTGGGATGATGACTTCATACACAATGATATCCAACCACATTATAGAAAAACTCGACACTGGTTTCTCAACCCAACTTACTGATGCAAACAAGCCAAACTTAGCTGGTCAGGAGCCAGGGTTTGGATATGTCTTTGCATGTTGGATGCTTTGCTCATTTCATGGAGAGCTTGTAAATCATGTCATCAATGATTATTAATCCTCTCATATAAATGCCATCTGTCTTTCCTTCTATCTCTTATCCCTGTGTTTCTCTTTTGCTCTCTTTGCAGACATGTTCCAGTACCTTCTGTCCTTCTCTCAGGGCCACCTGAGCTCTCTGTTGGAGGGAACCTACTCATCCCTGTCCCGCCATGCCCTCCCCCATGTTAACCAACTCTTCTCCTCACTCTCCCTCTACCTCCGCGGGGCCAACGTCTCCATGGAGGCGTCAGTTCACCAATTTTTTAACAACCTCTTCCCACTCGTCTACACACGGCTCATCAATCCAGGCATTGATGGCAGCACGATGATGGGCAGTGACATGGGTGACTGCCTCCGTATGATCAGGCAGGACGTCAACCCTTTTGGGCCTCATCCTGCCGTCATGGCCCAGGAGCTGGCTGGGGCATTGGGAGCCGGGAGACAACTGGGCCTGGCCCTGGAGGAGGGTCTGGAGGTGATGAATGCCACTGAAAATGTCAGCATGAGCAAAGAGTGTGTGAAGGGCCTGGTGAAGATGGTGTACTGCTCCCACTGCAGAGGCCTGACGCTCATCAAGCCCTGCGTGGGCTACTGTCTGAATGTAATGCGAGGCTGCTTGGCCAGCGTGTCAGAGCTGGATCAGCCTTGGAGGAGGTATACCAGCCTGTTGGAGCAACTAACCCATGCTATGGCGGGGCACCACAGTCTGGAACTAGCCCTGCTGGGGGTTAGGGAGCACGTTAATGAGGCCTTGCTCTACGCACAGCTCCATGGTCCACTCATCACTGCCACGGTGAGTACACGCTAGATCAGCAGCTTTAATGGCACATGCAAAAGGCCTTCATCCCTTTTTGTTTAACATATTTGCTTCATACATATACTTTGGCAGTGTTCAATGTATTGACTGGAAAGGTTTTGCAGGCTGCTTGTGGTTTGTGAACATTTTTTTTTCACCGATGCAACAAAGAACCCTGCACACAGCATTCATGTTTTCACAGTGTTGAAACTATTCAGAGAAAAATAATGTTTATACAAAATAAAAAGTTCAGCCTCCTTCTAAATACATTCAGGCTGAGCTGAGGCCAGAGGACTGATTTTCCAAAATGGCAAGGCAGCTAAAAGTCACCATTGTTTTAAAGGTTCTGACTATTTATGGCTATTATAAATCCCTTTTTGACTATGATGAAAATGCGAAAAGCAGTGGATAGAATAGGGATTTTGTGCACTTGCATGCTGTGAATACCACCATATGCCTTATGATATACAGTATATGGTTTTAAATTGGATGTTCACAACACAAAGACAGTTTCATGGACGACTGCCAGGCATTTCTTAAAACTGGCTCTGCAGTTAAATCTACAGGTAAAATGCATTTGTTTAGCAATTTATCTTAGATTTTTATTTCTATGTTCACAGCAAGCATTATGGTTAAGCTATACTGAATAAACAAAAGCTCCATTTAGAGTTGGCAATTGTGCTTAATTTTTCAATTTAAAACAACTCACTGTGGCTGTAAAACTTGAGATTAAATCTCTGTAATAGTTTCCTCCTCTTACACATATCCCTGCATACCAAGGAACATATAATACACATACGATGTAATACACACTGAGTAGTTATTCTGTTTGCATGTCAGCCATTTGATTCATTTGAGATAACATTTAAATCAGCGTTTTCAGTAGATACAGTACACTGTGATTGTTGTCTTCACATTTTAAGCAACCCTCCTTTCTCTATATAGGGTGGGGTCATGCATGTGGGTGTAAGGTAACGTGAGTCAGACACCAGGGAGCAGTAGGTGATTAGCAGAGATTTAAGTACATCATCAAGAGGAACGTAACAAGCATTTTAACTAGCATTCAGTCGCTATTGCATCTCCCTCTTCCCTTTAAATATCCGGCATGGTTGTTGATGCAGTGCATGTGTTTCCAATGTTTTTAAATTAACCAATAGGAGCACTTGTACATGCCTCTCCCCTGGGCATGAGCTGGAGAGTTCTGGACATCATACTTCCACTACCTTTAGTGGCCCTCTCTGAGCAAGTGGCTGGACTTGTCTTCCCCCAGTTGTGGAAATAGTCTGTGTTATTTCTGATATTCTCCCAGTCTCTCTAATCCTCGTCCTTACCCATCTTCATCTTATTAGTTGGCTATGCCAGGTTACAGAAGTTTTTATATACATATTTTGTCACTTTGAGTTACTCAGTTGGACTTTCTGTGATGAACTGTGTTGAATATGGGACCACAGAAGGGAAGACCAACGCTTAAAATGTCAATAGGGTTATGTATGGTTCAGTTGTTCCCTAATATCTTTAATGGTACCTCTTGTGGTCTGCACTGGAAATGTTCCCAGAACTGGACTAAAACTGTAAGACAACACTATAGCAGCCATAATGGGCAAGCTGTTAGTGGATTAAACTTTGACTTGGCTATTTTGTTTGACTTATTGTACAGTGCAGTCTTCCAAAGAACTATTGTCAATTATTCTCAAAGACTAGTGATTGCTGTGGTGACTTAGTGAAGAGGCCAAGTTTAGTCTAAAGGTCCCATATTGTAAAAAGTGAGATTTTCATCTCTTTGTTTTTGTTATGAACCAGTTTGAGGTGCTATATATAAGTAATACATGTATAATAAATGGATTAAGTAATGGTGCATTTAAACGAGTCATCAGGTCTTCTGTACGGTTGTGATGTTACAGCTATACTACATATAGCCTAGGTAGAAAGTGCCGCCACCGTGGCGTTACAGTTATTCCCCAGCTGCAATAACAGCAGAGACGCAGAGAGCGCACATGTGGAAGACCGGGAAAACAGTCTAATCAAAGCAGTCTGGGTTTTTTTTTTGGGAGGGGGGCTTAAAGAGAAAGGTGCTAAAACAGCAGATGGTCAATACAGGTATATTCAAACAGAACGTATGAGAAAAATTTGTTTTTTGAACATTATACCATGTTCTAGTAGAAACCCCAAATACAAGTATGCACCTGAAAATGAGCATAACATGTCCTCTTTAAGGAGTGTACAAATAACAATTGACTAAGTTACCAGAAGATTAAAAAACTCCTGCACCAAGCTAAGAGGTCCAGACAAAACTGATCATCCCTCCATCCATCCAACTCCTGGCAAGCAAACAAGCACCCCCCCCTACTGAATTTCAAATTGTAATCCCTTGCATTACTGAAAAAGTAATCACAGTACTGTAGTGTGCTGAAGTGCTTGTCTGTCTAACTCTACAATACTGCTAGATATCTCAATACTGTAAAGTTTGTAGCAGAATGAACTGAAACAAATGTCTGCCTGGAAGGTGAAAAAAGCACATTTAAAAATGTATAGCAATTTGGAAAATGGTTGCCAGTAACATAAAGTGCAAGTCATTTGTAGTTAATGGTCTTACACATGCCAAAGCACTGGTGTGGTACTATTTCAAGTCGTGAAGGAACATCACAGAGCCTGAATGGTTCTACATTAAACACTTAAATTAAACACACACTTCCATATGCATAGACACTTACTGCAAGCACATGCATATGCAGACAGAGGAGGGTTGGTTACCCAGGCTTTAAGACTGACCTAATATAACTATGCAGAGAGAGACCCAGCTTGTGTTTCGTGTGTGTGTGTGTGTGTGTGTGTGTGTGTGTGTGTGTGTGTGTGTGTGTGTGTGTGTGTGTGTGTGTGTGTGTGTGTGTGTGTGTGTGTGTGTGTGTGTGTGTGTGTGTGTGCGTGTGCCTGCTTGGTATTCATGGGGTGGCAAGCAAGCCTAGAGCAGGGAGCCCAGCACAGGGACAAGTGGAACAGAATTGAAAGGGTTCCAGCTAGGCCATACAAACTAGACCCGGCCAGCTGGAAAAAAAGGACCAAGAGAATTGTTGCTGGAAAAGGAGGTGGCCCCCAGTCGGACACTGGCGGCTACAATTTTCTGTGCTCTCATTGCTTCACGCAGGCTACAGGGCAAACATGAACACCGACATTTACCCATTCACTTACTCGCTCAGACACACACACTTAGCCACACACAGAATAACACACCGTTCTGTCGCCATGTATCACCTAGAACCCGTGGCCTTTTTAAATCGCGGTATGTTTTTATAAAGCCACAGTGGCCTGTGAAGGAAAACTTTTAAGTCTCCAGTGCGCAACTACTGTGTCAGCATAGCCACATTCACCCTTCCACCTCCATATACCCCCTCCTAGATGAACACTCAATTTGAAACCCCTATCTTCTTATAAATTATCCTTACTATCTTACTACAAATAAAGTGCAAACACCTTGCTTAACCCACTGTTGATTTGTATAACTTTATGCTGTACTGTACATGTGAAGTCAAGAACAAAGAAGTAACTCTGTTTTTTGCCGAGTCAGAATAATCTAAAGAGATGTTATTAAAGGAATTATTGTGACTGTGTGGTTTCATACTGGGATATTATCCCAAACCATTTTGTGGTTTCTCCCTCTCTCTCTCACTTTAGAGAGCTGCAGACTACACAGTCTGTACTATATGTTGCAATACGTCATAGTGTAGGACCTGGGTCATAACACATGTACTGTACATACAGTGTACACACACATCACCACACTGTGTGCAGGTATCAGGTTTTTAGAAGTCCTGTAAGGAGCCTAGATGTCCGGCCCACCCTGGGACAATACTAGCAGCACGCGTGAGACTGAAAGGCAGCTATTGATAGTTATGTGGCGCAGCCGAAGGACAGATTCTGTTTTAATACATTCCTGCTCTTATTGAGATGGAGCGTGAACGTGGCTGGAAAGGAAGTGGTTATGGTTATGGATGTTGGGGCAGCCTTGTGCTGGATTATGTCGAGTAGACACAATTAAGAGAAAATTGGAAAATATCCAGTAAATGTGGCTACTCTTATTGGGCCCCAGTGCAAATGGTAGCTCCAATGTTTAGTGAGGTTTTCTCCCTCTGAATGCTGCCCTGTTGAATTCATATTAAAGTTGCTCCCTCCAGAGTCAACTGTGCTTGAGAGGCCACAGGCTGCTGTTTATTGACATGGCCATAAAAATGATATGGCTCGTATGACCTGGAGGAGAACGTTTTATCTCCTACTTGCTAAAGATGAGTAGGCTTAAAACTTAACACACATAAGCATGTTTTCACTCATGTATTCATTCACTCACGCAGTTGCTCACTGAGAGCTTAATAGTCTTCTTATAAGAAAATTGTACCAGTGGTCCTAATTAGAGCAGTTTATACATAGGTCTACCTTATCCGCTTGTTGGTTTAACCCCAGCTTCTCATTACAGTCTTATGGAGGAATGATAATAGCAGCCTGGGCCTTTAAGATAATGGAAACAAGGGCCAGTGGGATGACTGGAAGGTTTCCATTCACCACGGCGGCACCTCAACAGACAGCAGCGGCTTACATTGCAAGCGCCTTTTTCTTTGACCCTATCCCACAATAAAATGAAGGAATATCATTGGTGTGAAAATGAACTTTGTTGTTATCACAGTTTCTTATTTTACTTTCCCTATCCCATCTCTGCAACCCTGTGTTTTTATGGTTTTAGCATAGCAATAGGCAATATGATGATATTTTCTATATATACAATGTGTACTACCAGATATTTTTGCCATAACGTTAATATTGTGGTTTGTATTAGGTCATTGTGGTCAATAAAGAAAATTTACAGTTTCCCAATATATTTTCCAGAAACTTTAATATGCAAGACAAGGAAGTTAATTCAAGATGTTACAGACTAAAACAGTTATTACTGGATGCCTAAAATACACGATAAATAATAAACAGTGGTGCTTAAATCTGATGGACATAAAAAGTTATTGGAATTGCTGTAAAGTAATAATTGGAAATTGCTGTTTACATTTCAATCAGTTCTCCCCGGATAATTTAAGCGAGGAAGACCAGGGGAAATGGAGGAACTAGATGTATGACAGAATTTCTGGCAAAACTACTTTTGGGCAGTTGCCATTTTATTTTGTAAAGAGAATTCTGTCTATATGGCATGTACACTGCCACTAATTAAGATTATTACAGTTGTAGCTAAAATGTAACCAGAGCTGTACCCGGGTTATTTTAGAGTTAAAGGACGTTGCATTTCTACAGCTTTTACATAGATGTCTTTGATATTGTGATGATATGTAATATAATTGTTTACTGTATGTGTAATTCATTTAGCATTTCAGATTTTGTACTTTATGTAATGGGGTGGGTTGGAAAAGCAAGTTGTTTATATTTCACTAATGTAATATAATGTGAAAGGGTTTGAGACTCCAGCTGGCACCTCTGGAGGTCACTTTATTTAAAATGATTAGCTACACAGGCTCAGGCCTTTATATATGGTTTCTGTATAATATTTGAGACTGTTAGCAGAATGGCAGCTGACGCAAAATGCGCTCATGGCCAATCTATACACATAACCCATCTTTCTAAGTTGTGTGCGTCTTTGGCACTGGGTCTGACCCTCAAGCTAACTGACTGACTGACTGACTGACTGACTGACTGACTGACTGACTGACTGACTCAGCAGTCCATTAGCTAATGATGGCGGCTTCAGCCTCTCTTCCCCTCAGCCACCCTCGCACATCTTTTCCCGCTCTCCTCTTCCGTCATTTAATGTTTGCCTTGCTGTTGATAATATGCTGCAGCCCTCGACACCACAAAAAAAAAGTCTGCATTTCTTTTCCTCTGTATGTGAAATGCAGTTGTAACAGTGAGCAATTGCCATGTGATTGATTGCTGGGTCATTAAAATTGGATTTGAACATAAAGCAGTGGTCCTTAGTATATTATTTTTCTCTGTGGCCCATGACTTGGCTTGGCGGAGTCATATAATTAGAAATCATATCATTTCTCAGATATGTAGTTGATTATAAGTTGATGAAATGTTGTTGTGATGTGGAGCTTTCCTTCAGAGCTTTAGGTCTGCTACTCAGATTGACTGTTGCACACAGAATAAGAAATGACAGGAGGTAGAGGGATGAAAAGAAAAAGGAAGATGGTTGACAGGCGTACAAATCTGTTGATGTTGGCGTTTATGAGGCAAATACATATCAAGAACAATGCTCGTATCGCTAAGTCCTCGCTACGCTGGTCACAGTCTATCACTGACTGGATGAATCAAAGTCTTAACAGCAATTTGATTCGGGTAATAAATTAATAAATTGTGACAAAGGAAAATGCCGTGACATGATGCAGAGTTTGACCCTCTACCTTGTCCATTATCTAGTAAATCAGGACACCTCATCATGTTATATTCCGTCAGTCCATCATAAGCTGTTTTAAAATGACACAACCAGTTGTTCAGAAAAATAACTTATCTGGGACTGCTGATCAGGTCCTTTTTGACCATATGGTTCTAGATAATGGTGCATCTAGGTTAAATGTGGTGAACTACTTTAGATATCTCAGCAAAACATGCCACCAATCCACTGGTCGGCACCCCTGACCACATGGCTTTTTTACCCTTCTGTAAAGCCCTCCTTCCTACCCCTACATGTTTCTCCCCCTGACTGTCTGTCACCCTTTAAATAGCCCCAGTCATCCCTGTCATCTTCACATAACATCCTCACCTGATGCCTGCATGGGTGCCCACTTGCCCGGTGTTTTAGCAGCTTTAAACCTGAGCTAGCTGGCTGATAATACCGTGCAGCTGCTGCTGTGAAGTTAACACAAATGCCGACTGCGTCTGTGTTATGATTTTAGTGGTAGTTGCTGGTTCACTGGAAGGCTTCAAATGGACACGTGGGCTCTCAAAGTTTCTATCCATCAGCTTATTTTCTTTTGCTTGCGCTCGTATATTACACCATGTCGAAGACACAGACGAGATGAACTCACTTGACTTTTCCTCCGTCGCCTTTTCCTCTTTCTCTGTGGTGTAACACCACTAGAATCCTCTGAGACACTTTGCCACATTTTGTGTCTGTAATTGTCGTGAATTTGTTTACAAAGATGGACAAGCGTTGTCAACAAACTCCAAGGAAAAACCAAGGGGCCTCTCATTTTTAGATCATCTGTGAGTGATTTAATCATGGTAAACACGCCTCAGTGTGGAGAGAGAAACTCAGCGTTCTCTTTACTGATTGAAATCTCAAGGACTTTTCCCTGTGATATACGAGGGGCCGAGTCGCTCTTTAATTAGCACTGACATCATTCGGATAAGAGCGGGAGAAAAATACGGGGAGGGGGGGGGACTGATTGACAGAGACTGCAGAGTGAAGCCTAAAGAGAAAGATGGAGACAAAGTGATTTAGAAAGAATGAAGATAGACTTTAAAAGGATGGAAAAGAAGACTTGCCAGGGATAGAGAGAGAAAAGAAGGCAAGAGGAGAAGGGTAATCTAGGCCTAAACTCTCTCGCTCAATGCTCGTTTCTACAGTCTATTAACAAATTATTATCCCCAGAATACATAACGTTTACCAAATCAACTGAAGTGTTGCTTCACACACACGTGAAGGATGGCATTAGTTCAATTGTTCACAGCATCAGGTTAACATTATCAGATGGCAATTACTAGTCGTACAAGTCTGTACACTGTAGGTCTTTAAATCAGACAAGCTCACTCCATGGCCATGTTTTGTTGTGAACCTGCAGCGTTCCTCCATTACTGGTGATGTCCCACCTTCATAAGCTACTGGTGATGGAATCTGTTACCGTGTGCATCATGTATTGTATAGTCTCAGTGCTTGCCATAAGAATTTCTGACTAAACTCTGTTCTCTTCCTGGTCTAGACTTGAGTCAGAATTAGTTCTAGCAAAAGGGTGCCACCTTTATATAAATATTAGAAATATATGACTTAATCACAAGTGAGTCAGCGTTGAGCAGTTCCCTTTAAAATGTAAAACCAAGCTGGAAGAGAAGGTCGTTATTCTCTACGAAAGGTTAATAAGAGCTAGGAAGAGAAAAGTTCTTCATTGCTGATGGAGGCTTTCATCAGCTGAAACATTGTTCGCTAACTTGAATAGGTACATGGAAACACAGTAGTTCTATGATAGTTTATCAACAGGTCTTATTAGAAAGTACAAATGTATGTGAGATTTTTTTTATGTTTATTTAAAAAATATCAGTCATGCATATTTATATCATTATAATTATATAACAGTATAATAATACATGAATTTAGTGAACATTTGAAATGTAGCATTTGAATGTTTTTCAATTACAATATTGTTGTTTAGTGAAGCAGGCACTGACGCCGAAAAAAACTTTTCTACCGAAAATGTTTTTGTGCTGGTCAGGGTTCACTTGGATGAAAAAATATTTCAAAGAGGGTACATTATTGAAAAAGGTTTGAGAACCAATGTGTAAATGTAAATATTATATGTAATGTAAATAAGTGGCTCTAAACACTGCAGTCTTCATCATTTACAGTGTAAGCCTCTCATTGTAGATCAGCGTTTGATAGAAACGCTGCCTGCTCCACCCAGAGCCACTTTTTAAATCATCTTTGGAAACCCAGGCATGTTATTATTTCGGAGAAGACTCTACAGTCGGCTTGCTGTCTATTATATAGAAGAAGAAGAAATGAACTGCTACTGTCCTCGTCCTGGGTTGACCACTGTTCGAGACCATAATGGTCCGATTAAACTCAACACCTTAAAGCCCACATCTGTCTCTTCTTTGTGTGGTTAAATGTAAAACACAGGCTAAAAGTGTTGTTGAGGGAGGAGAGAGACTTCCTCATTCCCCTTACCCACCCAGATTTCCCCAGATGTTCTAGGGTTTGAAGTGGCAACTTTCCAGGCTCAAGCTTGTTTCCTTTACCTGAGGCCTCCACCACAACAGAGCTAGACCTGCGGAATTCAAGTAGTCACCTTAATGCGTAAATAAAGGGGAACAGTGTTTTTTATCTGGCTGGATCCTTGCTCTCTCTCTCTCTCTCTCTCTCTCTCTCTCTCTCTCTATGTGCATATGGTTATTCTTGGATGGCAGTATATTGTGAAACTGTTACACATCGTATCCAGTGTTGATCCAAGTCAAGTCAGGTAATTGTGTCCTTTTTTGGGGTGATTTGCATGGGACAAAAGCAGATATAGCTGAAAGTCTGCACCTGAAACAGTACAATCTAATGTCGTTGATGAGTTCTCTTATTTTAACATGATGGATAGATAGAATAGAAATAAAAACCATTCTCCTGCACAAGTAGCAGGCCCTCTCTTTCTATTTCCATATGTGTTGCAATTAGGAATGGAAATTGTTACCTGTTTAAACATAATTATCGTGATACTCGGCGGCAAAAACTCCAGTCATTTGAAATCAAATCGATGCCTTGGGTTTTCTTTGGAGAAAACATCATAAACAACCATGTTGCCAAAGTAACAGGGGTCTACTTCCTGTGTGGTGGAATAAAGAGCCCACCAGTATGTGAACCAGTGGCCGCTACTCATGTC
Source organism: Gymnocephalus cernua (assembly GCA_023631565.1). Taxonomy (NCBI): domain Eukaryota; kingdom Metazoa; phylum Chordata; class Actinopteri; order Perciformes; family Percidae; genus Gymnocephalus; species Gymnocephalus cernua. The sequence continues at coordinate 18,304,845 of CM042436.1, read as the reverse complement.
CCTAGTTAGCTACTGATTGCATTTTTTCTTCAGACATTTTTCTCTTTTAGTTAGTAACCGCAATGAAGCAAATACCAAATAAAGCTAATTGCGTTTGCTCTCGCTTTCTTTTTTCGCTCTCTCCTTTGCTCTCTCATTTGCTCTATTTTTTCAGTATGGTAGTTGGTTACTGGTACATATGGAACCATTCATATCAAATGGAATTTCTATTCCAAAAGTGGTCCAACTTAGTACTGAACAGGGGCTTCTGTTTAATAAACCCAAATAGAAGGAGGGCACTGCCGATGGTTTTCATTTAACTGTGTTTGACAGCAGTGTGTTATACTGTCACTTACGGGAATCTACTGTTATTTCATTTCCTGTTTTTTTTTTTTTTTTATACTGGTTAGTGAATATTTCATGGTTATGAGAAGAAAATGGATTAATGTCTTGGGATGACAGTGACTGTGGTTTGGATAATGGATGTAGGCAGCAGTCCCGAGAGCTATTTCCAGGGATATGAATCCATTTTTTGTTGCAGTTTTTGAGCTTTTTTGCCATTGTGAATACATAAAATGTACATATTTGCACATATATGCACACTTAAACTGTACACTAACACAAATGTACACCACTAAAAAACAGCAGAAAAAAAAAGAAGCTTGAAATGAATACCTTTGATTCATTTAAAAAAAGTACAACTAATGGCAGAACCAGTGGTTTGTAGTTATCTGAGCCATTTAAGCCATTCAGCCCTATGATACATAGCAATGATGCACACATACAATCCCTAAATCTTAGTTGTAAAGTGGATATAGTTTTGACTAAGGTCAGGAACTGTTAATATAACACAATCTCTGTGTATGACTCTTCTGATGTAGGTAACTTTGTTGCAAAAGTATGAGCTCTACTAGAAAAACTGTTCAGCCATTTTTTGGCAGAGTTGACAAATATACTTCTGTTCCTAAAGTTAAACAGTGGGTAGCATTAGGTGACCAGATTGTTTATGCGTCCTCACATTTAGCACACAAACTATGTAAAAGTTGAGAAGGGGGGTCTTCACTGACCGAACAAGCCCTCTTCATCCCACAATGCAATGTGCCTGAGGTGAGAGGGGGCTGAGAAAGTTCCCTTAGCTTTACTGGGTAATCCCTTGATAAATAAACTGGGAAGACAAGACCACCGCTGCTATCTGTAAGCCAATACTCCCCTAGAGGAGGGATGGCCCTGGGCTTGGCTATAGCTTGGAGCTGATTCTCTTGCTGCGCTCTTCTTACACTCTCTTGCCACAGGATCACATGTGCTTAAGGCACAGATACACACAGATACACACACATACACACGCCAATTTTGAGCTAAACACATTAAAAGAGATCCGGATACACATATTTGTAAGGTAAAGCTAAATTATTTAGTTTGAATGCAATAATGTGTATTCTGTTAATATGCAAACCAGTAACACATGTCAGTAGTTGTGAAAACACTGATCCATCCTACCAGTAGCAGAAATCAAATTTCATTGGCTAGCTCAAATACACATATAGAATAGATGCCTTGTGTGTCCCTAAAGTCTTCCTATGTGGACTACATGCATCCCACCAATCTGCCCCCTCCATCAGGCTCTGTCCTCAGGCAATCACATGAGGAATGCTCCACAAAATAGCTGAAATTATGAAGGTATAACAAGGGCAAACAGGTGTTCCCGCACACATACACATACAAAACCATGTACTCATGCTGTGCCCAAATGGGATTTTCATTCTCACGCCATCATCAGGTCAGGAGATAATTGATTTATGGCCGTGTTCTATCCCATGTTATTATTCAACCTGTCGCGTGATTGGCCCTCAGGATTATGAGGCCATAAGATCTAACCTATAGGAGCATGTCTCCATTTCTCAAGAGGGTCCATAACGAGGATATTGTTTATTTTCCCTACGATGACTTTGTGTTCTATTTACACTGTTGTATGCTTAGTTAGGCGTTATAATGATTTGTGTCGCCGTTTTTGTTTTGACATTCCGGCATTTCTCCAATGTTTTTTGGCCTCTCCAAAAGTAGCTCTTTGGTTTGGTTTTATATAATAATGCGCTAATACAAACAGAACTGTGAGTGACCTCCTCTTAATGTTCATATTTTACAGAGATGTTTACATTTTTGTCTTGGAGAATAGCAAATTGTCATACAAAGGCTGGTGAAAAATGGCACTGAATTTAAAACTTCAGTCTGCCTCTTTGAAAAGTTCACAATAACAGGATTATATTCTGTCTTAATCCTCCGTTTATCACCACTGCAGAAAAGTGATAACCTGAAGGTCTGACCTTTTATGGAGTCTTTTATGGGCCGAATTAAATTAATCGCCGTTGGCCTCAGGAAATGTACTTCAAACTTAATGTTGAACTTTTGGAAGGCACAAGGCTGCCTATCAGTTGCAATAAACAAACACATACATCACATTGTTCTGCTCTTTTAAACTATCATACTATCATACTATAACAATCCCCCAATGGGGTTTTGATGATATTTGAAATATTTTTTTCTTCTGTATACTGTGTAATGTGTTTAGATTTGCTGAAGTGTATTTAGCACATGGTCTGGCCCAAATGCCAGAATAAAGTGAATTAAGAAAAAAAAAGAGTATGAAGAATTAAAACTTTAAAGAAAAACATTATAAACACACTATTTCCTGAACAAAAAAAAGTAACCATTGTCTCGGTTCTGCTCAGCCCTTGGCACACCTGCCCCTTGCAGCCAGCTTCACCGCTTTAATGCAAACACACACACTCTGTCTTCCACATGCACAGCACTGTAGACCTCCCAAACGCTGTGGTCAGGACATGAGGTCATGGGACTGTATGTTGTCTGAAATATGTGTTTTGAATCTCTGGAATTTATTTTTAAAGAATTGTATTTTTTTGCTAAATAAGGAAGAGGCGTATGGTTCACTTCAATCACTTCAAGTACTTCAAGTATTTATACATTTAGTTAATAAACAGGTTTAAGCACGTTTGCATAGTAAAACGAATCGGCCTTGACATAACATTTTATAGCTTAACTACTCTTCTTGGAATTAACGGTGTTTTACTGAGTCATTTTATATTGTTGCTCCAAACAATACTATGGACCATTATTGACGTGTCTGAAATAAATAATAATAATAATAATAATAATAATAATAATAATAATAATAATAATACAGAGCAGAGCATTTGGCTTAGTATGTTGATAGGGCTACATGGACAAAACAGTTGCTATGTTCTATCTTTTCTCACCGCCACAATGTAATGTGTGTGTGTGGCATGCTTGCATGTGTATGTGTGGCTATATGCATGTGTGGCTGTTCGCCACTCTACCACATGTGAGCATGTTTTATTGGTCTGGCGGGAGTTAAGGTTAATGCAATAAAACAACCTTCCCCGTGCCCAACGTCTGCCTTAAGACAGGATTTAAGACCAGAAAGTAGTTAGAAAAAGTAGGACCGTGAAGTGCAAACGGTGCAATGAAGATGAAAAATGTTCAGGTGGTTAGTTATGCTGCTAGAAAGCATCTCTTATGTTCCTGAGCCATTGACAATCCCACTGCCCAGGAATAGCTAGTTGTTATGTGTAAGCATCCATTTAAACTCCATTTATAAGGCACATGAGATGACTGACCTGCCTCACCCTAGAGGCAAAGTGTATTTTTAGCAGGCTGGCAAGACACATTTTGTGACTGTTAACACATATTCCAGCTGCTTCTAGACTTACTTATCCAAGCATGTGGACACTCCCCTTCAAACAACCATTTAAACACAGATGCTCGTCAGTTCCTTCCCGAATTAAGTTTATGTATTTGTTTGTGCATTCCATTCTTTGCCCCCCCCCCCACACACACACACCATCCTTAACACTTGCATTGCTTTGGCATTGGGTCTAACGGTATAAGGAGTGTGTACAATTGCTTTGATGTTTTTACTATTAGGGATGTCCAGATCAGATCAGCTTGAGTTGATCACTGTATTGCTTACTATATTGGTATAGACTGTACGAAGCCTGACCAATTTCTAAACCTTTGTAACTCATCGGAGGCTACTCTGTTCTGTAGGCTAAACCTAAAAAAAATATTTGAAAATTGCATTCTTTGAAATTGCGATTTTACAATAAACATCACTCAGCCCTAATTCAAAACAGTGAAGTAAATGATAAAAAAAAGTACTCTTCGCCAATGAAGGAATATGATCATTCATCTGTTCTGGGAAAAGTTTAGGTGTGCTTTATTGTGTATATATGAAAAATTCACAAAAAAATGAGTAGGCAGCCCTCCTTCAATGAAGTCAAACCTTATCATCCTCGCTGCTTCTTACTGTAAGGCTCCCTTTTTTAAAATCTGTGATGAATAAGTAGTGCTGCTGAATATTACTTAGTCCTGTTGGATGCCCTTACATGGTAGAATGACTCATCCCTCTAGACAAAGCAGCGTATATACTGTACAGTACATTGCTTACTATACTCAGTCCAAGAGCCATTACACAGAGTGTGTCTGGCAGATGTGTCTCTCTGGCTAATTGAGGACCACTTAATAATACTGGCCAGAGGCTTTTAAGCCAATGAGATGTCATTGATTTTTACCTCTTGGTTTAAAGCACACGCCTCTTCATTCTCATGGCCGCGCTGTCTCCGCTGCTGGCTTTAATAGCCCACTGGAGATACTCATCATCGCTGCCAACTGTGCGCACGTGCATTCACCTCCATGAGCTAGTGGAATGTTCTGCATTAACTGTCAGTCCTCCTGGCAATAACTCACTCATCACACCATTTTCTTTCATCACATCCCTCACTTCTCACCCACCGTTTTCCCATGTTGTCCGTTACTCTGAAGTTCCCTGCTCCATCATTCTTTTCACCTTTTTTCACCCCGCAATCATTCAACTGAAATGAAGGCATTCCTCATTTCAAATTGAAGGCATGGCAAAAAAAGTGTCTACTTTGAATATCTTATTTAAGTGTATGCCTTTAACTGTGCAGGTGTCTGTTGGCGGTTTATGGAAGTCACCCTGCAGCTCCACCCATGCTGTTGTACATATTCCTAGCTTAACAGGTGTGTGTCTGTTTGCTCTATCCTCCCCACAGGTGGACAAGGTGTGTGGCCTGTCTACTGAGGAACCTACAAGTATGCAGCCTACAAGCCCAGAGGTCACAACCTCTACAATGACCTCATCTTCTCTTCCTCCATCTGCTGCCCCCTCCCAACCTCTACCAGAGCAGTGGCTGGGACAGTTAGCCCACTTGAGGAGGTAAGACAAAGCAATGGACTGAACTGTGCTATTCAGTCAGATTGAAATGTTTACTACTGCCTGTTATGAATCAAAATGCCCTAATTTTCTGGCAATGGTATTTTTTGTTTTGTTTTGGCTTATACTGCTAGATGGAAAGTACATTTAAATTAGATGAAAACTGGTCAGGCCTGTATGATATAGCCTGAAGGGTTGGCCAATGTCTATTCACAGCTGCCATCTCTTTTTCGCTTTCTTCATATGGTTAGTTGGACAAAACACACCCACCCACACACACATAGTATGTAAATGTAGTGCCTGGCACTGAAGTCCATGCCCTCCACCTGGCCTCCGAGGCAGCCATCCCATGCCCACAGCAGCTGGCAGCGATGTGCCAGGAGAGGAGGAGTGTGGGTAAGATTAATCTTGACGGACCAACAATTTCCTGTTTACCCAGACGGCCATACCACCAACTCTGCACACCAGCCGGCCTCCGACTTAAATAGCACCACACACGGAAACACACACACTTGCAGCGTTGCCTGCCTGACCTTGTCCCAAACCATGAATTACTGCACTGATGCCAGCCTAGCTGACAGGGCTGGCCTGGCACTGCCACCACCATTCATGGCAACACAATCCAGCTCCCTGCCTGCTGCCAGACCTGACCAGAGCCAATGCGAACGCTGACCACTTCAGAGAAATGGCAGCACACCACTGCAGAAAAAAGGGCGAATAGTCCACTGCAGAAAAATATGAAATAGGATACAGTAAAGCAACATTTATGTTTCCTTTTATTGGGGAAAAATATGAATGTAGAAGCTCAGCAGAACTTTCTTTGGCTTTCCTGTGAATATGTAACTATTTGCACATGTTTGTGTGTTTGTTTACTGACTTAACATATACATTACACAGCAGTAGTTGTTTTAATTGTTGGTGTGGTGTGGGGAGAAATGGTTATTGATTCATGTGTGGTGTGGCTAGTCTCTGCATGTGCATGATTAATCACTCTCTTCCAGGGTCAACTGACTTATCTTCTCTCCCTCCTCCCCATGTGTCTTGTCTTGTCATCCTTTTTGTTGCTTTGTTCTTTCTCTCACGCCCCACCTTTCACATCCCTGCATCCTCCTTGCTTGCAACAATCTCCCCTGGACTCCAACTCCCATCATTCCCAGCCCGTTCCCCCTGAAACCCTCCAAGAACAATAAACATAGTCTGAGAACACTCTCTAGGTAAGCATGAACCCAAGGGACTTATTTCTCTTTGCTCTCTCACACACTTTGTCCAGCAATGACAGCTCATATTGTGACTTATATAGATATTTTTATAGATCTTTTGGGTGACTGATGTACTTTTTTTTTATGTGTTACAAAACCATCTGTATTCCATGTGCGATTCCCGTCACTGACTCAGCACATAACCTCTTATGACCCCCGGTGTTTTCGCTCTGCTTCATGGGTGGCAACAATGTATTATGCCGTTGTTTCGCTCGAAATGACAGTGGCTGTATCGATAACATGTGTTAGCAGATCCGATGAAGCAAGCGCTTTACCGCACAGCATAATTGAGAAAAATGTGCTGACTTAGTGAAGTGGTCATATTCAAAGCCACTCATTTTCTGCCACCATCAATACTGTCACGTGTATTTGTCACATGTATTGTTGAATGGAATGCAGATACGGTTTGTTGGTGGTGGTATGGTACCAAAGTACTGGAAAGTGTGTCCACCAACCACACCAAATACTATATATGGCCACAGTCACACAAGGCATTCCTCAATTGTATATTTCTAATGTGGCTTGTGATTGCGAAAGATATGTGGTATGTATTAAAACCGCTGCTTTGTATGTCCTTTCCCCATGTGTCTTGTTTTTCCTTAGGGAGTTCTTGATGTACCTGCAGCGCTACAAGTCTTTCTTTGCAGCGTTGCCAGAGATGCTGTGCGAAGGGGAGAATGTAGTAGACGACTCCATGTGCTGGAGCGGAGATAATGTGGTGGAGAGGTAAGAGAAATATGTTCATCCCTCCATTCACTTTAAACCTGAGACTGTGGAAAGGAAAGACTTGACAAATTAGAGATGACACATTCATTCCATCTTGGACAATCACATTATTGATGCAACTTAGTGTGACTTAGTTTGGATTTTTTTTAACTGAAATTGTACGATTTTCAATATCATCCCCTTCAGCTGACCCCTTATTAACTTTTATTACACAGCCTTGGTGATTCTGATTGGTCAATTATGGCATTCTACGGTGGCATTCTACGTTTCTAAGTATAACAGACTGTTGCTATGTATAACAGACTGTCGCCATGGACAGAGTTTTGATCACAAATCGTTTTAAAATCAATGTGGTCATATGGAGCTCTTAACACTGATCAGCGGATCAAAGGGAGAGAGAAGGTGGAGGAAACAGGGATCGCTAGCAGCTCTTTTGGCAACAGTGCAAACCAAACCGCCAGAGTGCCGTGCTAATCAGCGGTAAAGTTAACCGTCCCAACCGGGACGCAGGCAGGTAACCTCTGTATGATTATCAATGTAATATATAATAAAATGTAGAGCCAGCTGGTCATTATTGCATAAATAATAACCTGCTTGCTCTACATTATCCCTTACATATGCCCAACATCCAATGTTCTTTTCAGATTTAATAAGAGCAGCCGACATAGATTAATTTTGGTATTCAAACTCTTGCTGTTGTGAGATCATTTAGTTCTTTGTGATTAGGCAATGTTTTGTATCTTGTTGCACTACTTTGCCATGGCCAGTTGTTGCATAAACACATTTTTTGGCAGCACTTATATGAGAACTTTCATTTTCTCCAAATTACACTGCAGTAGATGCTGGCTTGAACTGTATGCATCCTCTCAAACACGTCGTCAGGTTTCACCTGAGATTTATTAACTTTAATACCTTGTATTATAAAGTATGAGTTTTGAATATCTACAGATTTTCAGAAAAAGAAACAAAGTAGGATAATGTGGCTGTTATTAATCAATGTGGATATAAGGAAGTCATTAAATCCATCGCCACATTGAGTGAATGCAGGCAGAACAAATAGTTGCTACGCTCTCCTCTCTTTTGTATTAGAGTCAGTTAATGAGTTATCTGCGCTGTGCTTTTCTCTCTTTTTCTACTCCATTCTCTCTGTCTTATATTTACAAGGGTTTTTATTTTTTGCTGATTTATAGGTGTCCCTGGAACCCTTTTCCTGCTTTGTGTGTGTGTGTGTGTGTGTGTGTGTGTGTGTGTGTGTGTGTGTGTGTGTGTGTGTGTGTGTGTGTGTGTGTGTGTGTGTGTGTGTGCGTGTGCGTGTGTGGTTATGTTCTTTCTCAGTCAGCATGAGAAGAACAGAGAATTGATGCAGATTACTGAGCCAATGTGAGTCTGTAACTGATTCCGCCTGCTGGATCTGTTTCTTAAACCCTCTAGAAACTCAGTCCACAATTATGACAAGGTTATGCTCTCCTTCTTCTGCTGTGGCCCAAAAGTGGCTCCTATTACCATGGCAACCTCAGCTCTTGGCACTGCCAATATTTGCCTTGACAGAGGAAAACAGAGGTCCGGGGATGCCTTTTCTAAATGATCCACCCTGAGCGTTTGTCAGATTCTTTGGCCTGTGTCCGTTTTTCTTGATTAAGCCATACATTATGCATTACATGAGTATCTGGGAAAACATTAGGCACATGAACAGATGTCTCTGATTCCGAAAAGAACCCTTTTATTATCCTTAGTGGTGGGCAAAAGCATTTTCTCAGAGATTTTCATGAATAATTTTGGCTTTAAGTCATTTAGAAATAGATAGCTTTCAAAATGGCATTCTCTCTTCTCTTCTCTTCTCTTCTCTTCTCTTCTCTTCTCTTCTCTTCTCTTCTCTTCTCTTCTCTTCTCTTCTCTTCTCTTCTCTTCTCTTCTCTTCTCTTTATGACCTGGCCCAGTACTCTCCTACTCTTCCCCACTGCAGAGGATCTGCCAGTGTCTGAGACATGTTAAGCAGACCACCCATTCATCAGGGCCTGTCAAAGTGTGTCTGCACAAAAACTACAGTAGGCAGCCAATGTGTGTGTGCTAGGTCCATGATCAGGAACATATGAGCGAGTAAACACGGGGCGTGGCGACCATTCAGCACCTAAAACACAAGAAATACCGATCTTGTCAAGATACGGCTTCTTTGTCTGTATTTCAAGACAGTTCTTTATTTCTGTACTCTGTTGGTGTGTAAGTGAGTGTGTGTCACTTTTATTACCAAGGGCACTGGTTTTTCAAGAACAGTGCTAATGGGTTGTAACGGTGTGTTATCACACACTCCCTGGTGAAAGCCAGGCCTTTGCTTGTGGTGTCAAGTGTTCTTGGGTTGAATAAGAAAATAGGACCCTATTGAGACATTTGGCACCACTCATGAACTGCTCAGATTGGCCTGTGGCTATTCAGCAAACCTCTTCCACTGGATCTGACTCTGTTGGCATGTATTAGAGAGAGAGGGACAGGACAGGGCATGAAAAGGCTTGATGTTTTGGTGCCGTGGTGCCCCCTGTGCCTCCCTGTGCCCCTGATGAGGGAAGCATGATGGAGTGATGTGGGGGAGGAGGGCCTTGGCAGCATAAAGACCCATTGTGGAGTCAGTGGAGTGGGGCACAGCCCTGCCGTGGGGACCCCCAAAGCCTGGAGGGGGAACAAAGACCCTCCTATGAGGCTGCATGGGAAAGACTTGGACATCGCTGCCACTCCTACTGCCACTGGCCGCACCATGCCTGGGAAAGTTGCATGAGAACAGCAAAGGAGATGAGAGAAGGTTAGATAGTGAGACAATATGAGAAGAGATGAGAAAAAGTGTGCAAATAACACACCAATAGTATAAAATGGACATGCTAAACTGCTGTGGTGTTAGTCCATGTCATAATCTGACTTCCTGTGCGGTGGGCACACAAAGCCTCTGATGGCTTGGTGGGTTTTCCCCACACACACGAGGATGTAGACAAAAAAAAAAACATGCACACTCACATATCAATCCACACAGGATCCATATGCTAGTCAACAGCTGGCGGGGTTATTCATTCAGACACAATCATACTGTGCTCAGGCAAGGAGACACAAATCCACATGTGAGAACACGCACACACACACACACACACACACACACTTGTATGTTGTAATACTTCAAAGCACATCAAAGGCATTGGGGATTGAAATTCCCTTGCTCTTTTCATACAGCATCCGATGACAGAGGGGCGAGCGGGGGGCAAGCAGTTGTGCATACAACTAAAAATGCGTGTTGTTGGCGTGCGTGTTCAAACATCTATGAACATTTACAGCATCACACGTGTGAATACTTTGCACCATCTTTTCCGGAAAGATAAGATCAACCAAAATTACCACATTCTTTATTTAGATTAGCCAGTTACTATGTAGCTATTGTACTGTAGTAGTCTTATCACAAATAAGTCATCTTTCTTCACAGTAATTATTCTAATTACCATCATTGTTTTGTCTTTTGACACATACTGGGAGACAGTGTGTGTGTAGGTTATGAAACAATGCTGCAGGCTATAGCCACTGTCATGGCATCATAAGGATCTTTATTAGCCCCATTTACTGAAAACACATGAGGAAGTAACCTCAATGAGGTGTATTCCATCCAAGGCACTCTGTAGGATTTGTGCAATGTTAAAATGCCTTTATTTGACATGGCAATGTATTTTAGAAGGTAGTAACTCCTAGACATGCATTTCTGAATTTTTTTAATTGAGACCAATTTCCACCCATACAATGAGCCCTTCACAGGATGGAATAAACACAGTACACCGGGAATGTCCAAACAGCACACAGCGCTTCCACTCCACTCTGCGTAACCTCAATGAGGGTTTAGATTTAATTAGACAACAACTTATTGTTACATTTCTCCCAGACATAACCAGACCCAAAATTATTGGGTATGGAGGGCAAATCAAAGGGGAATAGTATTGCAATTCATGACAGTTTTTCTTTTTTTTTTTTAAATATAAACAAATATAAAGAATTCAGACCTGCTGTAAGTGCTCAGTTGTGGACATGAGCTCGATAATTAGTCAGTAACAAAACCCCTCTCTGATTGAGATTCTCGATGCAGGTGGTGGGGAACACGGTGGATATACTGTATGTTGGCATCATCGTCAGCATCCTGAAAGCGAAGCGCTGTAGGTGAAGCTAATGGTATTGAAAGAGGAATGGTGATTAGTGATTGGTCACTGCGTTAGATAGTAAGACAAGCGCTAACTTTAGGGTAAAGCAAGACTGAACACAGCAAGCTAGGTATAGCCACCTCCATCCATTATATTTGTTATGAGAAGCAGCAAATCAGGTGCATGACAGGGTCACAGGTGGCAAAAGAAAGCCAGGTGGAGTGGACCAATCACAGGTAAGATGTCTTGTAGCCTATGTTGTATGCAGCATGTCACGTTATAACTGAAATTGGAATTATTTCAGATGCAGCTCATGCAGGGATTTGTTTCACCAATGAAAGTTGACTGCAACAACCATGGAAGCAAACAAGTAAACATCATTTGGATTTACAAAATGATGGTTCTACCCTAAAGCGGGGGATTATGTGTGGCGGACTTTCCGCGTCCGGTCTTGCTGTAGCCTCGGACTTACTTGATTAAATGATGTGAACCAGGAGGGAGTTGCCATTTAAATTCTTAGCTGATGGTATAGTAGAAAAAAGTCAAAGTCTTCCTGTACAGCCTAACTCTGTATACACTGCATGTGTTGGGAGATGATTTAGATGGACTTTGGCATTTCATCAGCATTTTCTGACCTGCAGACTCTTTTGGGATTCAGTATTGAGTTGATTTACACACTATATACAGGCAGAGTGTATATCTTATAGGGAGGAAAAGAAACCATCTTCTTCTAGCCAAGTAAGTCAGCAGTCAGAGATCATAACGCTTACTGTATTAGAAAGCTCACTACCATGCCTCTCTGTAGTGACCTGTAAAACATTGTAACCCCTCGATAGCACCGGGGCCTGAACATTTTCTTTTTTCATTTTCTTTTATTATTTACTACAGTATTTGTAAAGCTTATTCATTCAAAGTAATTCAACACTAAAGCCCCATGGCGCAAGTGTGTGCGGCCAAATTGCTAAAGTGCCATTAGTGGGTGTACTGTATGCACAAGTGGGTGTGCATATATGTGTGTAAGAATGGAGACCCAATAACTCATTACTTTATTATTATTATTCTTTGGGGATGATTATAAAGTTTTGGATTAGCTCAAGGGGACGAACCACAGACCATACAGCAGTGTGAGTGCTTCTGAATGCCTTGCATTTTTATAAGGCTATGACAATCCATTTGTTTATCATTTTGACATCTGGAATCCATTCTGTTATTGCAGGGAGAGTGTTGCACTGGGCAAAGCCTGCTCCCCTCTCACTTGCTGTTCTCCTTTTTCTAGTCCCATCAAATCATGTTTTTTTTCTCCCTCTCCTCTGCTGTCTCTGTGTCGGTCTCTCGGGTCAAAGGGAGCTCAGTTCGAAAAATGCAAGAGAATTGGATAATGAAAGCCTAGCAGAGGGGACAATAAATTAATTACTATATGCAGAGGAAGGACATTCCCTGCTTTGAGCCTGTGTGTGCTGTGTATGTGTGAGCAGAAGTCAGGTCCGTCTGTTAAAGGAAAACTGCGGCCATTTTCAAAATTCATAGAGTTGTGCATGTTCTCCTATGGTCTAAGACAGTCAAAAAATAGTAGTAAACATGAAAACAAAAAAGTGGTAAAACTAGAGTGTGGAAACTGTAATTTGGATGTAATCAAGTATACAGTCTGGAACTGCTCCATAGACAACTGGAAAATATGTTGTGGATGACACTGAAGCACCAAAGGGAATACTCAGAGTATATGGGTACATTTTCTGTTTCAGAACTGAGAACACTCAACTTTCCCTGGGTCACCAAAATCAGTTTGAGACATACTTCTCTGGTTTCTGGATTTGAGAGAGAGTAGCTCATGTTCACAAATATTGATTGAACTTTAATAGGCCATGGAAATAACATATTGGAATTCTTACAGTCATTTAGGTGGTGTTCCCCTTTAAGTTTGTGCATTCTTTTTGTAATGTTAACATAACGACAGACATGATGGAGTGGTGGCACAGTAGAGTCATGAGAACAGTTGACATCAGAGAAACAATGAAGAGTTGTGGAAATAAATTCATATTCTTTTCTTTTTTCCTCTTGCCTTGCCCTTTCACCTCTGCCATTTGCATTTGGCATCTCAGTCCTTCCTCCCACAGTCCCTTTTTTTCTGTTTTTCCTTAGCTCTGATTCAGTGGCCCATCCCTTTCCCATAACCCTGGGCTGCTGCATGGGACCTAAGCATGACCTGTGCTGCATTATTACATTGCTAGGACTTTGGGCCTGCATCCTTAGTGCGTGCGTGCGTGTGTGTGTGTGTGTGTGTGTGTGTGTGTGTGTGTGTGTGTGTGTGTGTGTGTGTGTGTGTGTGTGTGTGTGTGTGTGTGTGTGTGTGTGTGTGTGTGTGAGAGAGAGAGAGAGAGAGAGAGAGAGAGAAAGAGAAAACAACAGCAATCATATTGCAGTAACTGTGAGTTATTTATTCCCTCTGCTGAAATGCTTGGATTGAGAGAGTTTGGAGTTATGGTATTTCTAAATCTCTAGCTGTTGACAAGAAAATATGGGGGGAAAGTGTTGTGTAGATGGTATGTAAACAAATGTGATTTCTTTGGCCTCTCTCTACAATTATTTGCCAATTTGGGACTTAACATGCCTCTTACTAACGAGTGTTTATGTGTTTCAGCCTCCTCAAGTTTAGGTTTTATGGTGTGCCTTGTGGACGTTGTATGTTTGGGAAGTTTCCTTCCAACTTCTTTCAGTCTCCTCTTCATCACTTTTATAGAAGAGACACAGTTTTGCAGCCTCTCCCTTCTGTTGTGTGTCCAGCCTGTAGAGTGGGTTGAGCTAATGTAATTAAAATGCCACAATAGACTGGCATGTTTTACTGGAGCGGTTCCTACTGGGCGAGGTAGGCATAGTGTACCCACTAACCTCTGTGCTTGCCCATTGGCAAGGCATCAAACTCATAGCAGGAGAGGAGGATGAGAAATACAGCAGAGGGTCAGGCATGCTGGGGAGGGGGAAAGGAAGTGTGGATGAGAAGACAATGGGTATAAGGAGAGAGGAGAGATGAGAGAAAAAAGGAGGGATGTAGGTCAGTGGCAGCAGGAAGCAGTGGCTTTAGGAGAGCCCTCTGCCTGTGTGGCTTAATTGCCTCTATGAGCCTGTTTAAAGTCCTCACTGTTGCGTGTCTGGGTGCCAGCCAGTAGTGGTCTGTGTGGTCTGCGTGTGTTTGAGAGGGTTGTGTTAGCCTCTCTGGCGTTTCTGTATCTCAGCTTGGACCCACATTTGTGACGCACCACAACAGCGAAACAATGGACAAAACCCCCCCAAAATGTGTCCTCCTTAATGTCAACACCACTGATTATATGCAATTGCGCACACAAACACCACACCGCCAAAATATTACGAAACAGTCAGCCGTGCACTTTAGAGGCCATTTCATGTTGTGTCATCAAATTGCTCTTGGAAGACTCCACGGCTATGCAATGAAGTGCTCGTTGTTTTTCGGCACACGTTCTGTGATGCTTATCATGTCGCAATGCTAGAGCCGTCTCTGCCTGTGTCTCGTTCCTAATGGAATTTGTATCGGAATTTCAGTTTAATTTCTGCTTCTTTTTTTTTTTAAACATAACAAAATCAAAGTTTGCAGTATGCATCACATTTCGGCAGCCTCTCGTGACTTTCATTTCTGAAAGTGGGAATTTGAGTAGTGGCACATAACCTATTCTCCAATGTGCCTGCCAAAGGAAATCACACATTTGCCACTTGTTGAAGTAGTGAAGTGTAGACTTAAAACAAAGAAAAATGTAGTTCTCAGGTAACACATCCCATGGTATGTGAAAGGCTTCATATCTCTGACTCTTACCATAGCAATGGCAAACACTAACTGACTCACTGAGTTCGAAATGCTTTTCAATACTCTTCAAAGGAAGAGAAAATCCACCTTCAGACCTCTGCTTTGATCCAACACGCAGCTTGTACTGTAGCCGTGGTGACACTGGATTATGGCCTTATAGACCATCACACTATTGCTGTGTGCCACAGAGAAGCACACACACTCTTGACACAACACATTCACACATCCAACACACATCGACACTCAAACAGTATGATCACATCTGACTTACAAAGCCGGACCTCTCTGTGTTGTGACTATTTTTACACTGACGCTGTTGTCCTTTTTCCTGGGGTATACAGCAGACTTTACAGATGTCAGTAAGAGCTCGATTGAGTGTATGTCCTTTTCTGAATTGGAGCTGAATTTTGTGTGACGCAACGTATACCTGAACGTCTAAATGTGGGGCCCACGGCCAGCATCGGCAAGATTCCCTGTAGAGTTTTAGTGTGAATGTGCGTACCAGTTCAAGTTTTTCAGTGTGTGGTATTTACCATGGGAGTGAGATTCTGGTTTGAATCCAATTGCAAGTTTAAGCGTTAGTCCAAGTTGTTGTCCAACCCAATTGGTAAGTATGTGTGTTGAATGACAGGCACGGGAGGAGAGAGGGAAAGCTAACAAAACCAACTCTGAACAAACAACAAAAGTACAGTAGACTACTGTGGAGGGTGTTGTGTATGTGTGCCTGTGATCTGTGCTTCAGTGTGTGTGTATGTGGTAACCTGAAACCGCAGGGAAAACGTTCCTAGAATTCCGGGTGGGTTTGGTGTCGTGGCTCACTGGAGCCCCCTGAGTGGTGCTGGGAATGCGGCCTCCGCACGGAAGAGCTTGAGAACGAAGGGAAAGTGCCACTGTATGTTTGAGCCAGAGCAGCTAAGCATCTCAACACAACAGGTAACAGTTTGTTTCCTGACATGTAGGTGAACTGACAGAGCATGAATGCACATTATAAAAGGCACCAGATTGATACAAGACCATAATCCAATAATTGATGGGATATGTAGGCCTGTATTATGCAGTGTGTGTGTGTATATTTGAGGGGGAGAGGGACAGAGAGACACACACATTACTTGGACCATTTATTGATGATAAAAACCTTTTTAACATGACCCAAAGCTATAGCAATAACTGTAAAAAGTGTTGGTAATTTAACAGTAAAAAATATATATGGTGGTGGCCGGGTTGGATCAGTGGGTAGAGCATGCGCACATATACTTAGAGGTTTATGCCTCGACGCAGAGGTCCAGGGCTTGACTCCGACCTGTCACGATTTCCTGCATGTCTTCCCCCTCTCTCTCCCCTTTCTCACCTGTCCTGTCCATTAAAGGTGGAAAAGACCCCCAAAAAATAAAATAAATGAATAAAATATATATATATATATATATATATATATATATATATATATATATATATATATACATGGTGTCATTGTCAGTTTACTTTTCATTCGCAGAGATGATGATGAGCACCACAGAATGCCAATAGATAAATAAACAAATGAATCAAATGTATTGCTGTTAGGGCTGGGCGATATGGCTGAAAACTGTATCACGATATAAGTGTTTCATATCAGTCGATATCGATAATTATTGATATTTTTTATGACCTATTTAAAATAAGGACCAGGAGAAAAACATTTATTCAATTTAAACGTTTTTATTTTAAGCTTAACCTTCCTCCGATTATAATCCTCTCAGTTATAAAAGCAGAAAATGTCAACACAACCATGGAAAACACTCAAATAATTCAAATGGAAACATAAGTCTAAAATCACAATGAACACTTCTGGTGAATGAAGTGTTTTAAAATATGTGCAGTGTTTTGTAAACATAGGAGAAATTGAAATAAAACTGAGGTAGACTTTACATCTGTAACATAAAAAACTAACGTGATACAGCACAGTAACAGTTATTATTTTTCTCCGTCTAACAGTCACGGTACAGCCTAAACCGTACATGGTGGGGGGGTGCTCAGCGGAAGCATGTCTTTGCCTATATGATATGCCACTGCCTCCGTTATTTATTT
Organism: Gymnocephalus cernua; assembly: GCA_023631565.1. NCBI lineage: Eukaryota > Metazoa > Chordata > Actinopteri > Perciformes > Percidae > Gymnocephalus > Gymnocephalus cernua. The sequence goes on along the minus strand of CM042436.1, from coordinate 18,287,577 downwards.
GTACCGTTTAGCTTTTACAGTCATAAGGCACTGAGAGTACCTCTCCGTGGTGCTCTGCTGCTTGTGCGGGGTTCCAGCTGCAGATGTTGTTGGACGTTGCTGGCGAATACGGCTGTGCTCCAAAGGGTGAGCGCGGCTAAGGTGGTAAAACAGGTTTGCGGTGCGGACGATGGTCTTGCATAATTTGCAGACGACATTGGTCTGACTACGGTCAGACTTATAAAATCCAAAAAACTGCCATATTGGCGAGCTGACGTTTCCCGTTTCATCAAGAACTTCCGCGCTCGCTGCTTCACGCATTTTCCACTTATCACTCCATCATTTATATACTGTCTATGCTTATCACTCCACGCCGCTTCTGTTATTGAAGAATCCGACACGAGACAACGATATGGCGCAACCAAACACAATACTGTTACATGATTGGCTGTTAGCGTGTCACTCCCTACGTTGCTAGGCTACCAGAGAGCGAGTGCCTTTGTTCATGCAACCAAACTTGCTTTGAAACCTCTGGTTTCTTCCGACAAAGAAAAAAAAAAAAAAAACTTTTATCGAGCGCATTTTTTATTGATATTGATTACATGTCTATCGCTATACATATCGTTATCGTTTTATTGCCGAGCCCTAATTGCTGTACATTGAAGGTAACAGGAGGAAGACAGCAGTAGTTCATATTTGGAAAGTGTTTGTGACTTAAACAAATCTAAATTCATATTTGAACCAGAAAATAATAATGAAAAAAATAAAGCAGGGAAGTGCTAAAAATGATTGATGGAAATGTCTTGAATGTGATGACAAGGCAACCAACATAAGTACCACCTGTACTGTATATTGTTATACATTTAAGAATGTGACTTTCCTATAGCTTCGAACTACCACCAGCTCTATATAGAATCCCTTTAGATGAGAAGCCTGGCAAAGTTACAAATGCTTTGCAATTTATTATTATTAATTTAACAGTATAGGACTTCAGGACATACAAAGCCAGGGAAGGACTAATCTTATAAAAAGTGATACTGTCAATGACTCTGCACTCTAGGGACAAATTTGATCAGCTATGTTCCAGCCTCTTAACCCAAACCCGGACTTCTCTGGATCAGCGTACTGACTGATTTATAATGATGTGTCCAATTTCCAACCTGCGGCTGATTGACAGATAAGCCTGATCATGACAAACATGATAGTAATGACTGGGACTTCTGCCAAGAAAGCCATTTTGGCCATGTGTTTGTCAATGCTACCATCTGCCTGACTTCATTTGGATAATAGCTCGCTAACCTTTGGCCTTCTTCTCTCTGCCTGCAGTGCAGTCACTCTCTCACTCCTTGACATTAACAGAAGTTTGCACAGCGTTGCAGTATATAATCCTATATATGGTTTTTCTGGTGTCGTTAGAGAGGCCTCCATATGTCTCTATCTACAACATGCTATATAAAGTCCATCTTACTTAGGGCCTGGGGACCATTTCTGCTTGTGTGTGGGTGTGTGGAGGGTATGCCGATATTCCGATTGCATATAAGCTAATTAAATGAACAGCGTGGTTTTCTGTGTGTGTGCGCTGTGTGTGTGCGCGCATGTGTTCATGGCAGAGGATTGGTGTGAGTTGTGCTTCCACGTGCCCTTTGCAGCAGCAGAGAGTCTGATCCCTGACCCCCCTCACTCAACACCCTCACAAGCCCTCTCCACTCTCTATGCGGGTACGTCTGAGTATGTGGATGCCTGTGTATGTTTGTTGCCTTGAGTCAAATGTACTGTGTGTTTGAGTTGAAACTGGACTGTTTCCACTACGCGCTCTTTGCTTACAAAGACAGCATATACAGTGCAGTCCAGATGTGACATTTTGCCTCCCTCTTTCCGTTTGTCCATGTTTATGATACACATCGTACACACTGAGCCATTCTGTGATTGCAAAACCAGCCAGAACATACAGATTCGGTACATAAGTACATAAAATCATGATATATAGTTTATATATAGTTTTTTTTTAATCCATGGTGAACCCCTTGACAGGTTTTTAGTTCACGCTGAAGCTGTCAACCTTAAGCACTAGATCACGCCATTCTGGCCCGGCCAGACAGACAGACAGGCAAACAGGTGGTCGTACCACACCAGAGGGCCATGGTCCACTCCACGCGTCTGTGCTCCGGGGCATAGTTTACTCTCCTGGCTCTGCCCCTGCCTGCCCTTGTCTGCCTTCCACACACCAACTGCCTCTTCAGCTCCCCCCAGACCTCTAACCTCAGTTATCCATGCCCTCCTCGGCATGTGGGCATGTGGCTGCAAGGGGGGGGGGATAGATTCATCGCTCTAGGTCTTGTAACTTTCTTTCGTTCTTTCTCTCTCTCTCTCTCTCTCCCATCTCAGTTTCTCTTTCAGTCAGACATTCCGTCTAATGCTCGTACTTTGGTTTCTGTAGTGCCATTTTTTTGTTTGTTCTGTAAGCAAATTTGAGTTAGGGTGCAGTCTCTTTTTGTCTTCCCTTCCACTTTATTTTACGTACATCCGTTATCCCTTTCTTCCTAATACATACACACAATATCCTTGAAATCATTCCATTTTCTAGTGGAACTTTGTGTAATTGAAATTGGCTAAGGCTGCCACCTACTGGGAAGTCCATGTCATTAAAGTAGGTAAATGCTTAATCAATTTACACAAGAAGTTATGGGCTTATAAAATGCATTTGAGAAATTAGTGCAATTCAGTGAAATTGATGCTACACAGTTTTACGTAGAGCAAACTCTGTCTGTACTGGTGTTGGATGGAAAGCTGTAAGATTGTAATGGCTTGTTTGTGCTATAGTTATAAAGGTGCTGTAGATTTGGTAATTCACAAACATGGAAAGCTGAATTTATGCTGGGGAAAAAGAAGATAAGTAGACACTTGATGATAGCATTATGTCACTATTATATATACAGCAAGGCAGGCCCAGGCAGCCTCTTTTGGCCTTGGCTCTTAAAGGGTTAACCAATACTAGTTTCAAATGAATACCCAGGGCAGCTGTGCGATCTAATTAAATTTAGCTCAGCAACCACAATTATTGTAAAGGGTGGCAGACAATTTCACATCCTCTTCTACCTTGTGACATTTTCTCATTTATATTTTCACTTTTTTTATTTTTTATTTTAAAGATACGCCTGTGTAGTTAACAAACACGGAATACACTATTTGAGCATGTTTGTGAGGAATACAGCAAGGAGAATGTGAGTGTGTGGGGGCATATGCACAAGAGAAAAATAGTGGTCTTCGTCAGGAAATTATGCTTGTCTGCATGCGATTTGCGGTGTGGGCAAGGCGGACATGACTTGATCTTGTTCTTCCAATCTAATGGGGCTGCATAGTCTTTTCCCAGAAGTCTGTGTGGTCTGTTGAGTCAGCCTGCAGTACGTCTGCTGGTACATTGGAGCAGGCGACACAGAGAGGTGGGGAACAGTTACACCCAGTGACAGTCACAGTCGGGACAGTCAGGCCTGGGAACGTCTTCAAAGCAGACCACGGGCCAATTACAGCTGTAATCTATGTAACGGCCACCTATTAAAGCTTGCGTATAAACCTTTAGGCGCTATAGCCATATTGTATGTTTCCTTGTCTGTCTCTAGCACGAGAGACAAATTGAAGCTCTTCATTTTGTAATTTGTTTGTAACCAAGCACATTGATTTGTAGTTGTGGAGGGGCAACGTGGATAGCGGCTCTCCCTCACTTCTTGTGAAGAAAGTGTATTAATTAGCTGAACATTAAGGTTGTGACTTACAATTTTAGTGTTTTAATGTTCATGACTTGGTGTAATGGAGGCTCAGCATACTGTACCTGCAAAGTCACAATTAAGACGATGGACATCGCCACCTTTTGAACGAAGACACATATCATTTTTTTTTTATTTTTTTTTTTGGTGAACAGTTTTTTATCACCAGCTGACATTTATTTTTTCAGCAGAGCATCGGTCTTTACTGTATGATGTGAGAAAAAAACATTAGCGTTTCATCTTTTTCGTGTTTTAGGTGTTTTAAGTGACCAGATTTGAGTTTAGGTGAATGACATTTAGTTAAATAAAACTGAATTGTTAAAAAATGTGTTTAACTTAGACACACCTGGTCGAAAATCTGTCCACCCTGAACTGCAACTAGTTTCAATGCTACACGTGATGCGCAATGATGCCAAAACCCAAGATTGTGATTATCAGGGAGGCTTAGTGATCTCAGCTTTTTTAGTTTGAAAGGTTTGAACAGTCAATCTTTGTTTGAGACTAATATCCCAAAGATCCCATTTGAGAGCATTATATTGCACTTGAAGGCATTATCAGATTCTCAGCCCATTCTTAAAACTCAAACTCAGAATGGCCCGAAGATGCCGATGGCTTTCAGTACACAATATTGGCCACATGGGAGCAGTGTGGAAGCATATGTTGCTTCCTCATCAGACCAGCAACCAGTCTGAAGGTATTGATCGTGTACTATGTTGAAATGTAGTCCAATTACAGTCATTTATACTTAGTATTTTTTCTGCCTGAGGAAGTATCTTATCCCTTTATCATAATGTCAGCGTTTGGAGGCAGAACTAAGTACGGAGAGTACATGTTGGATCTGATGGCTGCGTACTGAGAGTAGGAGAGCATACACATTGCTGCAGCTTTTGATTAGCTAGTCAGGATTTGTTTACACTGCCACAGGGATGAGAGGAAGAGAGTGAGAGAGCGGGCGCTAGAGCAGTTTGTTGGCAAGAGCGAGTCACTTACACCAAATTAATTCAGCTTTTTGCAGTTGCTGTGGATTGTTAGATAAATCGATACTTGTTTATTAGCCTGGAGTAGCATTGAAATGAAACATGCTTGGCTGTGTGTAGGCCTATAATGGGCTAATGATGAGCCAAACTAGATATTGCCCAGATATTGTAGACATCACCTAGCCTGCAGACAGAAATAGAAATAGACGGGTAGAGTAGCACCACTGATGAGTATCAAACGCCTCCTGGGTACAACGTAATCACAGTGTGTGATTACCTCTTAAGTGTATGCACATGCTAAGTGAATCGCTATGCCTAGTCATAGATCACTTCCCCTATCTCTGTTCGTCTCTTTTATATTTCACTGCCCTCCCTCTTGCTCAGTCTCTATTCCAGGGTCCCTGACTCTTCTCAGTGTTGGCCCTGGTCACAGTGAACCCGTGAGCATACCAAGACAGGACCAGACCTGGGCTGAGCCAGGACATGTTGAGTACATGTTGAGGTAGCTGGCAGCTGGGCTTGTCTGCTACCACAAACAGGGACTCGGCCAACTTCTGAATTTAAACGTTTTGGGTTGATGTATCCAGGAAGTGTAAGTCACCTTGGTTAGCAGTGCACACCCAAAACCAAATCTTCCAAAAACCTCCTGAATAAGAACACTGTTTCCCTCTGGAAAATTCAGCAGTAGTTTTTCATATGTATTATTTTGGCACTGAGTATTTTGGAAATCCCAATTCTTAAGAGATCCCCAGCTTGCTATTAGCAGTAGGCCACATCTCCACCAGACCGTGGTCTACTGGCTCATAGGGCGCTGGGGTCAGCTTTCATCTTCATCCACCCAACAATCTGATATCCAGTCAACAGCTACCACGCTGGTTACACAAACAAACACAAAGACAAGCAAAGATTCAGACAGGCTGCTTTGGTCACTATACAAAGAAGGAAATGTGCATGACACAATTTAAAGGTAATGATTGTGTATGAAAGCTATATATCCCTCAAGGGTACTCAATGAAAGAGATATGTGTTGGCATTCATGGGCAAACAGGATGGAGGAGAAATATTGATTGTATACTTGACCTGACCTTATAAAGCCCATATATGTGTATTTGGTAGCTTTAAAAAAGGATATAGAAAACAAACATACAGCATGAGCATGAGTGCAGTAACACCTTTTATTGAACTGTAGAGGACAGGCTTTCAGTGCGTAATAGCCATGAGTAATTTGAGCCATTGGACCTTCAACCATATAGATATTACAGTGCAACCACTCAATAAACCAGCCTGGTCTTGGTAAAATCACCCTGGGACCTCTTAAGAAGTGGCAAAGCAGTTGAGACCAACATAGTGGTGTGTAATTCCAACCCGACCACACAGCCATAAACAGCCATATTTCACTGGTCCACAGCCACAAAGACAGATATGCAGCCAGCTCAGCACAGGTGTCGTGCCTCAGGTGAAGTCAAAGACAAAACCTGTGAAGATTCATTAGCATAAACGTCCCGGAGAAAAATGTTTCATCTCGGCTGAAATGACATAACCCTGCAGTTAGTGTAACTGGAGTTAGAAACAGCCTGTGGACTGTTTGTGTTTGAGTGTGGAACCGCATCATTTATAGTAAAAGGACATGTCTTCTGCACTTACTGCAATTACTCTAGGTCAGCGGTTCCCAACCTACTGCAGGGGGGCAAGACCGCCAAGGAGGTCGCAAGATGATTAACAGGATATGAGATTAGAAAAACAAGGGCTAAATAAAATGAGGTTTCTTTTTTTCAGAATTTGTTCTATCCTTTCTTTTTCTTTTTCTTGGGTATTTCTTTGAAGGAAAACATATGCTCTTGGTAAAATACTGTAAGTTCCATACAATCTTTGAGATCAGCATTCCCATCAAAAGAAGGACACAGTTTGATGAACCAAACATGAATGATAATGTAGGCAAAACATGTTTAATGACTTAAAGAGTTCCACATTATCTCATGAGTCATGCAGAGATTAGTCATGCAGACTTCCCAAGCATATACAACAACAAGGAGCAGCTAGTCAGTATGAAATCATCAAAATGGTTTCCAACTAACTTCAAAACAAGCGAGATGAGATGGCTGGGTTCAGCAGCTGACTATGTTTTTGAACTTGTTTGAAGTTGCCAACATCACGGCTGCGCCTGTGCTACTTTGTGTTTCTGACCCTTGCCGACCCTCTGCCTACATGTCTGACTAAAGAAGCTGGCCAGGCTGCAAAGAAGTGTAACAGAGGGCCCACTGGGCTACCGGCCAGGTCTACAAAATCACACGGCTCCCTTGATTCTGCTCTCAGAGAGAATATAGCTGGGAGCTTCACAGCAGTCAACTGCAGGAACTTCAGTCAAAAAGCTCCACTTTCAGCAGTGGAAATCAGAAACCGTATTTAAACTGTAAATTTGGTTTTCCTAGTGGTGGCACTTGGAATAACTTTTCTCAAAGTCGGCCTTATTATCCATCCACAGTGTTGTAATTGTTTCTCAAAATCCATTAGGTCGCTGTCTCACTGGGACAATACTGGCCATAGAACTGTTTCTTTTTCCAAATCCCTAAGCTGCCAGCTGGAACTAGGAAGAGGTGAGGTCAAAAGATAGGAGGAGACAGATAAAGAGAGGAAAAACTCAGAGCTGTTGTGAATAAAGCGTGAGTAAAATAAAGCCAAGAGTGCATGCCCCGGGTACTGCTGAGACTTCCAAGTGACTGCAGCTACTGGTGGCGTTCAGCATGCTCATGTGGTAACCAGCTGGGTTACAAAAGACAGCAATCAGAACAATGAGAGGGAAAGCGGGTTTTAATGGAGTGTGTGGTAGAGGGCAGAAAAAACAAGAGGAAGAAGAAAGATGACTTGAACTGAAGACTTGGCCTCTTAGAGGACTCGTGGAGATTGAAGAATGCAAACCAATAGGTGGAGGGGAAAAAGATAAAATAGTTGACCTTGCCCTTGCCCCTGCAGATGCCCTCTCCTGATTTGCCTGCCGTTTCTTCTTGCACATTTTATCTGAGTATTTCCTCTCAGTTACATTTTGAAGTCTTTGAAGCTCAGCAAGCTCTGGTACACACTGCAGTTTGAACATGTTCTATAAGAGCAGCCAGCAATGTTGCCAGTGCTTAATTTTGTATATAGCTCGATGTTTGGAATTTATATTTTCATTGTGTATATCGTTGGGAACCTACCATAAACTCAGACCTACCACAAGGGGTTGTGGTAAGTCTAAGTGTGCTGTGTGTATGTTCACATTGCATTAGGGGGCGCAGGCTTGCAAAACATTACTGTATGTGTTTGCACATGTTCTTGTTTACTGTCCAAGGGATAGTATGTGCACATGTCACGTTGATTAAATGTTTGCAAAGTGGCTTTTGACCAGTCGCCTGTTCATGAGCTTATTGTTAGTACAGTGGAAGGCTGCTAATGGCACCCAGTGTGTGAGAACATTCTGGCCTTTCAGAACAAAACCTCCTGCTCAGAGTATTTCAGCATGTCCAAGCCCTGCTCGTAAAGTTAACTGGCTACAAACGTCTACTCAACCCCTCCCCTGCTCTCACTACTGGCCTCCCTCGTGACTTCAGGTCCTCTCGTTCCAGGAAGAGAAAGTTGTAATGCTATATGTTACAATGTCATTGGCTTAGTGTTATGGTGAGTGGTATGTTTTCATCTTATGTCACTTGATAAAATACGTTGATATGTTAGAGTCGTTGGCAATTAGACTCCATCAATGTTAAGTTTATAAAGGGTATAGAGGCCATGGATGTACAGGAATATCCCCCCGATGGAGTCTACACACTGGTGGTGGTGGTGATGAAGGGATGAAGAAGGAGCCTGCAGATCTGGATGGGTGTCTATGTGAAGCGGGCTTCTGATGATGAAGGAACCCTGGGGCGCTGGGAATGATGTCAACAGGAGGTTAATGGAGTGGAGGAGGGTTGCATCAGTTTTGCCTGAAATGACAACTGACAGCAACAGAGAGGAGAACAGATTTCAAGATTGAATGCAACACCGCAATAGCTCACGGACATCGTGGCAACATCTGGTTGGTTTAACTGAAAGAGTGAATGCCCAGAGACAGCTGATTGGGTTGGGAGAGAGAGAGAGTGAGAGAAAATGTCTTCCTGAATGAATTTACGCTAAGCTTCATTAGTTCATCTCCGCAGGTTAGACTCTATTAGTTGTTGTCTAGTTTGCAGAAAAAATAGATGTCATAATGAAAATGTTGTCGGAATTGCCTTGGTGGAATCAAAAGTGTAATTGTGACAACAACAAAAAAAAAGCCTCAAAGATGACATCTTTAAAAACTACAGCTGGTATGATCCACTGTTTATCAATCACAGGACTCAACACATGTTCAGTTTCGTATATATCCACAGCAGCCGTGGGGCTGGGGAGAGGCTTTATTAATCATGACGAACCAACAATTTGCAGTTCATCCTGACAGCAGTACCACCAGCTCTAATCCAATGATCTCTACTCAGCTAAAATAGTACCACCCACAGCCACAAAAGTAAATACACTCACTCAGATTAAAGCAGTTTTGTCTAATCATTACTCATTGCCACTTTCCCCCTCCTCAGTTTGCTGTGATTCAGCCTGATGTTTGTTTCAGAGGAATCATTTATCTAAATCAATTGACGTGGGAATGTGACCGCCAAAGATGCAAGTACATGTTTCATGTCTAAGATTTAGGATATGCAGAATAAGCTTTAGTCCAATTAATCAAACACATATAAATAATATAGTATTACACTGTAGTTTTTAAGGATTACATTGTTAAAAAGGAAATTAACTATTCATAGTAGTAGTTGATGTATGTAATGCAAAGCTATGAAAGTCTGTGAATCTGACACTCACATAATGTATATGGTTAAAGGTCCCATATTGTGTAGTTAGTATGATGACAGGAAATTCATCATGGCTTAAATATGTATTCATTAGTAGTTAGTAGTTCAGTTCAGTTTCATGGCACAGATGACCCTTTTTTGTTATTTAAATGCTTTTTTAATTGTAATATAATGTAACTTTTCTGTGGACACACACACGGCAATTTAGTCCTTGTCTATCATTTACTCACTGGATAACAGAGGTGTGTTAGCACAATTTAACATTGGACTTACAGTACAGTACTTCTCTGGCAGAGACTACCATATGTTGTCTCCCTATGTTTTCTCCTCATAATGGCACTCTAACATGCAGAGTCGTCAAGGATCCAAAGGACCTGTCTTTACATGCTGCCACTGGGATATAATATTAGTTTCTGCTAATCATCAGAGATGATACTCAATTGCTCAATCTATTTCTATATTATTCAAGGATATTATCCTGTTGATACTCTGCATCAGGGCATCGATCTAATAAACTTTTAAACTGCCTTTGAGCTAGTACAAGATGATTATTGATACAAATTACTGAAGCAAAGATAAACAGTGTACCTAAAATTCCTGGCATAAAATGTCAAGCCAAAGAAATCCAAAGAAATCCCTGAGCCAAAACCCTCAAAAACTGTTCTGAACACACTGGTTTTAACAGTTTTCCTACTCTGGGCACTCTATGGTCATCTGCTCCAGGCACGCTACTGAGGTATTAACGTTACATACACTGCCACATGAAGCTACATGCTAAACCTGTAATCTTGGTTGCAGTTGTGTTATTTTCTCCCTAATTTCGAAAAGCATTTCTGCTGGAACATCCCGTTGTGTGGTGTTTGGTTTAGAAACCTTTATTGGTGATTTCTGATGGTAGAACATGTGGCTATACTCTGTTACAGTCCACTACTAACTACATTTAGCTACATGCTAACACCAGAGAAAGCTAAGCCTCTGTCCTGTTAGATAGGTGTTGTGTAGACACGCCCTGAAGCATGCCTTGCTTCCTTGTCTATTTTAAAATAAACGGACCGTAATTGATTAATTCTACATCTAAACATTACTACATCATGCTGTATTGAAAAAGACTTTAGCAATTGGAAAATGTTTACTGAGGAAATAAATCAAATGAGAAGTAGGGTCGTCAGCAACCAGTTGAGTCGCCCCCTGCTTGAAATAAACATTGGCTTTACTTTTCAGACCTCGAAGCTCCATCAATTATTGTTGACAGTCTATGCAGAGCACAGATGCGGAGACTCTGGAGATCCGGAAATGCTGACCAATCAGAGCAGACTGGGCTTTTTTGTAGGGGGGCTTAAACAGACAGGAGCTCCAATGGAGCGTCTGAGACAGTGAGTGAATATAGGTGTAGCGGCAATGGGCAGTATGAAAAAGTGTTTAAAGCATGTAAACATGTTCTAGTAAAAACACAAAATACTAGTAGGAATCTGATAACGGTATATAAAAAGGTCTCCTTTGGGAAAAATAAGAAATATTCAGTCTAGTTTTTAGTTGTTTGTCGTGTTATGTTTGTTTACAAAATATGACCAGCCATAAAGGTGCAAAGTTCTCTGTCGAATTTCACAGACAAAATGTGTGAGGTAATGCAAAGATGAACCCTGGCCTGTAGTTAAAGAGAGACACACACACACATACTGTATACACAAAACATCGAGCTCATTGAATCCCTGGTGAGTGCGTGGGTTGTGGGCTCATTAAACCTTCCAGCCAGACCCCAGTGATCCCTCAAGAACTGAGCAGAGATGAAAGACAACCGCAATCTGCTTTACCTGGGGCCTCTGGCTACGGCTAGCCTTGTCTATACCGTTCATCAAATGTTTACACATCCTTGAAATGTTATTATTCATGTTGTAGCCTGCTTTGTTTACACCATATACACCAAAATGTCAGGCACATGAGTGCGCTCAAAATGTGCATTTGTTTGTTACTGTTATCTCCCTGTACACCTTGAAAGATGAATATTTAATTTTAGTTTTTGTGCCTTACAACAGGCTATCATTCCTGCAGGCTTCAAAAAGATCCAGTTCAGTGTGGGGTCAGCATGGGGGAGTGGAGGTCAGTGCTAGTCTGTGCTCCAGGCAGACAGGAAGACGAGAACAGACAAAGCTGCCTTTAGGACAGTGCATCAATTGGGCATTCACAGGGGAATGAGTCAATTCTAGAAAGGAGTGTCAGCTATGACTCAGAAGCCGTACATGTATAGGTAGTCAGTTTGAATGTTTGTTGAGATTGACCGTTTGAGACCACCAGAGGAGAGCACAGACTGCTGATTGCAGAAAGCTGTTATTCATTGATTAGCAAGAGATATTCAGGTGCTGCAGTCTTTAATTGTTCTTGTACACTTTTCAGCTCTATGTTCACAATCACACTTTAATTCATTGTGACATACGGCTTCAGTGAGAACTAATTTGAAACAGTAAATGATTGCCATTGGCAGGGATCTTATCATAACATCTGATGTCTGCTCCAGATCCGTCCAGAAATTTGCAGCATTGATTGTCTGTCTATCAGGTAATCGGCTCTGGGATATCCTACTGTGTCAGTTGTCACTTCCCCTCCATGATATCAAACACACCCTGCAATGAAATGTTCCAGGCCGAACACACTGCCAACTCACCCTGACACTTCCCTTTCATTAGCATCCCATCTGATGAGCTCATTTCCGCACCAAGACTGTTATCCTAAGCCGAGCCTGAAGACAGACACGCATATGTTTCTAAACACACAGGCACCCACTTTCAGCCACTGCTTAGGGAGCTGTTTGATATGTCAATTTATCAGTTATGTCAGAGGGGGGAAAGTTGAAAGTCCAAAAGCTATCGATTGTTTCCATCTTGACAAGACAAGATTCAGAGCCGCTGGCAATTAAGAGCTTCAATTGTTGTCAAAGGAGACAGTGGTGTGTGTGTGTGTGTGTGTGTGTGTGTGTGTGTGGAAGGGGGGGGGGGGGGGGAGCTGAGGGAGTGGTTGAAGTAGGGAGGTATCCACTTTGCAAATTCACTAAAGTGTAACAAGCAATTGAAGGAGAAAGAGGAAATAAACAAGAAGGGGATGTAAAGTAATGTGTAGCAGTAGAGGGTTAAGCGAGAAATGTTTGCATTTTTATGGGCTCGATCTGTAAAGCGCTGTTTCAGCAAGTTGAGGGAGCACAGACCTTATTAAGCGATTGCTTAGATCACAGGCCAGAGACTTTCAAGTTCAGCACTTTTAAGATTGCCACTGCTCATATCACATGCATATGTACAAGTGTGTGCATGCACAACCACATACAAAATCACGCAAATACCCATAAGCACATCCATATAAACCCATTCACATACACCATCCATAATCACTTTATCAGCCTTGTACTGCCTGTGGAAGCATCAATTGATTTGATGCTAGTACACGTCATTCCTCTCCGATGCTGTTAAATGCTAATGCATTTAAAGGCTATGCTAATGCTAATTGTCCACGCATGGAAGATTAGCATCAACATATAATTCTCAAATTAATTTGGTTAATAGTTAAATGACTATGCGGTAAAAAAAATTACTTCATATATGTAAGTCTGTGAATCTGACACATACATAATGTATATGGTTAAAGGTCCCATATTGTGCTCATTTTCAGGTTCATAATTGTTGTTGTAGTACTTGTTGTAAATGTTCAAAAAACACATTATCTTTCTTATACTATATCTCTGAATATACCTTTCTTCATCCTCTGTCTTAAACGTCCTGTTTTAGCACCTGTCTCTTAAAAAACCCTCCCAAAAAAAAGCCCAGTCTGCTCTGATTGGGTTACGGGTTTTCCGCCATTGCGATCTCTGCGTCTCTGCATCGTCATTGCAGCCGGGGAATTGTAGTGACACTTCCTATATATTTATAGAAAAGTTATGACATCACAACCGTACGTTAAGTCTTGACGGCTTGTTTAAAGGCACAGTTTCTGAATATGGGCTGTGTGTATTTCTCTGTGGGTTGAACATTTTATAAAGACATAGAAATTACACTTCTTACAGGAGCCTGAGGTAATAACCAAAAGGATCACGGATACAAAGTTACTTTTACAGTTTTATTGTTTAACCTCAGGGAGTCTCGATATTTGGGATGAGCCTGAAGTAGGAGGGCGATGAGTGAATGTCTGTATACTGTAGATGTCTATAGCAGGCTTAGTGTGGAAAAGAGTTTGAAGGTGAGTATGTTCTAATATGAACAGCCTTTCTGTAATGTGCTTTCACTTTCTTGGTAAAGCCTATAGTGTGCCTATGACAGGCTGTTGTCTTATCATTTCCCTAAAATCAGTAGTAGCTTCTCTGTTGTTTTTACTCACTAACCACTATTCTACCAGTAACGCGTTGCAAACGTACTGGTTGGTATAATTAGTGAATCTGCTTGTAAGTTATAAACAAATTAGTTATTGGCCAATTAATCTGTATCCTTTCTGTAACCCAATGTGATGGATTAGGTTCAGTATAATTACTTATTTCCAGTTAAATTGCTAGTCACTTTATTTTATTATTAACTGTTGAAAAATCAATGACCTTTAACAGAGAGAATAGTATAAATAATAGTGCCAAATGTCTGAATGCTTTATGGGAAATAAATGACTGTGTGTGTGTGTGTGTGTGTGTGTGTGTGTGTGTGTGTGTGTGTGTGTGTGTGTGTGTGTGTGTGTGTGTGTGTGTGTGTGTGTGTGTGTGTGTGTGTGTGTTAGTTACTCCTGTACTGACTTTCCAAGCTGGACTTCAAACACAGCCCTCCAGTGCAAGCTTGCTTTGCTAAACCCAGGGGTAGAACGGCCTGTACTGTATCCTCAGTTGCCTGTTTAAAACAATAAGCAACCATGTAATCCTGGGCATTCATGTTTTCGAACATTTTGAACCGTTGAAACTATAAACTGTTCAAATCAATTTTTACAGTGGGCCTTAACTGTGCTTTGATGTGACACGATACGCTGTTATTTCAGCCAAAACAACGTTTGTGTCTATTATACTAAAATAAAACACTTCCCCTCTATACCAGGCAGCTGCTAGAAATGTTAGCCTCCCTGACATCAGCTCAACAACAGCTCTGACAAAATCAACAGCTATAATCCCCGCCGAGCTGCAGACCCACGGAGCATGCCAGGGATTAAAGGGTCCAGCTCACCATGCCTCTCGATTTAATTTTACAAGGTTGTGCTCAGTCATATTTCCATTTAAAATATTTTCAATCACAGAACATAAAAGCTACTTTAAGTGATGTTTTGACCACATTTGATGCACAAATGATTGCATAATGGAGCTTTTAATGTTTTCCGTGCAACGTGCTCTATTTTGTCTTCGACAAATGAGGCCCAAATGGTTTTTAGTTTATGTCGAAGAAATGCTGCGGCACAGTTGGCAGACCTCGAAATGCAGACATTGATGGACTACATGATGAACTAAACTAAAACCCAAACAGAAACATCGGTTGGTGTTAAATTGACAGAAAAAGCAAAAGCTTATTTTTCAAGCATAACTCAGTAAAGTCCAAGACGTAATTCCACTGTGTTCCTGGGTATAGAATAATTACACATTGCTGCATGCAATAAAGAATCCCTGAACAACAAATGCATACAGTACTGCACATTAACAAGCAGAATAAAGCAAGATAACATCAGAACATGGCTGGTGTTTTGTAAATCAAACATGTCTTGTCAGTCTTATTACAACTAACTGGATATTTTCAGCTATTTGACACCTATTGCCCATTTCTTCTTCCCTAAGGGGCCATCCACACGGAAACGCTTCTTGGTTTTTTTTCTGTTAGCGCACTGCCCGAAGACACACTTTTTTGAAACCTGGTCCCAGGGTGAAAAAATGCGAAACCGCCGCCCTTGTGGCTTCGTTTGGACGACCAAGCCGCATACCTGCGTATCGATGATGTCATCGCCACACCCTTCGACCGCTAGCCTTCGACCTCTTATCCCGCGACGACTTTCGGTCCACACAAACAATTCTGGTTTCCTTGCACTAGCAAGTACTATTTTCGTCGTCGTCTTCTTGTGTTTGGTTTCTTCTTCTACTGTCTGTTTGTATACAGTCCGCAAGCTTTATGCGCATGCTCCGCCTCTTCTTCTCCGTTTTTGGTGAATTTCTGTAGCAGTATCAGCGCCACCTATAGGCAAGGGGGTAAGCCTGCCTCCACAGAGCATAGCTCCTATGGAGCCATTTTGTTGCTAACAAGCCATCGCCATCGTTAGCATTCCAATGACTGCCATACATTTTGACGTCACTTTGACAGCGAATAACTTTACATCTGAAGCATTTAAAGACTTTATTTGTCCGTTGTTTATTTCTAAAAAAACACAACAATGTATAAAAGGCTCCATTACCTTGTATATCACGTTATGGCTGTGTAGCAGACGTTTTTATAAAAATAGGCTAACGATTGTGTCATAACCACGCGACTTTCTGTCACATAGTAGAGGAATTACCGTACAGTACAGGAGAAGCTTGTAGGCAGTTTCAACTTACATTAGCTGTTTAGTTTAATTACTAATATTAACTAGCATTTTAGTTAGCAATAATTAGCCTGTGTCTATGTAATCTCCTTACATATACCTACGCTCTCCGTCTCTGCAAGATTGGGAATGATTGAGATTTCTCTCGGCACAGCTACCAGAAGACTTACAACTTTCAGACACGCTGCTCACGTCACATCTACGTCGGCAAGCTCAGTTTGCAGCTGTGCAGTAACGCTCAGCCATCACCGGAAAAGTGCTTCTAATAGACTTCACTGGTCTCCGTCCAGAGCAACGGGATCTGTTGGTCCACTTCTTTAACTGTCTATGCCTATAGGCCTGGAAGCGTGTTGAGACATTTACGAATGGATCCGTTTGGACGCTAATTTTCTTGGAACGATGCCAGGGAAGATTATTTTGGTACGTGTGGACGCGGCTTAAATATCTGACCCTACCTTTTCTTTTTTTCCTCACAGCTATACTGGCAGAGTTGTAGGAAATGGTCTGCATGCCCAGAGGCAAAACCCAGAGGTCAAAGTTCGCAGCCCGAACCCTACACTGGCTGAGGTCAAGGAGAGGTTGGAGCGCTTCAACCAGGTAGGATGATCATTGCTCAGTGTGGGGACATCACTCATCACTAATAAAGTTAAATACTGTATGTACTTTTGTACACATAAACACACACACACACACACACACTTCAGCCATCTGTCACATAATATCTGAGCATTCACTAATGTATTTGCCTGTATTTGTATAAGAACAATTGTTTACAGTATTAAATATGTCACTAAAGTAAAGCAGGTCAAAAGTTATTAGTCAACCGAAGTATTATGTAACCAGCAACACCAATGTCTTAATTGATAGGGCTTTTTTTAAATATATTTTTTAACAATATAACACATAGCCAGAAGTGCTAAAACGTCCTTGCAATTTTTCTCAGATGCAAAGACTTGTTTTGAGCGCAGAGGCAGATATCAAAGATAAATGGAAAGGATAGAGTGTGAAAGGGAGACGGTGACAAAAAAAAGTGAATTACTGTGGAAAGAAAAAAGAAGAAAGATGAGAGGCGGGAGAAAAAGGTCAGGAGTGAGTGACAGATAGGCAGAGATGACACAAGCAGCTTCAAAGTGACAGTGTTTGTCATGTAGATGGGGTTTAGGGCTGAATAGGACCAAGAAGAAAAGGGCCATTTCACACAGTCCCTAGAGGCCATTTGAGGAGACAAACGGACCAGGATTCGGTTCCCCTTCGCCTGCCTGCCCTTTTGTTGCCCTGAGACTTATGCCCACAGATAGCACACCGGCCATCTCTCACTTTCTATCTCTATAATCCCTCTTTCTTTCCCCTGTTTTTACCCTCTCACTAGCTATTTGATTGCTGAAGTTTCTAATACACCTAGAAAACTTGTTTGTCATTTTTCAAAATTGTCTTTCTCCCTGTTAATGCATTTCTGTTTTGCTCTTCTTCCACTTCCTCTCATGTTTCTCAATATCAATTCATCACATCAATCACATCCTCTTCCATCGAGCTCCTTCTTCTGCTTTTTTTCTCTCACATCCATACATTTATTTACCTTCTCCTTTCACGTGTGCCTTGTACACTATCACACATATGTCTCCCAGCCAGCCTGTCTACCTGTCTGCCACTGACAGTTTAAGATAATGTCTGTCCGACCACAACATCCAATTGTGCTTGGTGGCTGTCAAGTGCCCTGTTGTCATGATAACTGTGCAGAATTGAGCGGGTGTCCTGTTGACATTTACAGGGTTGAAAAAGCCTACCGTAATTTTGGACTGTGACCTGAATTTTAACAGTCACATTAAATCAGTAACAAAATCTGCCTATTATCACCTCAAAAATATATCAAGGCTAAAAGGACTTATGTGTCAACAGGATTTGGAAAAAACTCCATGCTTTTATCTTCAGTAGACTTGACTACTGTACCAGTGTCTTTACTGGTCTCCCCAAAAAATCTATTAGACAGCTGCAGCTGCTTCAGAACGCTGCTGCTCGAGTCCTCACTAAGACCAAGAAAGTAGATCACATTACTCCAGTTCTGAAGTCCTTACACTGGCTTCCTGTGCACCAAAGAATATATTTCAAAATACTCCTGCTAGTTTATAAATCATTAAACGGTTTAAGACCAATTTACCTTTCAAATCTGCTACTAAACTATGAGCCGCAGAGATCTTTAAGTCTGCTTGCCATCCCGAGAATGAAAATAAAAAAGGGAGAAGCTGCGTTCAGTTTCTATGGTCCTCATATCTGGAACAAACTTCCGGTAAACTGTAGGTCGGCACCTACTCTCAGCTCTTTTAAATCAAGGCTGAAAACCTTTCTTTTTAACGCTGCCTTTTGTCGATTCATTGCACTCCACCATGAATTTACTCTTGCTTTTAATTTACTTTTAATTGGATTTTATCGTTTTTATTTTTGTATTAACTGCTTTTGATTTTAATTTGAACTTGTATTTGATTTTTGACTGTGTTTTAATGTTTCATGTAAAGCACTTTGAATTGCATTGCTGCTGAACTGTGCTATAGAAATAAAATTGCCTTGCCTTGCCTACCTTGAATCTAGACCTGGTGGCTGAGCTTGGCTGAACTTTGTGTTTGTGCCAGATAAGAGAAAAGGATTACAGAGTGTTCAACTGCATAATGTGGCAGGCTTTCCAAGGTACATAAGAACAGTTAAACATCCACATGTGCAGAAATATATTTTATCAAGTGCCCAGTCGGAAATATCAACTGGAAACCCCGCTGTGAAATAATGGTTAATTCTGAGCTGTTGTACTGGAACGCGGTCAACTCCTAGTTCTGGTTTCCGTCTTCTGAGGTAAATAGAAAGCAGCATAATACCATTTCAGGCACAAAAGGCCTGTGACGGGCTTAAAGGGCTTACATTCATTGTCAACAAACAGTAACCGTAAAAAAGCACGAAACTCAACACTAAAATGTCTTTTGTTCAAGATCATGAAGCTGTCTGTAATTAGGGAAAAGAAACACAATGACCGTGTTGTATGCAACAGCGTGACGTCTGCGTGTCCTCCAAATTCTTTCCTTCAGACATTGCGAAACACTTTATTTGGATATTGTAAAGAAGCAATGATCCACAGGTATATCCCTCCCCACTCCTGCCGGTACCTGCAGTAACATTTTCGCTTTTTGGCTGGATGTTCCCCAGGTCCCGGGATACCGGGCTCCATGTCAACGTTGAATGGTTTAATTTCCCTCCGTAAATGTTTTAATTCAACAACGGCATATGCGTAGTCACTCTGCGTAGTTGTTTATCAATTTCCGGCCCTACTGTACACAGCTTTAAAGGTGCCCTGCCACACGTATTTCATTACTTTGTGGTAATGTCTGAAGTTCTACCATGGACGCTAACATTTTTTGTGGAAAAAAAATGCCTTGGTTACCTTGTTTCAAGCCATTCTAACGTGGTATAGAAAGCCTGCAGGAAGACTCAGCTCGATTTGTGCCAGTTCTCAATAATATTCAACGAGCTAAGCTGCTTGACTCTGATTGGCTAACAGCTAGCCAATGAGAGCCTGGCTATCAGCATCCTTTGCCCAGCTCAACTGGGTGAGCTCATGAATAGTAATGAGCTCAGGCAACATGATGTCAGACTGACCAGCTTTTGTGATTGGCCTGATTTCTCCGCTTATTTCTTTTCAGTGGCTAGAGCTGACAGAGGAGGTAGCGGTTCATTTTCACAGTCACAACATAACACAAACACATATGGACCTAACATATTTCAAAAAATACAAGTAAAAATGGTTTTGTGTGGCAGGACACCTTTAAAAAATGTCCAACAGCAGTGCTCATATTCGGGTAACACCAAAATTGTAGTTTCACAATGATCAGTATTTAATGTTTTGTTAGGCTATAACTAATCAAAACTCAGGTTTAGTCTAATTGTCTGGACAAACAGGACAGGATTCAGGATTCGGGACAACTGCTGATAATGTTCAAAATGTTTCGGGACGTGTGGTTACCCTATGGTCCTTAGTCAGATATTATAAATATTATATAAATAATTGTCAGTTTGACATTACTAAATGGGAGGAAATCACAATCCTGTCCAGAATGCTTTAATACAACCAACAATATTAAAGCATTCTGGACAGGATTGTGATTTCCTCCCAAAAAGAAAAAGTAGACAACACAACTCAAGACAAATATCAGCATAATGACGTCACCTGTCTTGTTGTCTACTTTTTCGAGCAAACAAGGTGGCCACTTGTCTCTTTTTATCCTTGCTACAGAGCCCTTAACAGATGTTCGGAGACAGGGCCAATGTATAAGAATCTTCCAGGTGGCCGAGTCTGTTCACCAAATAAGTTCATATTCAGATTGATTTTGGCAAGCCCATCTGGATCCCTCTCCAAATTGCAAACTTTACTGGACACCCTTGATGCCTGTTAGGCTGAAAGATTAATTGCATTTCAATCAGGAGGGAGTAGTCTACAGCTATTATGCTTTGTTGATCCATACAGTTTACATGTGTTTGTGCAGACTCCATAACTTGGCACTGACTTAGCTTAGTGATTGTGGACATGAGCTCCATAACCAGTCTGTAATATAACCTTAAACGATATTGACAAATCAATAATAGAGCAATAATGAACAGCAGTTTCTACGTGGAACCTGCGTGGATATGTGAGAGGAGTAGTTTTTGGCTTAGTGAACCAGAAACATTGTTAAAGTTGTAGAATAAAAGAGGGAGGCAGAAAAGTCAATGTTTTAAGGCATCAACGTCTTTCAGAGTCCTTAGATCCCTTCACGTTAAAATGCTACAACGCTCTTCTCTGTGATTTTTAAGAAATGAAAGTGCACTGCAAGCAGTAGGTAGTTCGGGGGGTGGGGGGGGGGTGGGAGTATGGAGAATTCCTAGCAAATATACAAAGCTGGCCCGGCTCTGTCTATTTAGAACACTTGAAATATCAGCAGCCATTAAAGTTCTTGGCTCTGATCAGCAACACCTGCAAGCCTCTGCTGATACAGTATGTCAGGGCAAGTTAGTGGAAAGAGTCGGAGAAGTATAACTGATTACATCTTTAAATAAATGTGTTATATTAAAACATCTGATCTGTTGTTATTAAAAGGCAGGACACTTTCAAAGTCTGGTAACCTTACACTGTTTATAAAAAATCTATATAATAATAAAACCTGGCCTTGACTGTAAGAAAAAGCTTAACAGAAAGAAACATAGTTAAATAATGCATTTGCTGAGATGTCTTCCATGGACTAATCAAACTAATGTCTCTCTACAGTTGTTCATTTTAGTTGTGTGTGTGTGTGTGTGTGTGTGTGTGTGTGTGTGTGTGTGTGTGTGTGTGTGTGTGTGTGTGTGTGTGTGTGTGTGTGTGTGTGTGTGTGTGTGTGTGTGTGTTCCTCCACATACTTGTATCCTTGCAAAACCACTTTGAGTTCGAGATGTTGGACATTAATCCTTAGAAGTAGTGAAGACTGATACAAATGATTTATTTGTGGTTAAGCTTTGAATTTTATGTCAGTGTTAGAAGTAAAATAGGGCATCTCTGTATGTCTGTCCTATCATCCTTGGAGCTATGTTTGGTTGATATTTTCACTCAAAGTAAAAAAAAAAAAAAAACACACTGGTAAAGGTATTGCAGGTATTTCAATGAGTCCCTAATCTGAGTTTTTCCAGATTATCATAACTTCCATTTCTGGCATTAGTGAGGTTAAGACGTTTATATTTTTACCTACTGGAGAGTAGTTAGAGCCAGAGCACTGTGGCACTAAGAGGATTGGGAAACTGCTGCTGATGTATCACAGACTCTGACCCCTCATCTACCCATGGCATTCTCCTATTAAAGCGCTCAGAGCTGCATACAAAATGTGTGTGTGTGTGTGTGTGTGTGTGTGTGTGATAGACAGGTTAGAAAGGTGGAATAGGACCGAGGAATCAGTTGCACATTTGCGTTCAACACATCTTCATGCACATATACATACTATACATAAAAGCTGGAAATAACACGCTAACACACACAGGACAAGCCTGATCTCTTCACCTCCTATAAAATGGTCCATTAAATGAGTAGGCCCAAGTTATGGTCCTCCCCCGTGTATCTCCCCCCTCTCTCTCTCTCTCTCTCTCTCTCTCTCTCTCTCTCTCTCTCTCTCTCTCTCTCTCTCTGCCTGTAAATATTGCTAATGTGGACAATAAATGTTTCAAAGTGGATTTTTGATTCCCGGCCATCAGTCCAGCTGCTTTTGGGTGGGGATCTTTTTCACAATGGTCTATCTGTTTCCATGTGAGTACTAAGGCCAGATCATTTGTCAGTTTGTCAATTTGCACTTTGGTTAAATGCAAAGTCAGTGGCAACACGCAGTGCGGAAGAAATACACCAAGACACTTATTCTCATGCTTTATTCTCGTCTTTATTTACACACACACACATACGCACAAACACAGAAAGTATCATTACCTCCGCCAAAGATTATGGAAAAACGACCCGACAACTCTATTTTCATGAAACTTGGTGGAGGGGTGTAGCTTGGGCCAAAAAAAAACCATTCAATTTTGGAGTGGATCCGAATCACAAGGCAGATACACAAATTATTTTTTGTGAGATAAATGCCATGCAGCTTAAAATCCAGTAAATGGTCGTACATTTTAATAGTGACAAAACACCCAATTGTAGAAATATGATGACTCCATATCAACAACCCACATTCACGGGTACCAGTAATCCTCTGGGGTAGCCTACACATGTAGTTGCTCAGACTTCATGCAGAAAGCAGTCGCTATGGAGCACTCAGTGACAGTGGTTTCATGAATTATTTGTGTACTGTGTGTGTAAGAATTATTATTTTTTTTTTTAGTTTTTGATAACAAGCTGTCATGTTCCTGATGTTATTTCAGTTTCATCATTATTTCCAATTTAGAAGTACATAATAAATGCACAGCTAAGATGATGACATAATTGAAATAGTTTTCCAGACATATATGGTGGTTGCGCTTGCAGATTTGAATAACATAGAAGACCGGACTATTGGGGTTGGCGGAGGTCTGCACTCTCCCAAGTGTCCTTTTACTTAGAAATGGTGAAAGCTGTGGTCGATGGAGTGTTGGAAAGACTCCAGCATAAAAATCCAGTACAGAGAGGCCAGTTGTATGCGTGATTGATGGGACGGACTACTGCTTTGCTGTCTGGCTTGGCCAGTGGCCCGGCCAGGTTCCCCATCAGAGAAGCTTTACTTGTGTTTAGCACACACTCAGCACATCTCCTCTGTGGATCCAGTCAATCCTCAGATCTATCAGCTACTGCAGGGACTCTCTTGTTAGTGAGGACAGTTTGTGCATTCTCTTTAGAAGGCCTTAAACAAAAACTCCTAAAAAGCATATAGATTTAGTCATATGAGAAACCCCCAGTTGGTTTTGTGACTTCAGTATGCCTTCACAGTATATGTCTCTTTTACTGTATGCTTTACCAATGCCTGTGGCAGTCAGAAAGCGATTGAGCTTTAAAGAGTTAGTGCAGTCCAGGGATGAAGAAAAAGTTGGGGTTGAGCTGGCAGCCTGTCACAGGGAGGGGAGAGATTCTTTCCACTTGAAGAAGATGATGGAGTTGGCCTTCACAGGAGCTCTGCTGCTCTTTGCTGCTGCTGTGGCAACGACAGAGCAACAAGTCTCACTGCCCACGGCTCTCTGTCAGCTTGGCAACCAAACGTCATGAATCCAGACTGGAACTTAAGCATACCATTTTTTTTTTTGTACCATCATAATTAGATGCGAAGCTCATAAAAATCCAGTGAACTGCGACTGTTTTTCCACATTGGGTCATATGCACTCTCCCCGTGGGTTTTAGTTCCATGCAGACAGTGATTCTTGTCATGTGGAGAAAATATGTGACCTGACTTTCTGTTATTGGCACATAGTTGTGAAATCCCATTTTGCAATCTGATATGGTATGCATTTGTTAAAGTAAAGTAAAACACCATGTTCCAAAGGGCTCATGTGTCTTCACATATTTAGTAAACATTATTGAAGGAAGAAGGGGGTTTTAGTTTTTTTATTCAATAAAGTAAAATATTCCATTTGGGATGATGGGCTACAAAGATGTTCTCAATTAGGGCTTACATTTCTTTGTATTCCACAAGTAAGGAACTATCAACTTTCATAACTTTTTTTATTAGCCAGGCGTAAGCCCTGGGATCATGCATTTGGTCGTGTGTGTACATGCATCTCTCTGTCTATGTGTTTGGAGCTCTTGTGGTGATTCACAATTTTTGTAAAACCTATTTTATTGATGGCTCTTGTTTTATACCGTCATTGACTGTTTCAGTTGCAAAAAGCATTTCCTGTAACCTAGGCTAGGCTATAAACAAGCCTTACCTAGTCTGTTGCGGACCACATTTTACCATACCCGATATGTTATGATCAACTAAAGTTAGGCACGATACGAGACAAATAAATTCATGTTTTAATTGTCGCCACCATCTTGACTGTAGAGCTGTTACGGGAGGCTGGAAATATGACAGTGGCGCCTAGCCGCTGTGGTGGTGTGGTGGACGTGGAACATCGGGGTGGCAGTTTTGACACGCACCATTCTGCGGTGGTATTTCTTGGCCTTAACGTATTCAACTCTTCCTTATTTGGGTTGGGAAAGATAGACACACACCTGGCAGAGATCTGCACTCTACTGGTTGCATTTTTTTTTAGTTTGTATATGTTGTAATACATTTATTTTTTTAATGATGGAAACATTTCACACACTGGGAATCCCTAACTGTACCCTTTATAAAAAGTGAATACAGTTGCATATAAAGACTGATTTGCAATTTTAAGATCAATAATGTACTGTAACACTCAACGTTTAATCTGATTGCAAAGTCCGGTTCTGGATAATTAGATAGTCCAAGGAAAAGTAGGTAACTTTCATATTCTTCGTGTTCTCTGTCTCACCTGCACTGTATTAAAGTTGTATGATTAATGCAGCACGTGGGTTGAGGATAACCATAATGATGGACGTTCATGGGGAGTGACCTGGAGTGGTACCATATCACGGGGGCTCTTCGAACCTTCTGTGCTTATAAGGACTTATGTAGCCTAGTTTAAAGTCTGTTAGACTTCTGCTTCCAAGCAACATGGCAGCAGCAGAAGCCTTCACTGTCTGTTGACCCTCACATCTCACACAACAGTTTTCAGTAGCCTGGTAGCTGTTGGAACATGCTCTTAGAAAACTGCTGATGTCGCTCAAACTGTCATACATTCTCTTCCAACAGCTCCATCACTTGCCCGACAAAAGCCAAAGTTTATTCACATACATTACACAAACACAATCTGCCTGAGTGAGTGCCTGACAGGAGTAGGGTGTGACGGTCCAACGCCACAGCGTGTTGTTGCGATTGACTCATGAGGGTAACGTGAGGTCATGGCCAATAAAGTGTCACTAAATGTTGTTGCTTGTACTAACTTGCAGTGCAGGGGCGTGTGGCTCTGCCATTGTTTAAAAAAAATTTCAAAGTATTACTCAGACCTCTTGGGTAAATGTGCTTGTTTATTTTCAAAAGTACAAGCAGATTTTTAAGATTTCACACAGATTTCATGAAATTCGGTAGGAAGTAAGGCCATTGGCTGTAGAAAACACAACCATGTGGCCACACAAAAAAATGTTTTTATGATGTAGAGGCAAAGTTTTCCTGCATTCCTTGGTTCAAGACAGATCTTTCAGCTTTTGTCCAGGGACATTTCTGCCTAAACAAATAATCAGCCATTTTAAACAGTTCTTTTCAATACTGCTTTTCTGTACTTCCCCTATGCATTATGTCAAACCTGCTTTTTGTAATTGCAGCCAAAGTTAAATGACCAATGTGTAATTCTACTTCAAGCGGTCTTGGAAAATGTCATTGTATATATCAGTAATTCGTGGGTAACTCTTTTCGAGACAGGAGTTTGATTTGTGTAGCTTTGGCAGAGGTGCATGTGGTCATAGAGTGAGTGTGTCCACGCATATGTTCATAGATTTGTTTTGCCTGAGCTAATATTTTGTCTAGAGAGTATAACTGCATTAAGTCAGTATTTTTAAGTGTGAGGTGCCTGCCTTGTCAACAGATCCCTGACCACCAGTGATCTGTTGAGAATCAAACCTTTCACATCTAAAAGTCAACAAGGCAAAAGATCTGGCTGTCAGCTTTGGATGAAGGGTTTTTATTGGCTTTATCTCAAACCATGCAAAAGGACAACAGTAAAAAAGTACTTGGCTTACTGTGTTGGTACGCCTTTGAATCACTTTCATTTTCAATGTTGTTGATGGCAATGCAGACATTTGCTGTAGTCCAGACTCAGACAACTAGCATTAGTGTCCAATCCAAAAGTAGCTTGATCAGACAGTTAACATACTGCATATCTATTACTTAAGAACTGTCTGAAAACTTGTTGGCCATAGCATGCACTATTAATCCACACAAACAATACATCATATCTGTTCCAGAATCAGCTGCTACAGTATGAATGGCTGAGCAGGGCAGCTATCTACAGTTACTTTTGTTTGCAGTCTGTCACTCTTCTTGGAAGTCTCCATCTTTGTCTGTTACTCTCTCTCTCTCTCTCTCTCTCTCTCTCTCTCTCTCTCTCTCTCTCTGTCTCCCTGCCACGCTCCTACACTTCTTTTTTTCTCCTTTAGCCGCCTTTTCTTGGTCAGGCAATCTGAGATGCAAAGAGAATTGCAGCTTTTTCCTCAGAAGCCAGATCTATACTCACATATATACAGTAAATGCCTACTCTCAGCTGATTTTTGCTTTTACACAAAAGCATTATGCGTCTGTAATGAATGTGAGAGAATGGAGATAATTTTAATTTAAAAATGTGGGAGGACTTCTGCAGACTTTTAGAGATTACCACTGTCACTTTTTCCTTTAGCCTCCTCCAGGTTTTCCTTCCCCTCTCCTTTTCTCTGTCCACAGTTTTACCACGACTGCCCTCAATGAGGTGATACTGTTTCAAATTGTCAGGGAAGATAGAGAGCACATGTCTCAGTGTGGGTATACAAAGGTTATGACTTAGGATTTCAATTCACTAGTTTGACAGCAGTATCCCACATAATACGCATGCACAGATGTGTGCACAGAAACACACACACACACACACACACACTCTTACGCACTTACACAACGACTGTGACAGTTGCAGTATATATATCCCATCCCCGGTGACCACATTTCACATTTATACATTTCATAATCAGATGTTCAGTTTCCACATAAAACTGGAATGTGTATCAACAGTAGCTTCCTGGTTAAGCCACACACACACACACACACACACACACACGTTTTTAGCCCTCGTTCTTCCAAGTACCTTCAGAAGGTGATTGGTTATTCCTGGCAGTAAAGATTTTAGATACACTCAAATACATGCAGGAATTCAGCCCTTGATGCTCTCAAAACTGCCCCATCATCCTCTGACCGAGGAATGCTTTTGAAACTAAAGAGAGAGGACAATGAGTTGGCAGTGTGAGAGAAGAACTAGAACATATTTCATGATTTGGGATTTTGTTCAAAGCCCTATGGGAATACCTGATTTGTCTTCGGATGCCAGGGTAATTCCGAGGCAAGTCTGAAGCATAAAGGCTGGCATCTAGTTATATTCATCCACCCCCCCCCATCCACCTTTAGCACCCTCACCTGTTTGCACAACTAAAATCTCAGTCTTCCTGTCTGAATGTTACTCCTTTTTTAGTTGTTTACTCTAAATCTCTCACCCCTTTCTGCCTCTCCTTTCCCCCCTTTCTCTGTTTGTGTCTTATCTGTCTTTCTTTCTCCTCAATCCATCACTGTCTGTTTGTTTTACTTGGCACGTGCCGTTTCAAATCTGCTAGATGTAGATCGAAAGTTGCAACACTCCCCACTCATTTTTCTTTTCAATCTGTCCTCGTATTGTTAGTTATTATGAAAGCAAAATCCACCTTAAAATACTAAATCTATTTATTTTTTTAAAGTGCTTTGTACTACAATGTCCATTAACTTTGTCATTTCACCTTGAAATATTAACATTGAAATAATGGTCTATAAATGAAGAAATGTTCTAATCATCTAAAATGGTCAGATTTCTGTGCCTGACTCTCAGCAGTGAAGAGAAATGGCTTCACCTTAAACGTGCTGTGTAAGCAAGAACAAATCATAAAAGAGGCTGAAAAAAGCCATTTGTCAACCAATAGTATTCTCAATATTCTCAGCTACACTATAATTACATGTAACAGCAACAGGTTCTATCGGAGGACGAAAATCGTTTTTAGAGGAGGTACATTAGACAGGTACGTTACAGTTCACCAGTGTGCGTCATATTTTAAGGAATCAGCCTTCAACTAACATTTAGTTCAGACCGGTTTTATAAGTATGAAAATAGCTACACGACTGTAAATTTAAATCAACCTTCAACAGCTTATGTTTATTTAATTTCAAAGGATGAACAACAAAGCTCAATCTAATGCAACAGCCGTGTGATAGGCAGCATTGTTTTTCATGTCAGAGAGAGACGAAAGCCAAGTTTTGTGAGAACAAAGACATCTGTCCCTGTAGGGTTAAAGGCACAGTCGATTTCTGCTTTGTAGGTTACATAAAGGCTGCTGCTATTGAAATATGCTGCCCACTTGCTCACATTTTCCACATGGTACTTGTGTGACAGATCAGGAGGACAAGTCTTTGAAAGGTTGTTGTTTTTGATGACATAAGAGGACCATCCTTTGTTGTGTTAAATGTACTGCGGTGTTCATCTATGTGTCCAATGAGTCATCCGATGCTCGAAAATATTGTTTTCAGACTTTAATTATCATTATTTGAAATGAACTTGCGCAACTTAGCATATAATGTGGGTTTTGCTTCTACTCTGAACTGAAGAAAAAAAAAAGCCAATTTGAGAAATTACTTAAGACAATCATTGAAACCCAGAGCTGGTCCTCAGTGCAGCAACAGTCAATCAGAAAGCAGATAGGGAAAGAGAGAATATTCACCACTTATTGTTATGCACTCAACAGTCTTTAAGAACTCATTTTGGAATATTATGTATCTCTCTTCCTTTAGATTTTAGGACAAATTAGATTTATTCAATTGGAATACCACAATGAACTTCCCTTACTTTTGAAACAGAAACCCCTGGCTGGTTTGAACATCAGTTGTCCTGACAGTCAACATAAACTGAATTGGACAGCAGCCAACCAACAATTCTACAATGGCTCGACTGTGGTTTCCACAGCAACAACACCTTAATTGATTCCTTCTCTAATTAACATGCTTTAAGGACAGCTGGGCCAAGCAGCATTGTGTTAAACATCCCCTGAACTGCACGGTTATTAGCTTAATACCCAAATGGTTATGTGGATGGTGTTGGTATACAACATTGGGCTGTTTAGCAGAACATTTCCTCCTAAGCTCATTGAATGTGCATTACGTTTATATAGCTGCTTTGCATAATCGAAAAAGGTTAATGGATTTGTCATGGATACTGTTTTCCCTCTTTTGCTTGCTGTCTTATCTTCCATTATCACTTATATTTCCCTTGTAAGCCTCTGCTAACATATTTGGATTGATGCAGAGGATAGCTTAATTATTTGCACATAAATCATTATACTTCTTCCTGTAATTCACAGCAACAGAATAGTGTCCTCAAAGTGTAATGAGACCTACCAGTACCACACAGTAGTGTTAACGGCTGAGGTAGGAAATAGGATTTTCACAGTGCAGCCTCCAAACAGACAGAACAAGTACAGGACACACAAAAAACCTGTCAACAGGTTGCAATGTCAGCCAATCCATAACTATAAAATGCACTACTGTAACCAGCATGTAATGTTGTTCACATTTCTTTCTAAGTAATCCTCTTGTACCTAACTGTACATCTATGGAAACTGAGCCATCCAGCTATTGTCAATGGCTTTCACTTTTGCGGTGAGCATAAGTGATATGTTTTAGCTGCTTCCACTAAAAGGCACACTCCAGTTTCATGGAGCCTGGCCTTGTATTATGGTTGTACATGTCTCATTTCACTGTAGCGCTCATTTCACTCACTCAGGCCTGAGTGAGAGGGGGTGCATTCATATTAAGTAAAAATGGAATGCACAACCGAGTTACAATATCAAAATTAGTCAGGACTGCCTGGTCTCCTCTTCCACTCTCCCTTGCAGACAATGTGAATCACTGCTCTGGTAAGAATGACAGAAAGAATACGTATATATACTGTATTTATTATTTCTCTTCTGATGACTTTGACAACCGTTGAGCTGCCACAGAATTACTGCTGACAATCAAACATGTATACATCAACATCAGGGTTGAGTGGATTCCTCATTATTTCCCTTATTATTTGTATTTCAGGTCAAGGCCTTGACTGTCTGAGCATCAGACGCACAGATAGAAGTACAGATATTTAAGGTGTCCAGACAGTATCTCTTAACTTCCTAATATGTGTGAGTGCAGGTAAAACCAGGTCAGAATTGTCCAAGTAATTTGGTTTATTACCAAATATTTGCAAAACTAAATGACATTCCCATCAGCCTCAGCTGCGCTGTTTCTAGCGCTATTTAGCAAACTTTAGCATTCTAAGACGCTAAACCTAGATGGTAAACAGGGTAAACATTATACCTGCTAAACATCAGCATGTTAGCATTGTCAAAGTGATCATGTTAGCATGCTGATGTTAACATTTAGCTCAAAGATCAAAGTACTACATCATTGTAGACTCTTAGTCTTGTGTCAGGATTGTAGCTTACATTTAGTTCAGCATTTTCAGTATACATGTAGTAATCAGTACACAGTGT
Source organism: Gymnocephalus cernua (assembly GCA_023631565.1). Lineage (NCBI taxonomy): Eukaryota > Metazoa > Chordata > Actinopteri > Perciformes > Percidae > Gymnocephalus > Gymnocephalus cernua. Next base: position 18,256,715 of record CM042436.1, on the reverse strand, counting down.
ACCTAGGCATGTCTGCTTTCATGAAATGTTTATTTTGGGGTTTTGAAGGCTCAGGAGTCTGCATTCACAAAGCCTGCATCGGCTGTCAGACGGTGCGGCAAAAACGCAGGTCTTTCCATTCATTTTGAATGGGGTAGTGCATTTAGGCGGCGGCAGGATTTGCCGCAGGCGGGGGACACGCAAAAAAACACAGCAGGCCTGTGGGGAAAAGTTGAGACCAACTCAACTTTTGGAGAAACGCCCCACGCCATGTTGCGGTGGCCAATCATGTAACCGACGATCAGTTGTTAGAGTACAGTACAGTAAACGGGAAAAAGGAAAGATCACTGCCTCTATCACTGCCACAAGAAAGTTTAAAAAAAAAACGAAACACTGAAGCAGTGAACTGCCCAGAAGTTTGTGTGACAGCTGATGCTCGCCAAACAAGGAAGCACAGTCGATCTGCCTCGATCGTCTCTTTTCTTTCTCTCTTTCTCCGTGAAATGAAGCTGCCTTCAAGAGCGGTCGGAAACATTGAGATCTATAAACGATCTGACGGTAAACAGTAACTGTGAAATATGAAGTCTACTTGCGCTACATTGGGGGGTTACAGAACACAACAGGACGTCACACAAACGGGCCGTTTCAGTGACACTGCCACACCGCCTCACCACCCGGTCTGAACGCAGCATAAAGTTCACCGTTGCTGTCAGGTGTGTTGACATAGTCTAGTGTCAATGGCAAATAAATTAGTCATCCCTCAACACCCCAAAGCCCACCCTTCTCTCAACATGTCTTCAGTGGTTGTTCCCTCCCAATGAAGGTCAGCTGTGCACCAGGATTGATCTTGTCAGCTTTCTCATGAATGTTTAAGTGTGTGTGTGTGTGTGTGTGTGTGTGTGTGTGTGTGTGTGTGTGTGTGTGTGTGTGTGTGTGTGTGTGTGTGCGTGCGTGCGTGCGTGCGTGCGTGCGTGCGTGCGTGCGTGCGTGTGTCGCTATATACATGTTCTACAAATCTGGTATTTACGCCACTTTCTTACCCTCATACTCCAAAGGATCGTTTGTTGTTGTGTCAGCAGAGCTTCCTGTCAGACATGGTGTGGTGGAACAAAGACCACCTTGATGAGGGTGGACAGCAGGATGAACCAGCAGGTGGTCTAATTAGTTGATCCCATGCTGAGAGGGAGGGACATCATAAGGAGCAGTGTTTCCCGCTGTAGGCTGAGAAAGTCTTCATGCAGAACTGTGTCTTAGTATGGCGTGATATGGTTACTATAGGTCCAGATGTTGATTACAGTTAGATGCAGGAGTGAAGTGAAAATACTAGGACTGTCAATCGGTTAAAAGATTTAATCGAATTAATTACAGACTCTGTGATTAATTCATCTAAATTAATCGCATACATCATTTTTGCTGTGAAAGTATTTTAAATATTTCAATTCAAATGAATCAATGAATAATCAGCATTAATGACATTAAAGTTAAACAAATCTTTTTTATTATTATTTTCACTGTTCAAATAATGACTATATATGTATATATGTATGTACGTATGTATATATATATATATATATATATATATATATATATATGTGTGTGTGTGTATGACCTAATATGCTGAGGAAATAAATTCAAAAGGGTATTTTACAATAACTACGAATGCACCGCAAGACTGTAGATTACCAGCTTCATTGAACTCACCATGTCCATCTGTGTTTTTCCGACAGCGGCAGAAACACAGTCAAACTTTAACACAATTTAGCGTTAGCTGTCAGCATTTTAACCGTGTTTAATCCAGCTACTAGCTAGCGTAAGGCTAACGTTACCTGCTGTTGAGTGTATTGTTAACCATAGACTGTCGCGCATTCTCTCGTCTTCCTCCTTCATTTTACAGGCTCACACGGGTGAAAGGTCAATATGGAATTGATTAATTTACGTTCATTTTTCTCAGATTAATTAATCAAAATGAACACGTTATTTTGACAGCCCTAGAAAATACACATGACGATGATGCAGATGTTTGACATTCTAACTGCCATACAAATAATCCACACACCTAAAAGATCACTAGTGCTATAGTAGTTTATTTGATTTCTTGTAAACTTTACCAAGTAGAGTATTATATAGAACTGAACGCCAGGATGGAAGAGTAAATTGAGCTTTATCCAAAATGTATACATGTTGCTGTCCAAAGTTAATAGTTCATAGATATAAAACGTTTGTTTTGGGGCTCTTTCTCAACCTCAATGCTGGTTGTAATTAAATGCAACATGTCATCTTACCACCCATGGCCCTTACTGTACACCACCCACACTGCTCTTGTGTTTCCCCAGGATGCTATGTATTATCTGTTGGGCTCTTGCTGACATTTACAGGGATTGTAATGTCAGGGCATGATGAGAAACATAAGGTTCATAATGTTCCACTGGGAAACACTCTCCCACTTATTGGTTACAACATCTATAACTTGCTTTGCAAAGGTATTTCACATGAGCATTTTAGTTGCCTCTGTTACATATGAGTAGAGGCCTAGGCTACATCCAAACTACTACGCCCCTAAAACAGAGACATTTGGAAACGCTGCTGATCCCGGTTTAGTTAGAAATGTTCAGGGTTGCATTGTAGACTGGACAGACAGAAACAGAGACATTTGGAAACTATGACACAGACACCCGTCCCCTCGACGTGTCCTTCCCTGATTAGTGACCCTTTTTCAGAGGAAAACAGACGTCACCTCGACTACCAGTGGTAAATTCAACATGGATAACAAATTACAGTCGTTTCTGACCTTGTTGTCAATGTAAGCAGCTGTTGTGCTGTTAAATGCTGCATTTTATAATGCTACTACTGCTTACATGTGCAGAGGCAAGCTATAATTCCAGTCATTTGTGACAATTACCGTGTCCAGCAGAGTTACAGGTGTTGTCCCACATTTTTGCATCCCTGCCGAGAATTACGCTTACAAGGGAAACTAATGATTTTTAAGGCAAAGTACAGTTTAAAAACAATATAATCTTCTTTGCCATGTTCATCACTGATGATAAATGATATGAAGTCATCAATGTTTAATCAGACTCAGTAGTAGTAGCTTTTCCTGTGCCAAAACACTCGTGAGGACAGAGATTGTTTAAATTTTAAAAACGCCGGTTTAAGATGAAAACGTAGTAGTGTGGATGTAGCCTGAGCTCATATATGATAACCAAAGGGTTCTTGAAGACCAGTGTTGTACCAGGTTGAGAATCAGGTTTTCTTGTAAACATAGTGGAATTGATTTTCTACATAAACCAGTGTGTGATAAACTTCGTATTTTTGTGTTTTGTGGTTCAGGAGACCCAGGAGAGGTTTCCAAAACTGGGCCAGATGGAGGCCTGGGATGAACTGGGCAGTGGGGAAACAGAGGAGAGCAGCACCACAGACTGCGATGATGAAGATGGATGTCAAGCCTCAGGAGATGGTCAAGACCAGACCTGTAAGTAGTACATGCCCATGTCCACGTGCACAAACACTTACATATACACACAAATCCTCTTTCCTCTGTTCATTGACCAATATTGTTGGCCTAAGTAATAGCTTTCATTCACTTGTCATGTAAGAACCCCACTCCTTAATCACTCACCTTCCACATGATGTCAACTCCAATTTTTGTGAGGATTTATAATAGCTCTGTTATAATCTTATTTGCGCTCTACCTTTAATCACCTGATTTTGTGCGTTATATAACTAAGGATAGATCTGCGTCTGACAAGGCGGTGTCCTTTTTCTCTTCAGTGTACCACAAAGAGCCTTGAATTATTTTCACCTTCTGCATGGCAAGGAAATTCACTTTAAAACACAATCTCACACTCTGCCATCCTCAGATACTGTGTCAAATAGAGGCTACAGCAAATGTGGTAGCACAGGAGGTTCCTCAGATCCTGAGACAACAAGCCAATTTAGTTCAGTGGGCACACACACACACACACACACACACACACAAACATACACACACACACACAAAACACACACACACACACACACGGCAGTGAGGAGCTGTTGGGGCTTTTGTTGGCCTTGATGAGAATCATTTGATCTCCTTATTATCATGATGTTTTTTTCCACCTGCACATGTAAACAAAGGAGTGGGGTGTGAAGCTTTGTCTTACTAGCATGGAGGGAGTAGAGAGGAACACGGAGAAGCAAATATGCACGTATCCATGCATACACTAGCAGCAGGTGCCAAGTTCGGTATAATGGTTAAGATTTTTTCCACGTGGCTGGTAAAAAGGCCATCAGGAGACTGTGCACTGATACATGCAAGCAAGCAGACAGGTAATCACGATGAAGACAGACCCGGTGAAACTGAGCCTCTGTGGCTTCCCGAATTCCTGTGCTGCAGAAATGCCAGATTCTGATTCAGCAGTCTCTTCATGCGTAACATGTATCATGTTTACTCAGTCCAACACAAATGCACATAAGCATGTTTTGCACAGAGGGCTAACTACATGCATTAACAGGTGCGTCAAGATGAGTGTGCAAATTACAATTGGCCTAGGTGTTTAAGATCATGTAATCACATCGACCCCTATTTCGAATTTGGCCAAGGACCTTTGTTGCATTTCATTCCTCCTTTTCCCTTCGTTGCCTGTCACTTCTCCACTCTCTGTTATCAAAATAAAAGCAAACATGTCCCCAAAAGATCCTTAAAAAAGATCGAAAAGGCAATTAAAATTATTTTCACATACCAACAAACCATTTAACTCTATTGAGTTACTTGGGCCGCAGCATCATCAATTTTTGCCACATCATTTACTGTAAATGGCATTTTGACAACTGTCAAACAAAACATTTTTGCTTTTTCTCCAAACATTTTAGAAATTTGCCCCACTGTGAGTATTGCTACCTAGACACAAAATGCATTGCTGTTTTTCAACAGCCTCTCTTTGGCCACCATGAAGTCAGCACTGACATGTGTTAAGTATTAATTTCACTTGTAACTTGCTAAATATGTGTCAGAGATATTGTTCTTATCCACCTCCTGCTCTTATCCACCAATGCAGGAGAGGCAGAGATATTGAGAGGCCAATAGTCTTGCTTTGCCAGACCTTCCTCCACAGCTCTGCTGAGGAAGGTCTGGCTAGTCCACACAGCATTCCGTGTTGGGAGAACAACGTGCTCTGGTTTATTGGCATATCTTTAAACCAATCCCAATTGTCTTTGGCAGCCCTAAGCGCTGGACAGAGCCACGGTGCCTCTGCAAAATAGCCTCAGGAAGGAACTTGTTTTGGTGGAACATGTATGTTCAAAAGTTGTTTTAGTTATGCAGCAGAAAACTCAGATTGGACAGATAGTCTAGCTAGCTGTCTGGATTTACCCTACAGAGATCTGAGGAGCAGTTAACCATAGTCCGCATAAATCCACCGGAGTTTAAAATGGCAACACAAAGAAAGTGGAAGGTAACATCCGGCCGAAAAGAGTGCTTCCAGCGGAATATCTGGCGGCAACGGACCAAACCCGGGAAACACGTGGAACGTCGTGGATATAGACTAGGAGGCCAACAATCCTCTGCAGCTCCCTAGCTCTGTATCTGTAGCCACTGTGTTATATTGTACGTTTGTGCAAAATAATACTCACAAGGCATTAGGGCTCATTCAGCATACAATAGACGACTATGGCCACTGTGGCTTAGTGTGCTATCGGCACATCGTAAAACTACTGATCTAGTTTTACCAAAGGGTAGCGAGAAGGCTATCCACACCACGATGCAGCTAATACACCAATCAATAGCCATTGCATCCCTAGTTACACACAGCTCTGAACAGGTCCTTTCTGCCCTGCTGCTTGTTGATATGTGGATAAAACATGCCAGCCTTTCTAAGAGCTCTGACGGCAGTAGCAGTATCCCCACAGCAGGGGATAATCAATCAAAACCACTGTCTGAGATTTACAGAACAAAACCCATTAGTCTGTCCTCAAAGTATAAATCCATATCCCGGTGAGCCCTGTTTTCAGTACAACTGTCCTTTAGCTTTCAAAAGAAAACTTGTCATCCAGTAACGAAACCATATCTATAAAGACAAATTACAGCACGGGCACTAGTAAACAACATTGACTGATGCCATGACCTGGCGGTAGGATGCATAATTTACCCTCTACCTCAGTCTGCCCTAGTTTGCCTCTGGGTAGCTGTGGCAGAGCTCCCAAGGTCCATGTTAAAAGGGGGCATGACCACCCACTGTTATGCTAAGAGAGACGTCATTACCAAGCTAATGAACAGCGCTAATCTCCAGAGAACAGACTCACTGTCTCTGTCCGCACTCAGATGTGATGGAACTCCTGCAAGTCCTACTTAGGAGATAGGATGCATGCGTATAGCCTTTTGCATACCGAAAGCATTTTTGAGAATGCAGATACAGATGCTTCTACATACATACATACATACATACATACATACATACTGTAGCTAAGCTTACAATAACTGCATAAGCTTACAGCTTATGCAGTTATTGCTTAAGCCAAATGATTACATGCAATCATATACAAACTGGGCACATTGTTACTATTTGACAGTGTCAGGCTGAATAACAGATTACAGATGTGCAAAGAACTACAAAACAAAAAGAGTTGGAAATTCACACTATTTTCACATACTCCAATTAGCTCTCCACTTCTAAAAGAAAGTGCAGTCTGATTGCATGATGTCAGGCCTGTTTAATCTTGGTTCAGATCCTGCTCCCCTTGCCTGGAGACATGCTAGTGTACTTTGTGTGCCAACTAAACAAGGCCTAGTCATGTACGAACTGCCATGACCACAGCCATGAACAGGAGAATAAATCAGTGACTCTTAATGAACCATATCATCTCTCTCCCCCTGCAGCTATGAGAGCCTCTTCTGTGGTACATTCGGTGGCGTGACTATGGCTTATTAACTGTATTAGCCCGGAACACTTATGGCTGCTCCTCCCAAAGAAGCTATTCATTTGTAGCTAGCTCATTAACGTATTAATCTCTAAAAGACCCACAGTGGCACATTAGACCACTATATCTCCATTAGGAAGAGAGAGGAGACTCCAAATGTCTGTGCATCAAAAGGTAGAACAGTACTTTATTGTCTTTATAGTCTGTCTGCTTCCGTGAGTCTGACTCTCTTGCAGAGTAGGCAAAGTCTTTTCTGTTCTGGCCTTTTGTGCAGATCTGGAAAAACAGAGATTTTTGGGGTTTTTTTTATATTGAAAGTGAATACACAGTACAAAAGTTAGTTTTTATGAAATCTTACAGATGTTTAGGATGGTACGTTGGAGATTTAAAAGCTTCCCCACTGCTACAATACACCGTTTGAGTTAAGATACACCTTTATTGATCACCAGCGGGGAAATTTGGTTGTTGCAGCAGTACAACAAAAAAAGAAAAGACATAAATGCAGGTAAGAACAGAAAGTAAAAATAAGAGGTACATACATAAAATAGAAAGGTGTGAGAAGTCATAAAAACAAAAGGAGCTAGAAAACAGGTTACATAGTAAGAAGAAGTAAATGCATGGATAAACACTTCCTGTGATTGAGCCGCAGGGATGTGCTGCAAAGAAGTGTGAATTGCACAGCCATGAAAGTACAATTCTCTTTTGATAACAAACACCATCTGTCAGGAACACTGGTGAGCTCATCAAGAAAGTGAAGACACCCCCGGCATTGCTCACCCACTCTGCACTTCAGTGGCTAAACCTCTCTATTAACATGAAGGAACATAGTTATCTAAATATGACAAAATGGAAATATTTAAGACTGGAGCTGTGTGCTTCTGTTATTCTTGAGTCGAAGGACACATGTATTAACTTTTCTTGTCTCTCCTTGCATACCCCAAGGAAACAGCTGGCTGTAAATGTTTGTGTGTGTGTGTGTGTGTGTGTGTGTGTGTGTGTGTGTGTGTGTGTGTGTGTGTGTGTGTGTGTGTGTGTTTGTGTGTGTGTGTGTGTGTGTGTATGAGTATGTGGTATGTATGAGTGTGACCCCAAGGGAAGTAAACTCTGAACACTATTTTAAATCCACAGCTGCTAGTTTTGTGTAGATGTTTTTCTTACAAAATGGAGTGTAATGTAAGTTGTGAATTTTACTCGTAGAGAGAGAGAGAGGGACACACACACACACACACACACACACACAAGAGTCTGTATGCCATGAGAAGGCTCCAATCAGCAGATTTTAAATGTAAGGCTAAAAGGCACTGGAGCTAAATCTATCAATGTCCAGTGTAAGGCCGGCGATAGACTGATTGCATGGCGTGAGCGTGGCGTTTCTGTTGCATGTCAGCTGCGTGGCGGCTGCGTGGATTTTTCTATGTCTTTACACACCAGAAACGTGTCTGACGAGGCGCTGCTGCTGCTAGCCTTGTCTGTACACATTGTGTCTCTTTCCCATTGATTTACTGCACTCAAGCAGTAGTATACTTCATGTTAAACATAAATATCTACTGATTTGATTACAGCAAAGACAACGTCGGCAGTGTTGACGGCAAAATAGGCTACAGTATTGACAGGTGCGACATATGAAAATCGATAATAATATTTTATTTTACATTTATAGCTGCATTTATGTCAAAACCTAGAGACTTTCAAACATCAATATGTCATTTATTAATATGTCAAAATGACATATAAACATATGTTCCTGTTCTATATTGCCTGGAAACGCTTCCAACACGCTTGCGTGTCGCGCGAAAAATAGGCATCGGTTCTATTTCTAGCAGGCACGCGTTTCCGCCGCGGCTCGAGCCGCGCATGAGACGTGCGTGTCACGCAGGCAGTTTGCAAGCTCTAAGCTGTTAACATGGGAGCCAAAATAAAAACGGACACGCCGCGCAGCTGACACGTTCACGCAACGCATCCAGTCTGTGGCCGGCCTAATATGCAGTTTATATTTTGCTATCCACAGTTGAATAAAATACTTCTGTGGAGATCTCGTTTCTATCACTTGACTTTTCAAAAGACTTGCATAGTACTGTATAGATAATGACCGTGAACCTGACCGTGATACATTGATTCAACTTTGACATATCGGCCTCATAATTTTCTTGGGTTGACGGTGTGTTTTGCACCTGAATGTCAAAGGCCTGGAGAGAACTTCTCTCCAAAGCCAAAAAGGCCATAAAGGTGTGCGGCAGCTGTTCACCGTGGCAGGGGAAGCACATTCCTGAAATGAAAGGCTGCTTGGGCACGATATGGCTTACCTACACCAGTGTCAGCAGGATAACACTGGATCAGCCCCAAGACCAATACAGCCTTCTGTTGCCCTGGACACAGCACACACCTGCCTTTCATGTAAGAAAGCCCGCACGATGGAGAGAAGAGTGGAGATTAAGAGTGAAGTGATGCCAGTCCGGGTTTGAGAGAGGACACAGGATCAGAAGTAGAGGTGCAAGTAAATGGTTACAACAATAGAGGGGTAATACCATAGACCTTGTGATGTAATGCTACAGCACAAGGTGTAATAGAGTAACAGAGGCATGAAAGTACAGCTGACTTGAGAATGAAATGTTGAGGAAACCAATGATTCAATCTACCGTAAGAGACAGGGGTTAGGAGGGTGGGTGGGGGATTTGGTGCTTGTGTACTCCGCCAGGTTGGGTAGGACCAATCCCAACCCCTTGATCTTCCCATCCTAGGCCCTGGACTGAGCCAGGGGCCTTTGGGACTGGCGTGCGTAGAGGCCGGCTGGCCAGCAGATGTAGTTGGTGTGTCCCAGTGCGGATATTACCAGTAGGACTGCCATTTCCCTTAGCCTTTCATCTGGAGCTCAGGGGGCTGAGAGAGAGCTCCACAGGGCAGAGTAGGGATGGAAAAGAAGGAACAAGAGGATCAGAGATGGATTTTTTTGGCAGGAACGTGGTCTGGTTTGCGGATGGATGTAAGATTAGTGAGTCATATTTTCACTCAGATATGCAGAGTCATCTATTTCTTCTATCTGACGTAGTGACATTGCGTAATTTTCTCAACACTTGACTTGCTGTGAATGATTCTGAGACATTTCAGTATCTCTCCCTATGAAATAAGTATGGGGAAAGACACCCTACAAACAGGGATAATCATTTAGCCTAATCCCATTTGTCCCATTTGCTATCACTTAAACTACCTGACAGATATTCTGTTTTATCATAATCACTGTATCGCAACTTTTTATTGTACATATCCGCATTTGGAATCAAGTGTCTTCCCTTTCCTGCCCATCCATCCCTTGTTATACCATCTTCCACCTTTCTTTTCATTGGTATACTTTTTCTTCCTAGCTTGGCATAGTCTGCCCTGTGGTTTTTATGGCACTTTGACAGCATATTAGCTTGAAGGGCTCCCTAGGTACATGGTCATCAGAGGAGAATGGTTCTCATTAGCTAGCATCATCATTTCCTTTCTAAGCAGTATCAGTGAGGCCTTTATGATAGAACCTCTCCAGCACACCTTTGGGACGTTTAGCAACGCCAAGAATCTCTGGTGGGGCAACAGGTTATAAATGAAGTTTACCAGCACAGAAACAAGCACTGTTAGTGACTCAGTGTTCTCATACCGTAGCCGCATAAAAGATTTAACTACAGTGTCGCAGAAGGAGCTGTTATTCACTAATATAACAAGAAATCCTTACGACATGTGCAGGTTTCCAAGCAGTAAATGGCATTTTAAAGACGTGGTGTCCAGACTCATAAAGTTTTCTTTATTGAAAGCTGCAAATTCAATGCATATGATTTGAATTTTATTCTCTTGCACACCACTCTTCCACCCCTGCCCCCAGTCAGGCTATGGCCAAACCTGTTGGTTGTCATTGGAATTCAATTGAATCAGTACTCAATGAATTTGTGGAAATAATCAGTTGCTGGCTACACATTGGTTGATTGGTGTGAGGATGGGGGGGGGATTTGGGGGTGAGAGTTGTGTGAGTGACCCCTTTGACTTTCTGGACTCGCCTGGAGCCCAACCCTGGCTTCCAACACATAAACTGGCATTCCTGCTGTAACACAGCACTGAGCAAATAAAAGCAGACATTCCACTGATATTGAAAAATACAGTAGAAGGATAAGCAGGGATGAGTCTGATCCTCTTTGTCTCAGCTCAGCCTGGTATGCAGGGGGAAATACAGACTAGGTGAGGGGAGAAGGAGAGAAAGCATGGGAGGACTTGGGCTGAGATTTTCTCAGACAGGCACTTCTAGCTCAAAAGATGCAAACTTTTGTTTTGAAGGCAAAGCCTCGATCAGAGTATCTGTTTCAAATAACAGAGGTGCTTTAGGATTGCATGAGCACGCAGATAATGAATGTTGGTAGCAATGAGCCAATTTTTGTATTGACTACCTGCAGTGCAAGTCTGTTTGCGGCTTTATATATGTGTATACATCAAAGGGACGTGCATGCAGGACAAGTCACTACATTAAAGGCCTATCGTATTGACCAGCGCTGAGAGCAACAAAGCCCTTCTCCCTTATCCATAATTGATGTGGCAATTAGAGCTGAACCTGGAACAGACTGTCAGACCTGAGAGCAGGACTGACCTCTCCCTACTTCAGCTGATTACAGATCAGACTAGGAAGGGCCACTGACAGCGTACTTAGTGCGCCATTCTGAGTAATTTGATTCTAAAATTGCAGTCAGTTACGCAACCAAGAGTTTACATCAAAGTATTTGACTCACCCCCAGAAAATCAAACATTTATAACATCACAACTTTCTTTTTTTTTTATCCCACACAGATTTCTGACTTTGAAGTTGAAACGGCAAGTATCACTTTGATCAGTTTAATTGAGAGGACGCTAGTCACATGGAGCAACACAAGACTTAATTCTGTTTTCTGCATTTTACTTCGGTGTGGGCACTGCTGCTGCTCTTTGGTGTCACTGAGCAGGTGGCACCCCAATCATAGTTGGCACACACTAAAGCATCTTTTCCGTACTCCAGGCCGTACAGCCCTAAGTGTCAACATCAAGCTCTGAAGGGTTGAATGTGTCATTTTTCGATTCTCGATACTCAAGGCAAAACCACACACAATATCACAGAGAGAAACCGTGTGAGAACAGGTGAACGCATGCAACTTGAGACTTCTGTACTGCTTGGCTGATTCCAGTGGCAGGGCGGAGGGATCCGTGTGTGAAATGTTATATCAGGAGACACACGTTGACAGCGTGTCTTGACTGCTACCTGATTAGCGCTTCTTCTCAACAACAATGGATGGCAAGATGTGTGTGCATGCATGCATGTGTGTGAGAGAGGGAAAGTGCAAAAAAATATGACTGTGAGTTTATCTCTGCAGTCTGCACCCTTCACGCTTCTCTGTCCACAAGGTCAACCTGACACCTGCCAATGCAAGTGCACGCAGATGTAGTGTTAGGTGTGTGTGTGTGTGTGTGTGTGTGTGTGTGTGTGTGTGTGTGTGTGTGTGTGTGTGTGTGTGTGTGTGTGGTAGACAGGTTAGAATCAGTTGCACATTTGTTTTCTTCATGCACATAGACATACAATACATAAAAGCTGGAAATGACACGCTAACACACACAGGACAAGCCTGATATCTTGACCTCCTATAAAATGGTCCATTAAATGAGTAGGCCCAAGTTATGGTCCTCCCCTGTGTATCTCCTCTGACTATCCTCTCTCTCTCTCTCTCTCTCTCTCTCTCTCTCTCTCTCTCTCTCTCCCTGTAAATATTGCTAATGTGGACAATAAATGTTTCAAGGTGGATTTTTGATTCCCGGCTAGAAGCTGCTTTCTCATCAGGATTCCCCTCCATCTCGAGAGTCTGTCACATTGACTGGTGGAGGTCACTGTCCTCCCAGGGCCCCTTTCCCTATTTGTTTCGGTGTGTATGTGTTTGTGTGTGTGTATAGGGGAGTAAATCGTAATCTTGCAAAGGAGCTTAATAGTCTAGTACAGCCAAGAATCACACTGGGCAGATTCCATTCCACTGATCCCTGCTCTGGAGTTGCCATGCTGCTGTGCCCGTTGCTAGGTTAGCTGTAGGCTAATGTGTTCCCCACTGGTGCCCCTGTCTTTTTGCCCCTTGAGTGGCCTGCCAGAGACCCTGGACCAGTCCTGGATTCCCTGTATAGGTTGCCTGTGAACCAGAGGGACAGTTCCCAGAGATGGGAGTTTGTGTGTGTGTGTGTGTGTGTGTGTGTGTGTGTGTGTGTGTGTGTGTGTGTGTGTGTGTGTGTGTGTGTGTGTGTGTGTGTGTGTGTGTGTGTGTGTGTGTGTGTGTGTGTGTGTAGAATACAGAATAGGGAGATTAGTTTGACGGGGCGAGGAGCCCCTGCCTGACATGACACCACATAAAGAGTAAGTCGTGGACAAAAACAGCACAGAGATGGATGGCTAGTAATGAACTGTGTGAATTCATCCTCCCCTTCTCTCTACCCTCTAACCTTACCCCTCTTTGTAAGAAAGTGTGTGTGAAAAGAGATAAGGAAACGTGTGAGTGCTTGGGAAGGTATATGTCTTTGTGTTTGTGTGTGTGTGTGTGTGTGTGTGTGTGTGTGTGTGTGTGTGTGTGTGTGTGTGTGTGTGTGTGTGTGTGTGTGTGTGTGTGTGTGTGTGTGTGTGTAAGACAGTGAAAGAGAAGCCTTGAAAAACATAGTGACCCAGAGAGAGTTTTAGCATTCTCAGGCTGTACCAAACAATGTCAGGACACCCGTGATCCATAGCCACCAAGAGCAGCATCAGTCTTTTATTGGTGTCCAAAGGTCTGATCGGAGGCAGACTGATAGCTCTGTCTCCTAGTAATGCTGGCTTCACCCAAGAATGAAAAGAGCCTTGTGCATACCTCTTGGTGTGTATGGGACTCCTCATGCATTCAAGTCTTGTGTTGTGTGAAAATGATGATCATTTTGCAACCAGAGAGTAAGAATGGTCACTGAAATGGGAAGCATCTATACAGAGGTTGGGTTTAGGAAAAGAAGAACGGGGAAAGGACACGTCACACGCCGGGACACGATCCCCGGTCTCCGGGGTGAAAGTCCTGTGTTGTTTGACCCATCCACCACGAAAGATCACGAAAGATGCTTCCCATTGAAATACATTAGATTCAAATCTGTGCTCTCCACCACGAAAAAAAAAAACAAACAACAGAAACGTGTCCTTGTACACAAATCAATAGATTAAATAGCGTCACCATTTCACGAACTGCCGTGAGACTGGGTTGGAAACAGAGCCCATCTGGCTCTCAAAGGGATAGATGGCAGGTAGCAGATATCTGGAAAAGGTCACACATCAGGTTGGATCAGAGGCAAATGCTCTGTCCCTGTTAATGAGACGAACGGTACAAATAATTCTTTCTGACTTCACTGCATTTGAGAAATGGTGAGCTGGCGCGCAGACATATTGGCTATTGCATAAAGATCTTGTTTTACAGCAAATAAGGATCGATCTAGCAAATCAACAGTGTCATAATTCAGCCCCTTGGCAGAGCCGTCTCAGTAGAGGAACAGTCGCTCAGTCAAGTCTTTAACTGGAACCGAGCACACAGTGTGGAGAGGGGCGACTTGCCAATCACATATTGTCTCACTGCTAATTCCAAACACCGTGCTCGTCAGTGTGTGCGCATGCACCATGAGCATGCGTAAATCCATGCTTACATTTATGTCTGCCTGTGTGAGTGGCGGAAAAAACATATGGTGTCAAAGGTGTGCCTCACTTAATGAAACATCACCGTGAGGCAGATCAAGTGGCCTTGTCAAATCCCCGGCCCATGAGCTGCTTAACAACCCCACCTTTGCATCCGTCTCCCATCAACTGCTTAGCAAGGAGCAAACCCTGAAGGTCCAAGACAGGGAGAGAGGAAGATGGTGAGAATAAGAGTGAGGAGGAAGTTACTGACCTCCACCCACCTCCACCACACTCCCTTGATGTGCCATGAATCAAACCTCCACCTTCTGACCATGTTTATAATTGTACAGAGCAGGCAGACGAGTGAAAACTGCCACAGGTGCTTTGAAGCATATGATAAACAGGTTAAAGTCTTCCATTTACAGTACATATGTAACTTCTGCGTGGGGTTAAGTTACACTGGGCAGAAGTAGGTTGCACTGTAATTAAACTAAGGCACTACAACACAATTCTGGGCCGATCTTATGTCAGTGAAATAAAAAAAAAGAAGAAATGAACACAATTGAATTGAATAGAACACACGTTGATGTTTGTAATGGATTTAAGTCTGTGTTGAGCCTGGAAAAGTTGCCTTGTCATCTTGATAGCATATATTGTGGCAACTTGCTAAGCCCCAGTATACAGTAGCACCATTCCTCACTGGATTACAGCTCTGAAGCTAGTGTTCAGTCAAGAGTCCCATGCGAGCTTGCACAACATACCAGACACACACACACACAGCCATGCACACAACACGTGGACCATAGTTCCCAAGGTTGACTGATTGGGTTTGTACCCGTTGCCCTAGTACTGCTTCTCCGGATGAGTGTATGATCACGCTTTCGTGCGTACATGTATGTTGCATGTGCATTTTGGCTGTCTGTGTGTATTCTCGTCTACAGTACAGTATGTATGACGCGCTAGGGAAAAGAGAGATTACATCTTATCAGTTGTAGACAGAGGGAGGATTGTTTGAGAACAGTTTTCTTCTTCCCTTTGCATAGGTTTGAGGATTTAATCGGTGTGGCAGCAGTGGCTATGTGCTGGCTAACCAAAAGAAAAAAAAGACGAGAAAAGAGAAGGAAAGAGACAGAGAGGGAGGAAAGCACAATTAAAAAAAAAAAAAAAAAAAAAAAAAGTACATGGTTGCCCAAAGGACCATCCTGCAAATGTCTGTCCCTCAGAATTGTTCCAAAGAATGATGGCCAATATGTTTATCATTCCTCCCACTCACCTTCTAACCCTTACTCCTCCCTTCCTCTCTCCCTCCCTCCCTTCCCGCCCATCCCTCCTTCCTCTTGGCTAGAGCCCGAGGTCCACCTCTTCTTCTGGGCTGTGGCCGGGCTTTTTAGAAGCAGCTGTTGTTGCTCCTCAAAACACACAAATCTGCCCATCTGGAGAGGCATTAGTGGCAAAGGACACTATGAACCATTTCTCACACACTTAGCCAACACTGAGTTCAACAAGGTGGCAGAAGACAGAACATCGCTCTTCAACAAGCTACAGGCCGGGGTTGAGCTGTGTTGCTTCCTTGGACTGTGTGTGTAGTTACTATATATCAGAGTGTTGGATGTGCAGATGTACAAAGTGACATCCTCTTCCTCTCCATGACCATGTCCACTGCAGGCTTTGATGACAAATGAAAGCTACCACAACCCATTCTTTATGCTAGTATTTGATTCACACACACACACACACACACACACACACACACACATGAATACACATTACACACTTCTTCCCAGACGTAAAGGTCTGTGGTCTTGTTCAGACCTCTTAGCACTCCAGTTCTATTTGTCTCTCGGGTTTCTGTTGCCCTGTTTTTCTCTGTCACTGTTTGTCGCCTATTATAAAGCTTTTTTACCAATCAAATCACATTTGTCTTTTACTGGTGTGGAGCATATGTCACTGACTGTTGTTGTAATGGAAGAAGCATGTCGACGTGCCATCGCGTAGCCTTGAAGTCGCCCGCGGTGATTGATTCCATCTGTTTTGATACGAGTGACGATGGATCTTCATCCTCATACTGAAAAGCCAATCTAACCGTTTCCTTCCTCTTCTAACCCTCTCCGTCGTTTTTCACTCCCGCCCTCTGTCTTTCTGTCTTGCTTGTTCTCCCTTTTGTTTTTTCTTTTCTTTTCCTCACCATATTTGGGGGATTTACACATGAGCCAGCTTTTGAAGCACGGCTTATGTGCTAACATTGTCTCATTATGACAACAACATCACATTCCATTATCCTCCTGCCCTCCTGGTTTTTCATTTCTTTGTACCTCAAGTGGTTGCTTGCTTTTAGGGACTTAATACAATGCAATATTATTTTTCTCAAGTTTCTACTGCTTCTATTTTCAACTTTTGCTGGTTGATATGGCTAAAATGTCATGATGATAAACCTATCCATATTATGTGATAGATATTATGTGGTAGATATTAGAGCTCTGTCATGGAGCACCCAACTGTCCCTATTTCGCAACAGATGTCCATCTGTTTTCAAGACCTCAAACTACTGACAATCTTGCCAACAATGTCGTCTTTAAGAATGGTTTTAATTTATTTATAAGTCTTATCCTCATTCTCAGTGTAAGACATACAGTATGTCAAACGGATCTATCACAGTACCACTGCAACATTCGTCCATCTATCGAATTCTGGACACTTCTTGGGGTCCAGGTCACAACAGCAGCGTATGAGGACAGTTCAAGTGTAATTTTCCCAGTCATGTCCTCCATCTCATTGTGGGGGATACTAGAAAATGAACTGGTTGGGATGCATTATCTCTTGTACATCGCCTGGGTCTTTTCCAAGGTCTCATCCTGGTCTAATGAGTTCAGAATACATCTTTACGCCCCATTGTGTAGTGGTCTGTAAGCTGTGGTTTATAAATAAAGTAATAGGCATTGAATGAAACGTAAGGTAAATGACTCAAATATCTCTCTCATTTCTTGTCTTTTATGCCCCTCCCAGTTGGCGGCATTCTAGGCAATCACCTCGTTTTGCTTTGCCTTAAAATGGACCTAGTTGGATGTGTATACTAATGTAACTTCATATTATTGCATCCAATTTTGTTTTATTTCAAAGATCACGAAGCAGTCCAACTTCATGCATTCCAAAACACCTACCTTTACATATATACAACAACACGTTAACAAGTTGGCAGTGTTGTGTCTGTGGTTATTGGTTGTTCTGGCAGGCCCTGCTCCATTAATTAGCCAGTTGCTTAGCCTGCGGTGGAGTCGTGTTAGTGTTGTGTTGGCCCATTCAAATGCTGTTTTCTGACATCTCCCTGATGAGATGCAGCCCATTTCCATCGAAACAATAACAGCAATCTGATTTGAGATAAATGATGTCTTTGTCTATTGTCTACTGGAACAACAAAAACCATTGGCACGGAAAACACAACTCTCTCTAGATCCCTGCCTAGCCCTATTCACACATGAATACGCATGCACACATACAAACCCAAGTGTAAAGTAGGGATGGGTTGATGTGCGTTCTCAGTTTTACAAAAGAATACATTCTTAAAAATCAAACACATTTGATCATGGAAGGTGTGAAAGGAAAAACAAAATAATCTTATTGGATGACAGCTTTAAAGGAGCAATACATCGTCTACTTTTATATCGGCGAAGAAGTGATTCAGTTAGGAAATGAAAGCTCTCGCTTGGAGTGCTATACATGTCCACATTTCATATGGATGAAATATCGTAAAACATATCACACACCTGGCTGTCAAGTTGCTTGACAGTCAAGTCCCCACACAGGGAAGGCTGGAACGGTCTTTAATTAGACAACTGAATGCTAGACAGATCAGTTTTACACACACACACACAGGTGGGAATCATTGCAGACTTGGCCATTTTTTTGTGACAGTGACAGATTAGTCAAGACATTTTGACACTGGGCTTTGGCACTGACAGTACTTATCACAGCACACAGTCTTCTACCCTTCACCCCTGTCTCTGTTGGTTTCTTTCTGTATCCATTGGGACCAGGCCTCATTGATTTCACCCTGTCCCTCTCTAGGAACTCACACAGGGTGTGCAAAGGCCCTAACTCCTGCACATGGGCCCATACTAAATGTATGACACATTTAAGGTCTTAGTGATGCAGGTTAACTTAAGTGGTGACGGTTTTATGCTTATTCATGCTTAATGACTCATTTCCAAGTAACTTATGAGAACATTTCTGGTGAACACAAGATTTAAAGTGGTGCTTTTGCAGGATTCATTTTGGAGAAACTCAGTTTTACAGATGGTTAATTAATTACATTTATATTGCGCTTTTCTAGTCTTAACCACCTCTCAAAGAGCACAGCTCTGTCTATTAAATCAACTAATCGATTAGTCGACAAAATCATATAAGTGTTAGTCGACTAAGAATTTCTTTAGTCGAGGACAGCCCTAGTAATGAGCAGAAGGAATACTGTAATTCCCTTTTGATTTTTTGAACACACTCTCGCATCCCAGAGGGTAGTGAGATGAAGAGAGGAAAGAGATGCGTTCAGAGCCCGGGTGATAATGAAGTTTGAGAGAGACTGTAAGAACAGCGAGACATGAGTGAAGTCCTCTTTAAGGGAAGCCGGGATTTCACCGATGTCAGCAGAAAAGCGTTTGTGTGTGTAACTTCATATGTGTGTTTGCGGGGGACTGTGATAAAATTGGTGCTTAATGTCTGCCCTACCCTCATCGCCCTGATTTATCTTCGATTGGCTGTAATGACACAGTTAGGGCTGTCCATCATGTGCTGCTGGAGATTAGACACCCAGTCAGTCCTCCATCGTGATATGTGGGGAGATGACAAAGTGGGAGTTCAGTTTTCATTTTATCGTGTCCCATGGGGCAGAAGGACAGTGGATAGTGGCACAGGTTTGTTGCCTGTAGCTTAGACAAAAGGATTTAAAAGTGAGTTGGTAGCTGAACAGTAATACAGTAGCATTGCATTTAAATGCATTCATTCCAAATATTTTAAAGCACTCTTTGAAAGAAATAATTGTTGCTTTTGACTGAAACACCCACAGCTGTGCTTCTTCTGATGTACATATGAACTCATTTTTTTTTTTATCTGTAACAGACATAATCAGACATCATTTTCTATGTCTGATTGTTTTTGAAAGCCCTTGGAAGGAGATGATGGGAATGTTAATTGGATGATGATGAGCCCTGTTATGTACAATGTTACAAGCCTAAAGGACTCTGAACATTAAAGCAGATTACCATGATTACAGCAATGAGCCAAACCCTTCATCTGTGTCTGTTTCTCTCTTTCTATCTGTTTCTGTTTCTCACAGCACATACAGAAGCTTCCAGTGAAGTAAAGCCCATTGGGAGACAGCCTGGAGGTGACAGCCCACACGAGAACCCTTCCAAGCCCCCGTCAGTAAAGGTGATAGGGGGCTCGGCGTCTGCCAGATGGTCACGGCCCTGGAGCCTTGCGCTGCTCTTTGCTGCACTTTGCTTGCAGTGGACCCTGTTCTGATGCCAGCGCCCTCTGTGAATCCACCGCCAACCCCCCGCCCCCTTTAGGAACCACATACATGCACAGAGCCACTCACATCATACACATATCACGCGTAGCATCCTTACTCCTGTAATGGTGGGAAAATGGAAAGCAAGGCAAGGTGTGGAAGAGAAGAGGACAACGTTGTAGGAGACTGTAGACGGGGGGGGGGGCCTCTTGCAGCAACTTGGTAGTCCTGCACCAATGTGTGTGTGTGTGTGTGTGTGTGTGTGTGTGTGTGTGTGTGTGTGTGTGTGTGTGTGCGCGCGTGCGCAGAAGCTAATCTCATGCACGCTCATCTACGAAAATTAGGCCAGCTGCTTCTTCTTGGCTGTCGGGGCTAGACGTTTGTGTATAAAGACGCCAATACAGCCCCACCACTCACACAATCACACCCTTTGTGGCTCAGAATTGGGATTGCATCATTCTGTTTGTACTTAAAAGCGCTTACACATATACAGACTCATATTTCATGTTTCACATATAACGTCACAGTAAAAAATACAGCCATCTTCTTTTTCTGCTGTTGGTTTTTACTTATCCTTTCTGGCAACAAGAAAAAAAAACCTCCTCCTCACAGCCACTGCACCATTCGCCAGCCAGGCAGAAGAATTCAGCTCATTTGAAAACTCAACTCATTTTCTTTTCGAGGATTAAGGAATGCATGATAGATTGATAGATCAATCCCAGGTGCCTGGCCCAGAACAGCAGATTTGATATACTCTAATGACTGTGTACCTTGGCGGGGGATTAAAATGTAATGAGTTCACGGATAGAGCACGGGCGGGCACACTTGCACGGCTGAACACATTGTGCAGACAAACTAGGTGTGTATAGTATGTAACTGTATATAGGTGGGAAGATTTGATGGAGTGTATGAGGTTCTGATTCAACAAAAAGCTCTTAAATGATTGAGCTTTTCCCTTAGCTATGAACGGACTGTGCTTGTCTGCAACATATATAACAATGCAAAAAAAAACAAAAAACTATAGAGATTTAATTTCTGTAAGAAATAAAGAAGGAATTCACATCATTTTCCAGCCCAAGCCATTGACATAAATGGTTACATTTTGGATGTAGCCTGTACATTGTTGATTTTACTAATGTTTATTGTGCGTCCAGTTTTGTGTGTTTGCTCATTGAATTGCACAATAATGCATGAATAACCTACCGAGTTATCAAACATGCTATAGTAGGATCAGACCCTTCTTCGGAAAGCATCATAAACGTGTATATTGCCTTTTTCCATTACATCTCTCTGATGGTGTAACGTCAGGTATTATCTTCATCTCTCAAAGGACGGTTTGGAACTTGAAAACGAGAGGAAGGCTGGGTTGCAGATCCAACACATGCAGATTCAAATACAAATGAACACATGCACACAAAAAGACAAACGTAGAATATTTTTTACAAAGTTGGGTGCATCTATTGTCCAGTATAGTGGTAGCCACTGTGTCCCACAAGTCCCTCTTTGTGGATTTATCATACATTTTGCCAAAGACCTCTAATGTCTCTTCACTCAATGTTAAGCAGACCATTCCTTGGAATTCCAACAGAATACATCCTTCTGTGTTTTAAATGATTCCTCATGGGGATGGAGCAAAAGGGAAGTTAAAAAAAAAAAAGCTGTGTGACTTATAATGGCTTCCTCTATATACCTGTTTTTTTTTCTCTTGTGTAGAAGTGAATGGTTTATGTACTGGTACAGTAAAGTACCTGTGTGAATGAGAATGAATGCATGGTCAATGCTATGCAGATACAGTATTAAACTTGGTAATGCCTAAAAGCTACACAGATACAGTATCTAAGCTAAATAGGTCTATACACTTACATGGGTCTATGTGCAGTGAAATACCTCTTCCAATAACAAGCCTGTGTTGTAAACTACTCTTCTTCTCCCGACTGAAAAGTAACTCACCGTTGACTCTGCCTAAGAGTGGAAGAAGGATGCTTAACAACTTGCATATAAATGTATGGTAATTCTACATTAAAGCATGGCAGTAAATGAAGAATGGAGATGACTGCAGCTATGTTAAAGGTTTTAGCAGTTTTAATGTGTCACATCTTGTGTTCTGTAACCACATGTGTTTAGTTCATATGATTTCCTCCATGTATGTTTTGTTCATGACTGTCGTTCATTGCACCCACAGATCACTTACAGCCCTTTACCCTCGCATGTGTATAAATGTACATATTTTAAGTCACTCGCCATTTGTTTTGTGTCTCATTTCGTCTCTTTTGTATCAGTATGATGCAGTGCGGCTGAGCTCTATTAAAGCTGCTCTGCTCCTTTGCTTGTCTCAATAGCCTCTCCTTAAAGAGTATCCGTCACAATAGACATTGATAAAAAAATCAAGAGTTTTGCTTGGAAAATATCCTGCACACCTATGGCACTATGGTCCTCTTCTTATGACTGTGTGGGCTTGTACAGACTGCTTGATTGACAGGTCTAGGTGTGTAGGCTGTTAAACATTTCATGCTGACATCACTCAAAAAGCCCTCAAAGTGGAATATTAAACAGTGAGGTGGCCACGTTATGCACATCCAGTGATACTTTCTGAGCCTTTTAATAGAAGAATTTCACTCAATTTGAGAAGTACATTTCATTTGCTTTCTTGCTAATAATTACCTAGTAGCACCTCTAATGCATTACACATTGTATCTTGTTTGAGACATAAGACTCCAGGAAGTCACTTGCGTCCAGCCAAGAAATAATAATTACAGCAAGTAACACCCTGTAAAATCACAAAATGTATTTATTTTTTTCTTTTTACATATTGTTGCATATTTGTGTATGGATTAAAGAAACAATATCAGCACGTTAGTGACCATTAGAGGTGCTACAAAAGTGTATTTTTGAACTAGAAAGAGCCAGCCATCTGTTTCTCTCTGCTTTGGGCTATATGCAAAGCTAAGCTAATCACCTCCTGGCCTGAGATCCATGGTTAGCTAACAGACATGAGAGTGGTATTAATCTTATCATCTAACACTTGGCAAAAAAAAGTGAGTGTGATATTTTCCCAAAATGTTGAGTTACTTCAAACCGAGAAGACTTCATAACAATGATTACATTGCACTGGCTTGCTTCCTGTCCCTGAAAACACATCACTGTTTCATTGACCATAATGGACTGTGAGCTATGAGGGCATAGGCAGGGATAGCCTTCTCAGTCTGACCTTCTCTATTTGTATCCAGGAAACGCTCTGGCTAAACATATCAGTCCGTGTTTGCACCAGGAATAGAGGCACAGGGGAGTGTGAGAGTGCAGAAGACGTGAAACAGTTTGCTGCTGGAAAGGACAGTCAGTCAGTCGTGATGACAGCGGCGTCGACAGTGACAGTTTGCTGCCTCAGCTGATGTGTGGCTGACCCGTTGGCTGCTCCTGCAGGAGAAACTTTGCCTATTCGTGGGCTATAATTGCCCTGAATTAGTCTGTGCTGTCAGCTGCAATGTTAGCACCAGTGCTAGTCTAGCTTAGCTACTGTAGGACACAAAGCAAGCATGAAGGGAGCCACTGTTGGTGAGAACAGACACATGGTTGTGGGGTGACACACAAAGAGCTAGAATGCCCACAATGAGATTCAAACAGAGTGAGGTTATGGCCTAAATCAGGTGTATGTCATCTTTATTGCATTATTTTAGCATCACCAGACAATGCCAGACATAGGTCCTAAAGACATGCAATGGGACTGAAGCAAAGTAATGTTTATAATTTGTCTTCGGGGAAACACTGGTCTTTTTTCTTCCACAATGATTATAAAAGCATTTGATGGCAATGTATCAGGCGACAGTGGCCCTCCAAGTCTCACCACACCTCCCACTGTTTTAGCCATCAGCCTGGGAGCACATAACTAATAGCACTCTTCTAGCTAAAGCACACAATGTCCACGAGCTCCTTCTCACTCTCTTTGTCTCTCTTACACACACACACACACACACACACACACACACAAAAACACACATTCACTTTTATGAACACAAAAACCATCACAAACACACACCGGTCATTCGCACACCCTCTCACACAGTTGTACAATTCCAATTGCACGCAGTCTGTATTTGATCCTTGGAGTCTATTTCATGCTTGTTGCTGTGAAACTGAGTGTCTGGCTGGCTGCAGACGAGAGCAGAGAGAGTGCACAGTCCAAGGATATCGTGCCTTCTCTTTGCCTGAGCTGTAATTGGACTGCATTGTCCCTGCCTGACAAAACCAAAGCCGTCTGATGTCCTTTAATAACCTCCGCTGACGCAGAAAGCCATGAATGACTTTAAAATATAGACAATAATGGGAGCACACTCAGACACTGAAAGAGATGTAGTCTAAAAATGACTTTTAACTGCGCTTTCTCTCTTTAGTTCAACTTTATTACGACAGTGTAATGGGAAAATGGGTACGGATGATTCAGTGTATCCTACTGTAGGTACAGACATACACACATTGCAAGGAGCAGTGTGGTCAGTGAGTGTAACTGAGAGTTCCGGGGACCTCAGGTCACAGCTGCTCAGCTGTCTGTCTGGGCTATTTTAATCGGGAGCACACATCAGCGCTTCTGTCCCACTGGCTTGGCCGAGTCCACAACTAAGCGTCCTCACACACACACACACACACACACACACACACACACACACACACACACACACACACACACACACACACACACACACACAAATATTTCTTTCCTCAGGAAAGAGTAAATCTAACACTAATTCTCACAGTCAGAGATGAGCTACAGTTACTGTACGTCACACAGTGTAATAAGAGCCTTAAGATGCATAACTGCATTTTCTAACAGATTCTCTGAAGTCAACCTGTGCTGTAGCTGGGTGACAGCAGTGGAGCCCCCCCCCCCCACAGATTGTCTTACCTTTTCAGCCGTGGGATTAGAGTGACATGCTTGAACTAGGAGGAGGGAGGCACTGGAAATAGCTTTTCAAAGATGATCATTTGGGTAAGGTATAGGGTAAAAGGAAGGGAGGACCTAGGTCTCCTATTAACCACAACTCTCCTTCTTGAGTTTCAAGTTGTCAACCGTATCCATTCCCCTCTACGCAGAGCTCCCTATGCCCTCACAACAGGCTAACACAAGCTGTCACTTCAATTCTACCTCTGTCACCCTGTTCCACTGGCCAATTAGCATTATGCACAATGAGCTCTTGAGCTGACTAATTTAGTGCAGTTAAACACATTGTCGACATGACAGACCACCAAGAGGAGCCTCAGCAACACTGACAGAGATCAAATCTCAAACAGGGACACAAGAACTTTTGCTTGATTCCTCCTACTTACTGATTGGCCTCACTTGTCAGTTCTGTTTCCCATCATGCAGTGTGCTGCTGGCAGAGGGCAGGTAAACAGAGTGTTAGGTGTTACCTTCCTGTCAGCTACTGTGAGGTTGTTGTCATTTTCTGTCTGGAAAACTGTTGTGGGGCAATGCAGTTTGTTGCTAACTGAGGACTGTAATATAATATAATATATATATATATATATATATATATATATATATATATATATATATATATATATATATATATATATATATACAGAACTTCCATGCATACCAAAAATTGTAAAAGTTTTGCACCAAAAATTGTAAAAGTTTTGCACAAGTCATGGTGAACTCAGTAGACAGCTCCCTCTGGCAAGTCCTTCTGGATGTGTATGAACAGCGCCGAATATAAACGCAATAACGCAGAACAGCCATTCAGCTGTGCAATAATCTCAGCTCCCACAGGAATCCCAATGTATTCTGCCTGTTATGAAAGAAAAATAGAGGCAGACATGAACCTCAACACCACAAGCCGGAGGACTGGGCGTCTGGCATGGACCCCTTTCTAACCACACTGAGGTGACTCAAAGCTGTAAAGGTTTTCTGGATTTCACTGCCCACCACTTACTGTCAAAATCATACAAGGGAAGGTGGAGGTCAGGTATAGGGATCTGCTAACACATGTATCATGTAACATGTCTCAAGTAGGTGAGGGTGAAGCATCTTTATGGCAAGCTAGGGGACGTCACATATGCCCTATATCTTTTACTGTTGGGGGGGGTACAACAGTAGCAATGGCAATACAACATACGGACGGTTGTTTATAGGGCATCACTGTGTTCTCATTCTCATTCTCTCAGACTAATGCAGACTTTCTGGCAGAAGTAAACACGCCGCCATTACTGCGGTGGCATCTCACTTGTAAACCTACCCAAAAACACAGAATTTTATTAATGCTAATATTGTTGTTTTCTCCCCAATTACTTTATTACAACTAAATTCAGACAACATCCACATTAACACTCATTTGAATGGACGATTGCTGACAGTGACCAGTCCCAACCATTACTATTACTGTTTGCTGCGCCGTTTGCTACTGCAGTAATAGTGGCATTACAAGAGAGTGCAAGGCATAAATCAACCTGCAGATTAAGTCTATATGTTGCAGTACAATACATGCAAATTTTCGTACACAAAGTCAACAGACAAGTCAATAATAGTCATGCACATGCCCACACAGACTCAAGTTATTTCCTGGCCCGTAAAAGAAACAGAAGTGCTGGGCGAGGACGAGTTGTCATTAGAATGTATTGTGTCTTAATAAGGCCGTGCAGAGGGGCCTGAACATTAGTCACCATGAAAGTCTGTCTGTTAGGAAAACAGATTAACTATGTCACCACATGACAATAGCCAGCCGGAGAGAAATGTGGCCGCCCGCTAGTATGAGCCCCCCATTCCAATTAGACCGGTGGGGTCTGCATCGGGGTGTGTGTGTGTGTGGTATGAGGCGTGATCGAGGAGTTTAAGAAGGAGTGTGTGTATGTGCGTGTGTGTCACACATGTTCAATCCTGGCCAGCATCTGAATTCTCTGTCCGGCTCGCTCTGTTTGGCATGCTATACAGGCAGCCTCCTTCATCATGTCGCCGAGATGGATGAGCACTGGTGTGAATGTTCCATGGTTCCCTTGGGTGCCATTCCACCTTTCCAACTCTCTCTGCTTCCCTTTCTATCGTTATCAGGCTGGAACAGAATTTACACATTCTCCTGTGTGACTATTATATTAGTTGATTTTATCTCATCCTACTTCCTTGACCTGTGTTGTATTTACATGAATGAATGAGCGTGCTGGTCGACGGGAGCATCATTGATTGGGTCTCGTTACAGATTCAGAGACGCCTGCTGTTGTTTAATTCTGCAGATCATGAAAGAGAGGAAATCAATGTTTCAGGGCCACTAGGCCTTCACCCTCATACATACTCTATAACACATATCCTCCCTTCCTCATACCAGATGGGATTTGGATTACATGAATGATACTAAAAACACGATGCTGGTTGACTTGACTACTGTTGGGCCAACAAAAGTCTACTGCATTTGTACAGTTGACCTGGCACAGTACAACCTGGAGAAAAGATGACTACACAGGTGGTCTAGTTTTGCTTTGAGCAGCCTATTAGGACTGAGTAAGAATGAAGGCATTGGGGTCAAAGCAGCCAGCTTCTGAACATTTGAATATATTTGTCATGTCTAGCTAATTTATTTATTTTTATTTAACCTTTATTTAACCAGGTAGGCCGTTGAGAACAGGTTCTCATTTACAACGGCGACCTGGCCAAGAAAAGCGTAAGCGTACAAGACAACATATAGTTTCACATTCAACATAGTGCAAGAAAACAAAATACAATAGGCTACAAAGGTACAAGATCAAGTAGGCAGTTTAAGACGGCACAAAGTGAGGTGTAAGTAACTCGATGGATATGCGATAGTGGTATGTGATAATTGCTTCCTGCACTATGATTTCTTTATTCAGACATTATCATATCTATATGAAAATTATAATATACAGGTACATAGGCTGCAGCGTATATGTTACACACATTTCCTGAATGTCTGCAGCAAATGATTTATAAAAACATGAGAATTTCATACACACTGTAACATATGAAACATGTAGGCTATTCACTGAAATGGTTTGCTGTTTTTTTGTAAATAAACACTCACTTATTGGTTGAAAGTTGCAAATAAACATGCAAATTTGGACAATTTTGATTAAAATCTAACAGCAACAGATCCAATACTGTGCTTTGTCAATATTGAATGTATTTACTGGAAATTAATGGCATATTTTATACATGCTTTGACAGCAAGTTTCTTGAAAAATCTACTCATCAAAGTACTCATTGATTGAAGTAAGTAATTTATTACATTGTTTTTGTTACGCAGCACCGATCAACATCCGCACATCACATTCTGTAACGTTTAGAAATAGAAAACCAGACATTGCGGTTTAACAAGCAGCTACGGTTTTTTGGAGGTATTATTAGCATTAGTTCCGGTCTCTGCACGCTGTTGCCAACTTAGCGA
Organism: Gymnocephalus cernua; assembly: GCA_023631565.1. Classification (NCBI taxonomy): domain Eukaryota; kingdom Metazoa; phylum Chordata; class Actinopteri; order Perciformes; family Percidae; genus Gymnocephalus; species Gymnocephalus cernua. The sequence continues at coordinate 18,228,307 of CM042436.1, read as the reverse complement.
CTTTGTAGCTAGATTTAGCGACTTTTCAGACCCCCTTAGCGACTTTTTTTCAAAAGAAAAGCGACTAGCGACAAATCTGACAATTTTCTGTAGAAAAGACATAGACTTTGTGTAGAGTGTTAGGATTGTCTGTATTGTCCAGCGAGCACGCCAGTATTTCTCTCTTGTGGCCGCCAAAACAGCCTTCTGTTCTGTGACAGAGGAGCAGCCCATCCCCTCTCTGCTCTCTCCTCACTGCGCTGGCAGGTAGAAGGGGAGGGGGGACAGGGTGCGGGGCCGGTGTAGGTACAATGCTCTGGAGTATTATTACTTCTATACACACATCCTGAAGCATTGGGTCGTTGCAGAAATTGTCTCTTTTAGTTAGTTGTGAGTTGAGCCTTGGACTGAAGTTCATGCCCCCACCCACCACTCCAAACAAAGATAATAGTGAAGATTAATGTTGAGAAGTTAATACAGGTGGCCACTGCTTGCTGTAGGTTCTTTAACCAACTCCTTCCCAAATGTGTGATGCTGCTGGTCAGACATCAGCAGACACTGAGGCTCTGCAGCAGGAGGCGACTGACTTGAGGCAGAGGTGTGCACGTCTGGCACAGGAAACCGAAGACCTCAAAACAAAGGTAAGCTTTTGCTGGTTCTTATCATAAAAGGTGTGTGTGTCATCTTGGACAACATACTGTTTAACTTAGATGCACTTTTTTTCTCCATCATTCTAGCTGCAGCGTTACGAGCCTGAAGACGGAGCCACAGCTGACTAGACCGCAGCAGCGCTTTGGCTATATAGTGACATGTTAGTACATTCTGGCTACTGCACTTGCTCTTTAGGCTGGCGACTATTCCATTTTCTCAGTACATATTTACTTTTGAGTCACATCGTTAGTACACTTTTAAAAATGTAACAGAGCATGGTAGACTTTTGTCTGAAGTTTGCAGTTCAGTTTCATCTCTATGTTTTAGGGCATTAGCAGGGGGATTTGGTGAACACTCATCCATTACCTGAGCATATCAATAAGCAGCTAACACAGCAGCACTGACCTCACCAACAAGAACATTGTTTGATTACTATCCTGCTTCATAGTTTTGACTCTAAAATCATTATATCTAATTAAACCAGATGTGCGCTGCTTCCCAGTCATCATTTGTCTTTGTATTATTTTTAGTAGAAAGCAATGACTGTTATATTGAAATACACAGCTGCATCTGACCACAGTAACCACACTATTAAACTACTCTGATATTCCAATAACAGGCCTGATTAATATATTGTTCTTAGAAATGAGTTCAATCAGTGATACGGCAATAATTACAAGACTGTGCTTTATTTTACTGGTGTCTTACATTTGAGTGTTTTACGTGTTTATAACTATGCCAGAAAAATAAAATTATTAGCACATTGGTTATTTTCTTACAAACGCCCCTCAAAAAAAATGAACTGACAGGGCGCCCAGATAGCCCAGTTGGTAGGTACATATAGAGGTTTACTCCTTGATGCAGCGGGCTGGGGTTCGACTCTGACCTGCGGCCCTTTGCTGCATGTCATTCCCCCTTCTCTCTCCCCATTCATGTATTCAGCTGTCCTGTCAATTAAAGGCCTAAAATGCCAAGCAAATAATCTTAAAAAAAAAAATTAAAAAAAAATGAACTGACTTGTCCAGTCGTATAAAGGGGCACTTTCAGTGGAGGGCTCATGGCTCTTTCAATTACTCTAAAATGTTGGAAGGTAAAAGCTCTGACACAGACTCCTATGAGGGTGCAAAAGCCAGCAGTGGAACTCCCTCCACTCGAACAAACTCAAAATCAGATGCCAAACATCAAAGGCGGCCCTCCACCCCAGAGTCAGTGGATGACTCCAGCTCAGGATCCAGGCACAATCCCAGACCACCTTCCTCCAACTGCAAAACATCAGTGGCAAGTAATGCAAGCAAACAAGCAGCAGACCTGCTAATCTCAACTGTGAATGCACCTTTTCCTTACAGCAGTCCGATTCGACCGCCATATCTGCATTAAGGATTTAACACACTATAAGCTGCCTGGTGAGAGTTTACTCATATTTTGGTTTGTGTTTTTGTTGTAAACGTTTAACAATTCAGGCTATATAATGTGGCGTGCTTTAACCTTAACCCATTGCAGTTCAATGGAATAGACATTTAAAATTGTTAATGTCACACTACAATGAAAAACACCACTTAATGACGTCTATAATCTAGTTGTGGCCCAGTGCAGGCCTTGTATTATACCAAAAATATGCATGGTTAAAATGATTGTTGTCATGCTAATTGGTTAGGCAGTCACAATAAAAAAAACAGGTTTATTCCAAAAGCAGTTGAACAAATAACATCCTATATAAAGTCCTGTATTTCTTATTTTAATACAGTACGTCACCAAAAGCAATTTTAAATGTCTATTCCATTGGTTGAACTGCAATGGGTTAAGGTTAAAGCACGCCACATTACTGGGATGTGGAATGGATTCCTCCTCTCAGGTCAGGGGCTGGGTCCGACCGGATGTATTAAGAGAAGAGGGTCCAACTCGGGCCACAATTAGCAGGCCTGAACGTAGGCTTAGTGACTAATGTTAACGTGCTTACTAAGAAGACACAATATATAACGTTACCGGTATGACAACTAGCTGTGACGTTACCCGGGAGTCTCATTTCTAGCTAGCCGCCTCCCGCATCCGTAGTCCCGAGCTTAGGCCACACACTCGGCTGCTCTCTCCCCAACACAGAAGCCCAAACCGCTGTCAGTCATCCAGCAATCTCCCGGTAAGACCGCAAACATGCCGACCCCTAGTAGTCAAAGTAACGCAGCGTTCAATTACAGGAATTAGTAACTGTAATTAATGACTGAATGTTTGTAATCCATAACTCGTAAATTGCTATAATTTTAATGTTAACAGGGACGTGGTTTTAGGCTACTTGATTTTAAAGTTCATAATCCTATTTTCAATGAAGCAGTTAGGTTATTATTTATTTTTTTTTGCTAGCTTTCTTCACGATTTGTCATTTGACAGGAAAACCACAGGTGTAGTTAATAACATGAATTACTGTATGGCTGCATGTTAACCGGGTGTGCAGTTCCAGGGCCCTGCTGAATGCTGGCTCACTGGAATGGCTTCCTGGGATATAGAGTGCATGGGAGTGCGTTAATATAAAAAAAATTACACAGTCTGTGCTTGCCTTCAGTTAAAACTCAAAATGTGTATTGTTCAAAACTTGCTCAGGGAGCAGAATATGAATGGTGTAGATTTTCACAAAACAGCAACAGCGATAGCACTCATGCTGTGCTGATATAATGTGCAAGTCAATTTTGAATACAATGGATGTGACTTGACCTGGCTTTTGAATACCTACATTGTGAGTTGAATAAATGTTAAAGACTTTGTCCAGGTGGTCTTGTCTAATGGTAGCCTATTTCAGATATTCCAAGTGGTTTGCATATGATTACAACCCTTTCCTTTCTGATGTCCCTCGAAAAAAAAGCCTCTTACTAACAGGCACCTTATAAAACGTGCATCACTGATTCTGACAAAGTGACATGCTACCCACACCCTTGTTATATTTGCTGCTGTAAATGATGCAAACAGTCAACAGGATCTTTTACGTCATTGAGCACACAGCATTTTTCCAATTCGGGTTGCAGGAAACGTACACACAGCGTTACAGCTTCATTTAAAACCTCAGCCGTCAGATTTACAGGCTAGATTTGTTTTACAATCCAGTTTACAACGCCATATGAAAGGAGTGCTTAGAGAACCATCCGTCTAAATAGCAATTCCCCATTAGCAGCTTCGCTCTGATCAGAGAGGGGCGAACAGCTTTAGACTAAACCACGCCAGTACCAAAGCTGGGCAGCTTTCAAAAGTGGGTTATTTAAAGTAGAAAAATAACTGCTCGTGAAAACTGGCAGTTTATATCAGTGGTAAGAATAATTACTCACACAGTCATTTACTGTATTTGTATCTGGCGATCAAACTGAGTCAGCACTGATGCATTACACTTTTTATGCAGTCTCTCTCATTAAAAACAAATTGGAGAAGTGTGGGGAGGAGTAATGTGATAAAGTGCTTCTGTACAGGGGAGGGCTCAGGAATGTTAAAAGGAATGTGTGGATATTGTAAAGTGGCAGTGGGAAAATAATGAAGGACTCCTCATAGGGGGCTGAGAACCACACAGAGACGTGGCCTCCCACTGTTTCCAAGGTCCACGTGGAGGGAGACGCTGCCAGTCTGTCTGAAGATCTGCCCTGGAACCACATAAAACCTGAACAGAGTTGAGGTTAGTTGACTCTGGACCATTTGCTTGCGTTGCAATTCAGAGAAGACTTGTGGCCAGTCTCAGTGTTTTCATTTCTGTTATAATGCCCAGGTCACTGTCAAGGTTGCTCTCAGGAAAATATTACCCAGCAAAACTTTTTTTATTATTTATGTAGCACAGGACAATGAACTCACCGCCACAATTTTAATGATTATACGGCTATTATTAAGCAAACAATTACTGGCATGAGAGATGGTCGTAATAGGTCATCTGAGCTTTTCCGTTTTGTCAAGAGTTTATGAGTTTTCACAGCAAGAGGTAGATGAGGAGAGTGGGTAATTTATCCTCCTAAGACGTATGACAAATAGAGGAGGTGAGATATGTATACGAGACCAGCATGCAGGCAAATGAACAGAGTAATTGGATGAAATTGGTGCAGAAATGAGGAGAGGCCACAGCGAGAGGGGTATGGTCTGCCGTTGTATATGAGGGAAAGAGATGAAGAGAAAAAAGTGATCGAGCGCAGTCCTCTTATTTGATAATGATAAACTGTACATAAATGAGAGATCGGTAGCTACAGTACATAAGCTACTGTGAATGGATTCCTATTAACACACAGCATTCAGTGGCCATTATTGAAAATCTGTTAGATTTCTTGCTCTCCATCCCGCTCCATTCCGTGGTAATGTCTGAGGAAGTAGTTTGTAGTGTTTTTGTATTCAATTTCACTGTTTTATTAAGATGGTCCTAAGATTTCTTCTCCTCCTGTGTCCATGCTTGGAGAAGACTGGAATGTACGCAGATTTCACAACAGAAAAAAAAAAAAAAAGTGCCAGGATGCCCACAGAGATGTACAAAAGCACAACTCAACACACCACAGGGAGCATTTCTCATCCGCGACAGCGCCTGCTTGCAAGAACAACCCCAAGAATTCAAGGATCAGACCTCGTTGGCCATCGGTTGTTTTCACTCCTCTCCTCTGAAAACTCTTTGTTTTATCTCCAGTGCTTTATCCTTTCCACTTTGAATGTACACTACCTCCCTGCTTCCCCCGCCCCCCCCCCCACACACACACACTCACTGTTCTGTCATTCTCTCATGTCATCCATCATCATCTTCTCTCTCTTCTTATCTTGCCTCATAAGCTCACCCCACCTCCTCCCAGTTTCTCTTGCTATTTTCTCATTTTCTCTCAACAATACTATCTGTCTGCTACCATTTGCTCTTACCATCAACGTTTCTAATTTTTCTGTCATCATCTGCCTCTGGCGACTGGGGAGGGCTCTTTGTGTGGAGACATGCAGATTGACTGTTTGTGGAGGCTGTGTTTGCACAGACAGACACTGGGTACATGTGATCAAGGGTAGATGTAGCATCGCAAAACGGCAAACAGGCAAGAAGAGAAAGGCAGGCTTTAAACTGACTCTTAAGTGTTATGCATGACTGTGTTTTAACAGGCAATGAAGGCATGATGATTTGTTCTCATGAGGCTAAGATAGGAAGTGGAACAAGAGACAGAAAACCAGAGAGTGTGTGTGTACAAGGGAGAAAATAGCTACAAGATGGACTGAAGAAAAGACACAATGAACGCGAAAGGGAAGAGTGAGACCCGTTGAGCAATGTGTACACACTCGAGCGCCCCGGTAAATGTGCTGAACTCAGGCTAATAGTCGACATAAAACCCAGAAAAGAGGCATAATCGATGCTATCTGTAAGAGCCCAGGGTGAGGCTGGTTTTAGGGACAGGACACACTGATCTCCCTTGAAAGGCTGATTACATCTGTTGAAACAGCACACTGATATCTACATAGAAATCCTGCTGAGGCCCGGCGGTGGGCCCTGCACGCTGGCCAAGCGTGTGTGTGTGTGTGTGTGTGTGTGTGTCTTCTATCAGATCTGGCTGTACCCTGCTCTTTTTGTCATTAATGTCTTCATAACACTGTACTTGTGGGTTTGATGGGTGGGAGCACTCTGTACTTGTGCATTTCAATGATATTCAATAAAAATGATAACAATGACAAAATTCTTCTTTGCGCCATTTGCATATGCTTACATGAGCTTAAAGCTGGGGTAGGCAGTTTGTTTTAGCGTCATTGGGCAAAAGTTCTGTACTAAACTTTTAGCATATTGTAATTCAAGTGGTCTTAGAGAAAACGAGCCTTCTGCACCTCCCTTTGGCATTGTTGTCAGGCTTTTGAAAATCTAGCTAGCTAGAGCCATGAAAACAGGACGGTAATTCTCATAGAATTGCCGCTGTGTAACTTTCCTTACACGGCAGCTGGATTCTCGCGACACCACAACAAGATCATGAAACCATCTTGTCAGGCATCAAGCTTCAAATGCCTTCGTGGACTCCGAGCCAGCAGTCAGCGTCCTGTTAGGAGCTACCGGCAGCCATGGCTGTGGTTTAGGCGTGTGAGACAACACGGGCGAGGCGACTGTAACACAACAATAGCGGTATTTCTTCAGTGAAAGAGGAGCAACGAATGGCACTGAAGGCTTTTCTCGATGGAAAAGACCTTTTTCGCTCTCCTGGCTTCTGCAAGAGTTTGATAGACAGATGGTTAATCCAATCGTCTGACAAGTATTTTTTTTTTATTTTTGTAAGTGCCTGCCCTTTTCCAAACAGTTTTCAGTGCCGGCTTCTCAGATGGCGTCAGGTTACTAAATATCCGTATTGGGATCAGAATCATGATTGGGTTGATTCAAATTGATGACTTGTACTCATACAGGTTTCTGTATGAAGCACATGCGTATGTCGGTGCTCGTCTGGTGGGAGGGGCTAAGGACAGAGAGGGGAGAGCTGCAGAGGAGGGCAGTTTTTTTGCCTTTTCCACAAAAACTGCCCACCCCAGCTTTAAATAGAGGGATGCCATCTCTCTATATATGTTTGTATTACTGTAGAAATGACATAAACATTGCAGAATGCTGTCAAATTTCCATATGGGGTATCTGTCCAAGCGATTCCTACAGTATATGACAGGAATGACATTATGAAAGCCTTTGCTATCACCTCTGTGTGTTAGCATCTGCTTTTGTCATTCCTCCCAAGAAAGCTCTCAAACTGATCTGAGAAAAAAGTGCACCTACATTGTCCAAATCTAGACATGCATTCATTTTAATCAACAACAAGGTTCCAGTCCTTGAACATTCCCTGTAGCTGCTTCACAATAAAGGCATTCCAGTGGCTAGGTAGAAGTGTTCAGTTGATTTTTGTCATTGATGGTATTGTTTAAAAATGTATGTTTAATACAGTAGGTTTCAAAACTATTCTGATTGCACAGAAAAAGAGAGCAAATGAGAAAACACTTAAGTCTTTACTGTGACAGCAGTGAATTGGTGCAACTAATCAGCCAGTGTGACATTTGGGTGGCAATCCTGCTGAGTTTGTGTTATGAATATTTTCACCTGTAGAATATTCTACTGATAAGGAGTAAAATTACAGTTGATGTATATCTGATGCCTTCAATGCACAGAAACACAATAATTAATGTGCTTAATTGTCAAATTTGTATGCTTTTGGACCCAGTGTTTTTTCCTTGGATTACCCTTCTCTTCATCCATGTGTTAAGACAGTAATGCAGTGGTACAATGATTGGTTAGTCATTTGTAAAACACAGTGAAAAAGCAAGGCAGCGCCTAGAACCAAGATGTTACTGGTTCTTATAATTTCAGGTTTTGTTATGTTTATGTTACAGGTCTTACGTTCCTGTAGTGTTCAATTGGGATTTGTAATGTGGAGAGGCTCTTTGGTTTCAGGGTTGCGCTTGGACTAAAACATCTGATGTCATTTGGCAAACTAAATAAAATATAACGTGAGACAACCCTCTGCTCTGAACACTATAATACTAATCCAAGTTATAGTATCATGTTGTAAAAGCGAAACATTGTTTACTGTCAAGTGCACTGAGGTCGCTTCTTTTTTCCCCCCCGTTTTATGGCGGTTGGCAATCAACGTTAAGGTGCATTACGTCAACTAGACTGCACCTGCTGATCTGCGAGGTAACTTTTAAGGACCCCTATTGACAGGAAAAAAAGGAAACCCTGTGAAAGTTCTGATATCCGTACGTTCTTACTTCACCTCATCTGGGGAGAAGAGAACGTGTCATTGATTGGTTGAATTATTAAGACCGAGATAAGTGTAAGAATATAGACATTGTTGAAGATGTGCTGAGTGTCCCCTGATGACATACATTATCTGATAGGCCCATGTGTCAGGGCTGAGCCCCGGACAGCACCGGCCCACTTTAACTCGTGCGTAGTGGAAAACAGCTAATAGAAATTAGGCTTGAAGGTCCGCTGTAGTGACCAAGCTGGAGCAGGAAGACCAGTAGGCCTACTGAGACTGAGAGCAGTCTTTCTGACAAAGCTATTCTTGGCTACGTTAGAGTCACTGCCACTAAAAGTATGTGGATAAAGAGTGGAGTAGCTACTGCCCTTTAGAGTTAGGCAAGTGTTGACTTAGCGTATCCTGTTCTCTATCCATTATCCTTTTAAACATACAGATTACAGATTTTTAGTGTGCAAAGTTGTAAAGTGTATAGTGCATTTAGAGGGAAATGGCTGTGTTACTGTATATTACATGTTCTTCCATCTGTCTACATTGAAACTAAGTGTGAGTGTGTTTGCCTGAAAGGAGTGGCAGAACATGAACATCTGTAGTATTTCTGTCTAGAAGCAATGTCATTTTCACTAGAAAACCTCATCACGCCCTAAAAGTGCTCACCACATAATTACGGCATGTGTACACTAAAGTGACAGTTTCTTACCCCGTGCTCCCCTCTCTCTTTGCTACCATTCGGCCTCCCCTCTTTTGCTCTCTTCGGTCTCCCTAACTTCCCCCAGCATCCTGCTCCTCATTAGAAGGCCTTTCATGGTCAGAGCTAATAAAACTTCAATGGGAGGAAGCATGATGAAAACATGGCTGTTCTGTGGCTTTAATGAGCGTTAATTACATGATCTTCACACCAGACAGTGGAGGGCCAATCAGTCAAACGGCACTGTCGACCTATGGCCACATGTGGGACGCAGTCAGACTCATAAACACTCTCTCACGCACACACACACGCACACACACACACACACACACACACACACACACACACACACACACACACACACACACACACACACTCTAACTGCCTCTGAAGAGATGTGCACAGACACACATACATATAAAGGTCATACATACACAATCCCATATAAAGTATCAACACATTTCATTACACACACACACACACACACACACACACACACACACACACACACACACACACACACACACACACACACACACACACACACACACACACCCTTTGAGGCCACTAGACTTATTAACCTCTGGCCACATGTGCACCGTGTTTCCCCAGAGCAACAAGAAAAGTGAAGAAACGATAATAGCATCCATAATTAGAAAGTGGTTTCTGTCTGCTGTGTGGCACAGTTACACAGTTCTCAAGTTGAGCAGAATAACCGATGGTGTTGTGCCAGAGTTGCCCAAACACATGCGCAGGACGCAAATGACACTTGACATTGCAGAACGAAGGTGTAATTCACTACTCATTTCAGAGCAGTAATAATAGGAAACACGTGTAGCCATTTGTCATTTAGTGTGATATGCTGTCCTCTTTGTTTGGACTCATCCAGTCATGAGGAACAGACTAATTATAGAGTATGATTTCCTAATGTATTCATAAACAATGTCTGCCTTCATAAAAAGAGTAATTGGGAGGCAGGATATGACTGTTCTTGCCATGTGGCTCCCTCCTCTCCGTCTTTGCTTCTTACTTTTGTTTGTCTATCTGTCGTGTCACGGCTGGTTATTTCAGGCTGGAGTTTTTCCCATGTGTCACTGTGATAATGTGCGGTGGCATCTTCTTCCGCAAACAATCCTTAAAAAGCATCTCTCCCGCAGGAGTGACAACATCAAACCCTGTCCGATTCAATTTCACACACTGATATGACTAAAGAGAATATTTTCAGTAAGAGAACTGACCTGGATGTCTATTGCTATAACACAAATGTACTGGATAGAAGGTCTACACCACAGAGTCAGTTTGGGGTTTGTAATGTAACATGAAACATGTAACACTTTTTACCTAAATGTATGATTATGCGTGTTCATATGCTTGGCTTCTACAGGATGCATGAGCCATGCTCTCATGAAACCACTGCAATACCCAAAGTGTAATCGGCTCGCTCATTGCAGCATATGACCTCAAATGTTGCCTCAAGCTAGAGGGTCCCATCCTGAACTGCAGCTGGGAACCGGAAGTCACTGATCCTTTTATCAATTTATGTAAATATATCCTGCTTTATAAATATTACATTTCCTTTAGAGATGGAAGAAGAAATAGAAATGGCGTTTGCCAAACGCCATATAGGTAAACATCCCTTATACAGGAAAGGCAACAGTAAGACACTATAGGTTAGTAAAAGACAAAAACAAGCAGGGGTTGCATAAGACCACACGTGTACACTTATTTCATACTGAAGGTGAGCATAGTAAACATACAAGTACAGAAACTCGCATAATGAAGGCATTCAGCAGGTGACAGTTAAACTCGCAGCACTGGGCAGGTAGTGACTTGTGTAATTGCACCTTGAGGAGTGATGTGGCGCATGTGTGCAGCCACACTGCGGAGTGAAGGAGAGGTTTTCAGCAATGACCTGTATTGGTTGGTGGGTGGGTGCGTGGGGGTCACCTGTGACACCTGGCCGGTGGAGATCACGCTGTAAGGACGCGTAGGGCACATTCTTTCACTGAGAACCAGACCACCTTATGATAAAGCCAAACACCACATACAGTACACACTTGGACTGATACATGAAGATGACAGATGTTTCCAAAACCTACGATTCAAACCTGTTAGTAATGTCATTCTGAAAAATGTCTAAAAATAATATTTAGATGAGACAGAATAAAACGGCAGAGGAACGCGAAACCTCATACTTTCTCTCTCTCTCTCTCTCTCTCTCTCTCTCTCTCTCTCTCTCTCTCTCTCTCTCTCTCTCCCTCTCCCCCCGCCTCCTCCTCCTCATTTCCAGTGTGGCAGCGCTGGCATAGCATCGTTCAGAATATCCTGAGCCGGGGACGAGCTGCGGTAGCTGCCTGTGCGCACCCCATATAGCCGGTAGGCGCGTGGCGAAAGGACCTGGCTCCACAGCGTCAGCGCAATACATAAATACAGTGCTATTTTCTGACACAACCTAAATTACTTCCGCTGCAAACGCGTAACCTAATTCTTTCATCTCTTGCTTCTCCCTCTCCCTCTCTAGGTGAACCAAAACCCACAACAGTGGATATATCAGACAGGGGGTCTGCTCTCATCTTGGGCACAGCGTGAGAAGACTCAATTGTTTGCGGGGAAATTAATAAAGCTCCTGTCCTGTCCTGTCCACATCGGCCCCTAGGAGTGGCAAGATACGGGACCTCTGCACTAGTGAAGAGTCGCTCCTGTGCCGTGCGCGGAGAGCAGCCACAAGACTCGGCAGACGCACCAGAAAGGGCAGCAGGGATATTAGGAAGGTGGAGGATATTTTACGCACAGCAGCAACTCAGTAGCCCTGTTTCACACGCGGCCACTTACCGGGAGTCTCCTGCTCCGTTTAGGTCTCAACACAGTCGCTTCGTCGGATTTGCACTTGACCAAGTCCACATAGCGTACAGCAGTCGGCTGGGATGGATTCCTTCATCATCGCGGCTCTGGCAGTGTGCTCTCTAACGGCGCCAGCCTATGGCGACAAAGGGGCCAGCAAAGCCCGGAGTTGTTCGGATATCAGGCAGTTTTATAGCGGGAAAGGATTCGCTCTGGATGGTGTCCCTCAGTCTGAAATATCAGGTAAGCTCCTTTTTTTTTTTAAATACCGCCCTGACCAAAGTCTGCTGCGGTCATGTGCGCACTCTTTCTGTGAACAGAATGTGATATTTCCCCCCTGAAACCGAACACACTTTCAGGAACATCTACCTGTCCAAATACAACATACCATATTGTTCAAATTATGCCCTAACATGTTCAGCACACTGTGAAGCCCCATACATATGCTATAATCTCATTGCCACTGAGAACCATAATTCCTTTGCAAGTCCCCCTCGGAATGTTAGTCTATTTTGGGGCCGAAGTTGCACCTGCAGTAGCACCATTTTTTTTTTGTAAGTGTATACAATGAATGATTGTGGGTATGTGTGCATTTGGATCACAAACTGCACACATCAGTGCAGAAAACTCTTAACATAAACATTTGACTTGTTCACCACAATCTTAAACGGATGGAGTTTTGTATTTTGTTTTGTTGTGAGAGTGAGGAAACCCAGTTTTCTATATTTTTTTACCTTTTCAAACCTGCAGTCTACTAATTTCACGTCACATGGCGAAGCAGAGGAGCTCTAGCTCTCGGCTATTTCTCAAGATGAAACACTGCTTTGAAAAGATATTAGGACAGTAAGTCTGGCTGTTTGATCCCTGATCAGAAATATGAGAAAGTCCCTGCAAATTCTCTGTCATGTGACATTTGCAGAAACACAGATGCAGGAACAGCAACTCTGTTTCTATTCTCATTTCTGAGTTTCGCTGTAACTAAACTAAGCTGCTACTCCTGAAGACACTCCCTAATCTTTCCCCTTCTTTAAGCTGTCTGGTCTTTGTGTATGGGATGCTTCCTTATAGATTGCCAGTCAGTCACTTGACCATGTGCTGTACCCACGCAAATGTGATATAATGTTGCTCACTGTGTCATTCATGGTCTGATGTCAGATAGTCACAAGCCCCTCCGCAGTTCAGATGATTACACGTGTGCCTCCTCTGGAATTCAGTGCAACGTTTTCATACACATGAACACGCACACACACGCACACGCACACGCACACACACACACACACACACACACACACACACACACACACACACACACACACACACACAAACAAACACACGCAGTTACTGTAATTTCAGGTTCTACAGTTACAGCATCGTACATGCATGGACAAGACAGGAGACTGTGATGCTTACACAACCACTTTTCTGTGCACAGATTAAAAGGATATAACATCAGTTTTTTTTAAAAATAGTTTTAAACTCACATACTTTTTTTGACATTGTCCCAAAACTGTCAAATTAGTGAATTTGAAGAACTATTTTCCAAACATAAAGGAGAAAAAATTACAACAGAACACATTTGAAGTAATCTGCAGTCTTTTATCAACAATAAAGGAGCGTGGACGTGCTCAATGATTCTGACTGTAACATTGCCACAGTCCCTCCCAACCTGATAACATAATCCTTTCCTCGAAAAAGCCCCTCTGTAGACTCTGCGTCAGTTACCTTCTCTGTGTCGTCCAGTTCATTTTCCACAGAGTGCCACACTACTGTGACAGTAGATAAACTCGTCTCCCATGTGAAGACAGAGATGTCTATTAGCACAGGCCAAATGGCTCTGAGAAATACAAGGGTGACTCTCGGCCAGTATTCACCTGAATGTCACACACACTCGTAATGATCTTATAGTGGAAACTGGTCTATTTTCTGAACACACATGGGCTCTCACACAGCGTGGCACGGTTGCAGAAAGAGCATTGCGTCGTGACAAATAGCATGTTCATAACGTGATGTGGGTTTTGCTTTTCGCCCTACAGATTTGAGGTGTTTTCCTTGTGTTTTCCTAAAGCTGCTACTACGATGCCTTAAAGGAGCTTTACTGTAAGAGTAGGCTCATGAGGAACATGATATCCGATGCAAAGGCATACAGTAGATCTGTCCTAGTGATTACACTGATAGGATAGGAGAGATTATAAGTTGTGAGGGTGGGGCGGTAATGTGATGAAACTGTTAGCTCATGTCATCACGCCATACATCATAAGGTAGTGAGGGCCAACTAGTAACTGGACACTTCTAATTTAATTGATGGACCATACTGAATAAATCATTTGACAGAATTAACGCCAGCCCCAGCCTCTTAAAAATCTTCTTTTCTTCCAAATGTCTGTAATCCATAATGCTTTAAAGATAAAAATCTGTCTTGTCATGACACCACCTATTCCTCTTGTTTCAATCAATGATGTGGAGCTTACTTAAGTCTGGGGTCAATGCATTCTCAGTAAGAGAAAAATAAGGGAGTGGGACAGACACTGAGTGCCAGGAAGAGATAGATATAGAGCCGAGAGAGAAAAAGAGATGCAGCAGTGGATGGATGGATGTGAGACAGAAGAAGAGAGAGAGAGGAAAGGGGAGATTTGGCTTTGACAATATTTCTCCTCGTGTCCCTGTCTCTTGGCTCTCAAGCATAAATAACCGCTCGTCCGCTCCAGTCTGGCATATTAAACACCTTAGTAAAATATGAAAGCTTTAATTTATGCCCCCAAATTATGAGCCACCTGAATGTTGTGCATGATCCCTGACATTTGCAGAAGGATATTTCCTGCTGTGACACCAGAGCTTGATCAACTTAATGTATTGGCTGGCCCTGACTCAAGGTGACATGCTGAGAACATCAGCCCCGATTCAGTATGGGAGGACAACGAGAGATGACTGCATCCCCAAGTCTACAAATGATGTCCAGTCGCAGCACTTTCAAATGCTTTTCCGTGCTGCTGTACAATATACTGTACAAGATTAAATCCCTTGGCACACAAGGTTGCAAATATACTTTTGAACTTAATATTAAAGTTCGTTTCCAGACGCACAAACGTGTATAATCAAACATGACAGCACATGCAATTAAAGTCTCAACAAGGTCTGCAAGTAATATGCTCCTAAACTCATTGGATTTCTTGTTCTCATTAATTTCAGAGTGTTTGAGTTTTAAATATATACTTTTATACATCTGCTCTTTACATTTGAATTAGGTATGCATTTGTACAGCTTAACACCCCCATCCCATATCATAGTTCCTGTTCGATTATGCTCAGTCAGTGGCAGAAAAAGATTCCTGGATACGCCTCATAGTCCCCCTTCCTTAAGTAGTTTGCCCTAGAGAAAAAGCCATGCGGAAGAAAGCTATTGAGTTAAGGGTATGCTGTTTGTTATTGTGTTAAAGCTGTGTTTACTGGACCATGGGAACAGCATCAGTTGAGCAGAAACGAAAAGCGATGGTTCGGAAGTCATCAAGTGTGATGATGCTAGTTTAACTCCGTCCAGTGTAATCACTTTTGGAAACAGCTTTTTTTGTTAGTATTTACTAAAAAAAAATGGATGATTGATTTTTATGAGGCTCATCTGTCTCCTCCCTGCGCTGCCCCCTCCCTCTCCCACCCCATCATTACAGTCTTGATGACAAATCTTTTTGTCTTTCAGAGGATGACATTCTTCATCTCTCTGTTTCTCTCGCTCTCTCGTCGGCTCTTAAAGGGAGAGGCGCCAGACGCTCTTTGAAAGCAGCTGGCAGCCAATGAGTGCGAGATGCACAATGACATATAAGTCTATACAAAGAGACAAGCTGCATGAGACATCTGCACGAAGGCTGGTAACATTTTGGTACGGCACTGGCTTTTCCCATGCTGTATTTGTGTTGTTGTTGATTGCTGGTTGCTACAGGCTGACTGTGTGAGTCGCTCCGTGCTCTGAAGTGTCATCTCTAACCAGTGTTTGGCTAATGATACAGTGGGATTGCTGCTCACCAGGCTTGCTAGGAACTGTTGTTGACTAAAGATTTGCTTGTGGCTGGAAATATGGGCTGATCAGTATGGTAGCCCGCAGCGAAAAAAAAAAGTATGGGAATGTTTTGAACTCAGCAGATTGACTGTGAATTTGGGTACGAGTCTTGGAATGTACAGTGTACAGTAATAGCAGCATTGTAGCTAAAACAGAGCATGAGTTTTCACACACTGGGTAGGAAATCTCCCGGGGCAACTCTCTCACCTCTTTGACTGTGGGTAATGATAAGATAATGGCTGCTAGTGGGTTTGCTGCCCGCTACAATACTTTCCAGCAGGAGGTTAAATGGAGATAGGAGTCCACTGCCAGAATAAAACATAGCTGGCCAGCCAGGGAGAGGCTGCAAAACCAACAACAAAACAGCAAAAATATGAAGGAGTCATACTCATGATCTGCAATCCAAATGGCCCATCTACTTGAGTGTTCATGGTCCAGAGTAAAATGCAGACCATGTACAATGTTGTATGTATAAGCTCTTAATCTCTGTGGACATAGTTTTACAGTATCTCTATATCTACCACCAGTTGCTGTAAGCTTAAGACCCTCCAGTTCCCCTGTGAGGCTGCTTGACCTTTGGTGGCACCTCGTTCTTTTCCCCTCAGCAATGTACTCTAATGCCAGTTAGGATTATAAAAAATACATTCACAGTGTTATCAATTATTTAGTAACCTTCTAGTACTGGCATAGCACTGTTAACAGTGTCTCTGAGCTAAATTGTTGGACGCTTCATAGTAGCGGGCATGGAGACTTAATCTGTGTCTCAGGGAGGCATGTTAAAAAAGGCCCCAACTGGATGTGAACCTAAGGCACCAGGACACCCCTGTCCAGGTCATTTTTATGTAAAAAGCAATATCACAAGCTCGGACATCATGGGATTTTTTGAACACTTCCAACATGGCAAAAGTCTGAATGCCATCAATGTACAGGCTAAACCAGAATGAGGATGGATAGGAGCAAAAAGAAAAGCACTGTAATAGATGAGTCACTTAATTATCATCTGTTATGCACAAAGAAAATAAAAATGGTCCCACAAAAACACAAAACAACAGACATTTTCATTGATGCCAGCCGCATGGATGATTGAATGCTTATTTAGCAAAACTCTAAAGCCATAACAACGTTTGGAAATTGCCCACCTACTGTATGTCCGACTGACAAAAACACATTACTTAACCGCATAAAGCCAGCAATGTTACGTATTCCATTTTTGAAAAGGGCTCTTGACAGATAAGGGGACAGATCAAACCTAACCACAAATAGTAAATACAGTTTGTGTGTGTGTGTGTGTGTGCGTGTGTGTGTGTGTGTGTGTGTGTGTGTGTGTGTGTGTTGAGATAAGCTTGCGGTGTTGTCATTGTGGGCATTCTGGACAGAAGCCTTATCTCCATCCCATTAATAACCCTGCTGATGTGGGGTTCTTATTCTCCATATGGTGGATAGCTAATTGATCGCACTGAATTACACATTGGCGCCTTTGTGAATGGAACTAATTAAAACCGTCTTGGAGATAAGAGGGCCAGCGCTTATTTGAAGGTTAATGTCAGCATAAAGTCCCGTGCATCTGTTGGTCTTCCTCTACAGATGAAAGCAAAAGCAACAGTTGATTCTGTATCAAAGTGTGCAGGCCCATAACTCTCCTGCAGTTAAAGTGCGTGAATCCCTGCATCTGGGCTCCTGTCTGTGCCTGTTTATGTGTTTGTGCGAGCGTGCGTACGTGTGTTTGCCTACCAACTGAATATGCTAGAGTTGTTAAAACGCTGAAGTCAGTAAGAAGCCTCTTGAAGCATTAAGCCATAATGGTCTGCAGGGAGCATGAAACAGACCACAGTGTGTTTGATGTTCACCAAAGAGAGAGAGGGAGAGAGAGGGGGATAGAGCAGGCCTATGAACTGCTGACTGTTACTTGGGCTGCCCTGGTCTGCTTGGTTTTTTCTAGTCCCTGCTCCGCCCTATGACGGGCTATATGTACTGTAGGAAAAAACAACACAAAGAAAAGAGAAAAGATGGAGCTAAAAAGGCTCTATTTAAAAACGTGCTCTGGGCTGCATTTCTTTATGTAATCGTTTTCAGTCGCAGGCCTGCTTAGAAACGTACATGGAAATCTGGAGGACAGTCTGTCCAAACATCTTTAGTCGCTCTGAACTCTTCATAGTGTGTGAACAAGGACGGAGAAACCTTTTCACATATTCCACTTTTAGCTGTTTTTTGAGTGAGGACAATAGTAGTCGTCGTCTTAAACAAAATCGTTTTTGAGCAGACAATTTAAGGCCACTCTACAATTTCAAAATCCTATTTCCTTTAAGGACAAGTCAAGAAAATAGTGACTCATTTTCTTGACAGAAAGACGCAAGAGCTGACAAACATGTCTCTATTTTTTTTCTTCTATTTCCTATGTTTAATTTAAAACACTACAGCAATTTACCTCAGTGTAAAAGGTAGGGAATTGAGGCCCAAGAGACATTGCTTTTTAGAATACAATTCAATACATTACATTAGCAAGTATCAGCTGCCTCTTCTCTGACCAGCATGCACTTCAGCTGCTGCCACCACTCTCTTTTCTCTCTTTTCTCTCTTCTCGCACTCCTCGTGTCTTTTGTTCCCTGTCACTTGTCTAATGTGAGAGTAGGAGTTCACACGTACACCCCTCCTTTGGCACACACACGCACACACACAACACACACACACACACACACATGCGCATACACAGATGACAGCATAGGCCAGTCTTTTTATGTCACCACAGGGGTATGCAGTGTCATTGCAACAGGCGTGTGTGTGTGCGGGTGGTAGTGAGGGGGACATGTGTGTTGCTCCTCTGAGGGCTGCAGTGTGTTGGTGTATGACTCCTCTTTTGTCTTCAGAGGAATTGGTTGTGTCAAAGGAGAATTATTCCCTCGTCACAGCGAGCCCCTTCACTGTCTCTCTGCCCCGCACATTTGTGTGTGTGTGGCACAGATGTGTGTGGACTCTGCATGACTTCTAAAGCCATAGTTTGAATGTTATTAAAACCGCTTCCTTTCAATTGGCTGTCATTGTCATACATTTGGATTGGATTGTGTACGAAGTGTGTGTGTGTGTGTGTGTGTGCATGATTGCCAGTGATTTTTTTTGTTTTGCCCTTTTCGTCAGTTATGTAAATGCTTATACGTGTGCCATGATGTCAAGCTGGTGTTGCTCATGTTCCCTCTAGCAGTGCTTTCTGTAGACTAGGGGAGTATTTGAAGTGACAAGGAACTGGCTTTAGCTCTCAGCGGGGCTTCGCTTCTGCTCCAGCTACCTCTCCTCTTGCCCTCCCGCTGCTTGACAGATGGTACAGACCCAAACCAAGACGCCTACTACCATATTAAGTGAGGGCACGCAGTATGACTTTTACATGGTGACACGCCCTACACCAACACACACATATGCACTGTGTGCAGCTGTGGACTGGAGTATTTGTAGGGAAATCCTGTGGCTCTGGCACTATGGCAACACATTCAGGATATGAGGTTGGGTATTCCTTAAAGTGCTCATATTATGCTTTTTTGGCTTTTTCCTTTTCCTTTATTGTGTTATATATATATATATCTTTTTTGTGCATGTAATTGGTTTACAAAGTGAACAAGCCCAAAGTCCACCCCAAAGGGACTTACCATCTCCAACAGAAGACACTGTTCACAAACTGCTCCAAACTACGGAAGCCGAGAAAGGCCATTGATTTTTTTTTGATTTTTTTTTTTTATGCACTGTTATCTCGTGATAACGACTTATTAATTTGTTATCTCATTATAACAGTTTGTTTTCTCAAGATTTTTTTTTTGTTTTCTCGAGATGTTTTTTTTTTATGGATGTTTTTGTTGTTGCCTAAGACACCCTTCCATTTAAAGTATGAACCTGAAAATAGCATAATATGAGCACTTTAAAGGTAATTGATTCTGATAATAAAAATATGTAAGTAGGTTTTTTTTAGTTTTCTCAATGTTTTTTTTATGGATTTTTTTTGTTGCCTAAGACACCCTTCCATTTAAAGTATGAACCTGAAAATAGCATAATATGAGCACTTTAAAGGTCATTGATTCTGATAATAAAAATATGTAAGTAAATAAGAAACTTGAATATATTTGATTACAATGAAAACAATGAAATAAAGTAGAGAAAAGCAACACATATGCTCAAAAATACAAAAGAATCAGCAAATATTATGCATTATGCTTGACAAATAATTTTTGATGATTATTATTAATTGATTGTCAAAATAGTTGTGGATTAAATTCCCGTCAATCATCTAAACAAATAATGGACAGATTTCTATTTTGTTTTTACTTAACGTGCCAGGATCAGCTGATTCTGGGGCATTATGACTTGAAAATACTATGTCATGTCTTCAATGATTGAAGCAGTTTGTGTGCAGCGACTACATTTGCTCACCAATGTCATTTTTTTTTTTTTTTTACGTTTCCCCATCTTCTGATTCAGCCTCGCGGATATAATTGCCAAAATAGATGGATATTCTCTGATGGTGACTGCCTTCAGGCTCCTATCTCTCACATAGTGTATGAGAGAGATGAAAGATTGGGCCTGAAAATAAAAAGATTGGAATAGATGATAAAATCAGTAAGGTGCCGTCTAAGTGTTGAATGCCTAAAATGTGTCCAGCAGCTCGCTGCTCAGATGCCTGGCACACACAAAACCGATGTAATAAAGATAGGACACACAGGCGC
The DNA here is from genome assembly GCA_023631565.1 of Gymnocephalus cernua. NCBI lineage: Eukaryota > Metazoa > Chordata > Actinopteri > Perciformes > Percidae > Gymnocephalus > Gymnocephalus cernua. The sequence continues at coordinate 18,207,704 of CM042436.1, read as the reverse complement.
AGTAGTACACACATCCTTCAACGACACGCTTCCCTTTGATAAGCAATCATTTCTGTTCAGTGGCCCTTTCTTCCACACATAGGTTTTTATTAAAAAAAAAAACCCACTACAGCTCACATCTGCAGAATAAAACAGTGCAGGATTAGCTGTGCAAAAACTGGACTACAAGCTATCGAGCCTGTTGGCGTACTGCATGTGTTTCTGCATGTGGGTGTGAGGCAGATACCCCAGGTGTTTCAAGACTTGCCTCGTGAATATCTTCTTTGTTTCCCCTCCTATCTCCCCAGAGGAGTCAACCTGTTATTCTCCACAATCTCTTCCAAACTACAAACATGTTTCCACACTTGGGTTGCAGAACAGTGGCCACTTTCTCCTCATCTTCATCCAATCTGCCGCTCTCTGAGAGTTCCCTCTTTGGCTTTTTTTTTAAATTGGTCATTTTGGAGGATTTTGTTTTTTAGCCGCTCCAGGCAAGCGGCTCCACACAATAGTTATTTTGCTTTATTGTTACTTGACGTTCATCATTTCCTGAAGGGTTTCTCTCATCAAGATAAACTGTTTCACACTAGTTTCCATTATCGTAATTATTTTCTCCCCTCGTTTTCTCTCCCTAACTCGTTTCTGCCTTTGAGGCTTTATCTCTCATTCTTCCCCTATCTGCTCCTGCAAAGTAAGTTGGGAATTCATTAATTCTTCATGTGAAATTTACTGCATGCTCACAGATGCTCTCCAAAACATTGCTAGTTTGTTTCTGGTACTTGTCTGTGATTTTTATGACTCCATATTTTTGTGATCTAAGTTTACCACCCATTTTATAGCCTGAACAACAAAAACATATGTTTGAAATCTAAGAAACTCTTCATTGTTTATAGAGCTACACATGATGGCACCCGGGGACTCCTCTGTCTTCTGAGCCTTGGGAGAGAAGTGTAGTAATAAGATAAATAAGTTCTTAAAATGTTGCCTCTATGTGATTTAAAGATGCTGTAAAACTATGGAGCATCCTGCTGTCCAGTTTTCTTTTGAAATCTTCCTGTGGGGATCCATTTTCTCACACTCACTTTAACCCCCCCCCAACTTCCTTTTCTCTGAGTTTAAATGTAATTACAGTGAAATCTGTGTGTTGTTTTATTGGCTTCCTGGAGGCCTAGCAAGCACAATTTTTTTCCAGGCTTTAGTGCTCTGTGATCCTACTGCATCTCTTCCTCTCCATCCGGTACATTCTCGGGATCTCCACTGTATAATTGGCTTAAACGGCAGAGATCCTTGGTCTCCCATAACATTAGTTCTTCTAGCAACCAGAATACCCAAATTGGTTGTTCGAGCTGTGCACTGCAGCCTCTTTATATCTCTCTCTCCCAGTTTGTGGCGAAGCAGCTTTCTTCCGTTCACTCCACCTCTCATCTCCTGTTGGATTTGCTGCTTTCTAAGCACATTTTTCTGTAATTAGATAGTGAGATCTGGTTTTATGTGACATCATTTCACATAGTTATTTGTGGCTAAGGAAAGCCCCATGTACTTAATGCTGGTTTGCTTATTTGGCTTGACCACGCTTGGCTATTTAGATCTGGAGGTAGAGTGACTGCCTGAAGATGGAGGAGCAGGAATGACCAGAGGATAAGGCCTTATGAGAAGAGGGGCGCACAAAAAAAGCTCATAATTACAGGGGGCAATATGTAATTACTGTCAATTGTCATCCTGTTTGCTGGTACAGGATTAGCTTTTTATTACCGAAATCCTTATTATGTTTTTTCCACTTTCTCTTTAGCAGCCCCTCTCACTGTTGTTTAATGTGTCCATTTCTGGAAACCATCTATAGATAACACTTCTTTACATCCTATGTAGCATCATGTCCTCCACATACATTTAAACCAATTAATAGCAAGATGCTGGTACTCTTTCTGTATATATGTCTACCTAAAAATATGGAAGAATAATCGAAGAGTAAGGAAATGTTGTTTAAACATGTATAATTTGGTTTGTAACTTAACATTTCTTCATACATTTGTGACTGTTTTTGGCTACACATTTATTGCAGCAATTGACTGAATTAGATATATAGATAGCCGTGTTTATGGAACTGGAAATGCCACAATCGCTGAGTTTTCTTGTGTAGAAAAGGGAATATTAAAAATACAAGCTTAAAACTCATAAAACAATCTTCAATATGAGTTTATATTCCATTTTACATAAGCTCAGGGTTTTTTGCTACTGTACAAATATACCTTTCCCCCGTCTCTCTCGTCCTCCCAGGAGGGGATGGCACGCAGTGAGCTAATGAACTTGAAATGACAATGACTTATTTAGCTTGCATTTCTTCCGCTCAGCCGTAACAGAGGGCATTTGAATTGGGCTCGCTTGTCATCGTTTCCTTCGTCTCGTTATTTGCTATCCCTCCGCTGCTCCCTCACTATTTTCATCTCTTCTTCCTACCCTGCAGAGTCTTCTCTCATAAATATTTTACATCTTCCAAATGAACTCCGTCAACTCAAGCTTAGCGCATGGCTGGCTGCCTTGTGTGTTTCTAATGCATATAATGTGTTTATATATAGTGTGTGTATTTGAACATATACTATGTAAAAATGTTGTTCATCTGTGTGAGTGTCTTGCTGCATTGCTCTAATGCGCTGTTTCTGCGTGCCTGTATGCACATGAGACGTGTTTTACATAATGTTTATCATTTGATTATTCAACTGTTATTCCACCAGACAAGAACGTGTTATTTACAGCAACGACCTGCTGTCTTGTACAGGAGTACATGTAGTACATAGTTGCACATACTGGATACATATACTGGGAGTACGCCAATCAGCGAGAGCTACAGTATAATTATAGTTGGATGCCAACTGCTTCATTCAAGCTCAGTTCGATAATAGCTGGTGGGGAAAGACGAAAGCTTTTACCGTGAACGTTCTCCACGTCAACCCTGAACACAACCGTGCAGATCTGCAGGATGGCCATCGTTATTGTTGGCAGTGCATGTCTTAACCCCTTATGCATGTTTAAATCTGTCTGAGCTGCACTTGCACAAGGCGATACAGTAAGTGCAGCATCTAGCAGCACTGTATTTCAACTGTGAACTAGGGCTGCACAATATATTGTTTATTTATTTTTTATTATCATCATCACCATATCAACTCGTGTAAAAACCACATTGCGATAGGCTGCGACATATTGCAAAAGACGATTTTTTGTGTTAGTTTAAAAAAATATTAGTAGAAAACGGGGGGGGGGGGACCGAAGCGGTTGGCCGCGCGAGCTGTAGTTCCAATGAGACAACCTGTAGGGTGACCAAAGAGGGAAAAGTTACATAGTATTGCTTTAAAATGTAACTGTCATTCTTTTTTTTAGTGGTGCCATTCAATTAAATGTTCAATTTGTTGTAATACGTAATGTTGGTAATGATTTCCTCTCATTTGTTTTAAATTCAACAAGCAATTTGTTTGTATTTTAGCAGAATACTGAAAGCAGCAGAAATGCAGAACTGAGTACACTTTAATATCTGTTTATTTATCGCAAGTAAGTATCGTTATTGCTATGTTCAACAACACTATTGCATATTTTCCTCATATCGTCAGATCTCAACAATGTCACATTAGAAGGATGTTTTTGGGCCTGAGGCATACTAGGTGTTAGCAACTGTCTATGTGTTTGGATGTTACAGTTTTTTACCTAGGAACTCTATGGATCTTATATAGTAACAGTAAGCTTTTTCAGAGATAGCCCAGTATCTGTCTTCTCTATCCTGTGTCTGAGTATGCGTCTTTGGGCCAGGCTCTGGTTTAAACTAAAAGCCTTCTCTTTAAATCTTTCATGCTCTCGCTACCTCCCTGCTGAGATAAAGTGAGAGACAGAGATGACGTGTAGGGCTTATAAAGCAATAGTAACTTACATCCACTTTGTTTTCCTGGGTCTTGCTTTATCTGCGTTTCACCTCAACATAATTACTTTTGTTCTTACTACTACTCCTCCTACCAAACAACATTAAGTCTAAGCTAGCTCTTCATTTTTTTTCAGTGTACAGTACAGTACTTGTATCACAGTCCGTGCAGCATTTTCAAAATCAATATCCATCTCTCGCATCTATTTTTGTATGTCTGTGTTTATGTCTGCTGGCATGCTTGTGTCCTCTGAAAAACTGTCTACGCACATCTACAGTATGTGACTAAATCTTTTCCTCGAGCTGTGCGGCAGCAGTAGTGGGTGCCCCTGCTCCACCGTTTGTCTCCTCTGTGTCCCTGTTCTCTGCACCCTACTTTCCCAGCAAACTCCAGTAGCCTTAGTTCTGATCTGGGGGGGGGGCGCGCAGGACATCACTCAGTCAAATTGAATCACAAATCCTGTTGGGCAGAGGAGACTGTGAGGCTCAGGATGAATGGCTCGGGTCTTGTGTTGTCTGCTGATGAATGGCCAGGGTCTAGAGGACAGGATGGACTGAACCAAGGAAAGTAGATCTGGTGTAGGTCTTTTCACCAGGAGGATTTGTAGTGTAGAATATTTAACAGAAATGTCTTGATTTCATTTTCAAACTTGATATTACCATATCAAAAAGTAATAATCTTTAAAAAACTTTAAACACATATTTTAGGTCTCTCATCCTGTAGCATTTTTTTTTTTTTTTTTTAACTTCCTTTCCCTGTCTTGGTTCAGGCGAATGTAGCCCTCTTTGCAGGGTGGTGGTGATGCAGAAAGAGAAGCCTCAAAGCTTTCATGCTTCATATGTGGGGTGTTTTGTCAAGAGAGTTTTGCGCTCACAGGGTTGAACTCTCCGTGCAACAGCCCTTCTCTTCTTAAATCTTCCATCCCCTTTTCAGGCTCTCAGTGTTTGAAATATATGGGTTTGAGAGTTGAGACTTTGTTCCCTTTCAACAGTCTTATATCCCATCTTCCTCTTTTCCCTGCAGCTCTCTCTTCCTCCCTCCAGCTTTCTTCACCTTCTTTCAGGCCTTCTGTGTCCCTTCACATCTCTCTTGGCTTAGTTCCTGTGATTAAGCACAGCTGTCGCGCTCATCGCAAAGCCCCTCTTTTTTTCACATTGTTATATAAATTGGCTGTCTGTTCTTCTCAGACCCTTGCCCTGTTGATTTTGGGTGACGTCATTAACGACGATTCTGCCGTCTCCTCTGACTGCTTTGACTCACGTCATTCAACCAATACATAAATATGTGTGTGTGTGTGTGTGTGTGTGTGTGTGTGTGTTTGTGTGTGTGTGTGTTTGTGTGTGTGTGTGTGTGTGTGTGTGTGTGTGTGTGTGTGTGTGTGTGTGTGTGTGTGTGTGTGTGCTTATTTGAGTTACAACGCGGCGTACTCGTTAAATTAAAATCAATCACAAATTGCTTCTCCAAATATCCCTCCCCTCAATTTCTTATAATGACTCAATTATTATCTTTCTATCTTTAGCAGCCGAATGAGATCAAATTCTTATTAACGGTAGTGTCGGCTGGGTGGGTGAGTAGGAGAGCAATACATCTGACTGGCATTGGAGCACTGCTCAGCTCCTCTGAATCACTGTGTGAGGCAGAGATGTGTACCTGCAGGGTACCGAGGCAGTCAGGCCATGGCAGACTGGGCTGTGACATTGAGGTGACGGGAACTTAAATCATTCGCCATTGTCTGTGTTTTTCCACTGCTAGCTGGGCAGAGGTAGAGCTGAAGGGTGAGAGGACCTCTGGAACGGGACAGTATGCTGTGGCGCACACACACACACACACACACACACACACACACACACACACACACACACACACACACACACACACACACACACACACACACACTTGCACTTGTTGGCCCTTAGTTTTTTATTTTCTATACTCACTGAGCATACCAAATATGGTTCAACGCCATCTAGGCCTGATAAGACAACTAAACATTGGTTTCAAGAAAGCATGTTACTAAGATAACAAGGAGTGGTTAGTTGTATCTTATGTGGTGACATTATGTAGTTGATATGGGTTGCATAAAATACTTTTTGTGGTGTAGTATGCTGGATATGGTGTATATGTTTTGAAGCATTTTGTTAAGAGCTAAAATGATGACTCAAAGAATAATTAGTTAATAAAGAGAAATTTAACAGATTTACTATTCGGATTATAGGATAAAATCTTTGAGGAAGTAAACCTACCAAACATTTACTGATCACACGTTGATGTTGATCACAAACTTGACGATTTGCTTGTGAAAGTCCAATTCACAAATTTGTATGGCTGCAACGAATTAATAACCAGTTATTTTTCAATATCGATTGATCTGTTGATTATTTTCTTGATTAATAAATGAATCATTTTGTCTGTACAATTTCTGAAAATAATGTCCGTCATAATTTTGAAAGGTGACGTCCTCTAATTTTTTGTTTTGGTCGACCCACATCCCAAAATCTGAAGATATTTAGATCACCTTCATATAAAACAGAATAGTTGCAAATCCTCACATTTGAGAAGCTAGAACCAGCAAACGTATGACATTCTTTGATAATGTTTTGGAAGATTACTTGACTTTCAGAAATTGTTGATGAATCATTTTCTGAGAATCCGCTAATTATAGTTGTTCCAACCCTATACTGTTTGCATCCTAGGGCCATTTTGTTATCTGCCTATGTTAGCGAGGGTACATGTGCAGACCAAAATGTATGAACACGCTGACATTACACATGTACCGTACACGCTGATAAATATGTGTCAACACATACACAGACACCCATTGGACAGTAGTGTAAGTAGAATTGAGTGCATTTCAGACTATATCTGGCATGACCAACACTTTTGCCTTCACACTTTTTCCAAAGTACCAGTATAACTTGAACAGATGATAAATGTATATCTGACAACCCTCCGTGGACATCGCTCCATTGTGATAGGAAAGCACTTCAGCCCCTCCTGAGATTCTTCTAAGATCTGAGATGCGTTAACTGTCAAGCTGCAATATCCGCCCCCCACCCTTTTATCATATTGTTACCTTTTCTAAAAGCACTTTGCTCTCATACTTTCTCTCCGTTTGCTTCCTTCTAAGAGGCATATAAAGTTATAGTATGTGACGGCATACCAGCTCTTCTGTAGCTAAATGACATGCAGCAGCTGTTAGAAGAGGCTGCTCTAACTGTTCCCACACACATCACCCATTTTGCAAATTGTAGATAGGCCCCTTCTCTCTTGGGAACACAGTGCCTAATGCACCATTGCACTGCTATAAATACTCTTTTCCATAGACCATGCTCACACTTCCATTGTTATTTGATTATTATTTTATTTCCACCTACCGACATGGGAGCCATGAGAGTGAAAGTGGAATCTTCAAATCATTGTAGACAGGCAGTTAAGTTAACTAATTGTGTTCCACGTGTCTGATTTATTACCACAGCGAAATGCAAATGGATACTGTGCCAGTTTACAGTTAGTTTAGCATTAGGATACCGCATCCCTAAACAGTTAAGTGTTTTTTGCTTTCACTAATTGCCCCCAGACCAGAAGTTGATCAATTTGATCAGTGCTTTGCTGAAATGTATACAGCAGTCTTCTTTATGCATTTGTGTAGTTAGATTAATGATTAACGCTCTGCTGAAATATATAAAACAGTCTTGTTTATGCATTTGTGTAGTTAGATTAAAACAGAAAGCACTGTCATTGTTTATGCTAGAAGCAAAAAAGAAGCCAACACTGGCATCTCTGGAGATGGTGGATACTCCAATAGAGATGCTTTTCTTTTAACATCCGTCACTCTATCTCTCTTATACCAAATTATGAGATTTTTCCCCCCTAAGATAATGGAAGAGTTGACCTGAAAAGATGTTTTTTTTTGTCGTGGCACAAGGAGTAATTTTCCTTGTATTCCACACGTACATTTTAGACTTGGTAAAGCTAGTCAATCATATTCAAATTCTAGTTTAAGCTGCACACCTTAACGCTGTTATTGGCTGGGGGCAACACACCCATGTGGCCACGTGTGGCCAAAAGGCTTTTTGCTGACGCCCAAAAACGTCCCGCACACAGCAAAATAATAAGAAAGAAATAGAAAATATAGAAAAGAAAATATACAGGCAGAGGGCAGGGTCTTAGATACAGATGCCACCACACTTCTAGTGGGTCATGAGTGATGATTGAGAGGAACTACTTTTGTATTAGTCTTTACATAGTTTTTAGTCAAATTCTGCATATTATAACTGTGTCTTGTCCCAACATATTCAGTAGTAGTAGTCAGATTTGTAGTCAGATTTGTCCTAATAATATTTACTCTCTATCATTTCCGTATCAGTAAGAGGATTTGCACAATTAGTTAGCGACATTTAAGGCATCGTCCATTGCAAATCCAGCACAAGGTTAAAATTCTGGTGTTTAATTGTGGTTCATTCTAGTCAGGAAGTAGAGTATCCTCGTCAAGATCTCCCCTCCTCTGTAGCAGAGGTGGCAAATCACAGATAAACAAAACAAGAATATTAAAGAAAGCCAAGGAAACTGCGGCTCTACTCTGGCCAGTGACTGTTTACTCACAGATTAGATCCCCATCTCCTCTAATTGAGTTCCCTGGGATTGGCACACTCATAGCCTGTCTACAAACACAACTCTGGTCTCCCAGCGTCCGCATAAACCCGTAAGCATTTAATTTTTTTTTCCGGTCGGGAAAGATGAAATGTATTGATGAAATACAAGGCTGTGCGTTGTGCCTCTGTGTGTCATTGTGGAGATGCTTCAGAGGCTCATCTGTCTTCTTGTCAGAATTATATTGTCTCTGTCTTGTTTAGCAAACAGAATCTGACGCGGTTTAAGATTTTTATTGTACCTCAAGGTGTTTCTGCGGTCTGTATGCAGTTACTGTGTGTGTGTTTGTATGTGTGTGTGTGTGTGTGTGTGTGTGAGAGAGAGAGAGAGAGAGAGACAACATAGAGGAGATACCTGCTTTTATGAGCAGGTCTGTCCTTGCCTGTAGCACTTGGTCATGTACTGCAGCAGGATTTGGTGATACAGACATCTGCCCTGGCAGTTAACAGGCGACTACCCCTGTAGTTATTATTGTAGTCTGTAAAGGAAACCTAGCGTGCTGTCTGGAGACAGCCGCCTTAACAAGACTCTGTCAAGTTCATGTTCCTTTCTCTGAAGTAAAAGGACCATCACTTTCTTTGCTCCTTCTTTTTACCCTTTCTCTTTCACTCATTCTCTGTCTTTCTTGGCAGTGAGTGACCATTGGCTGTCAGTTCTCGCTGCCTCTCCACCCTCTTCTTTTCTCTTCCACTATATCTAGCCCAAAGCAGGCTTTGATGTTCAGTGTATTTACTCTCTGAAATAAGCTTGTTCTGCTACAAAAGAAACACCCCATATCTTCACCGTCTCTCTCTCTCTCTCTCTCTCTCTTTCTTTCTTTTTTTCTTTTTTTTAAAGCACTGCAGGTGAAAAGAAACCTGCTCTTCATACCCTGGAATATTTTTTTTGTGTTCAGCCAGCTGTTAGATAGCCGATGTTTCTCTCTGAGTTAAGGTGAGGTTCTCCTTTTCGTCCTACTTTTTAGCTTGAGGCTTGAAAATCTCGACCTGGCTTGCGATTCACACTTGCAAAGCCAAGGAGACAGGTAATTAGGAGAAAAGGTTGTTTCCAAGCTCACGTTATTAAATTTTCACCTCTAGTGACAGGGGGTAATAAAAATAACTCATATATTAAGGTTAATAGAGTAGTAGCACAGGACCAAACACTAAACCAAGTTACTGTAGACCTGTATCTTTACTTTCGGCCCTTTTTTAAAGCACAAAAGACAGATATGATACTGTCAAAGCTTTTTTCCACCCGCAAATCTGTCATATATGAACTGAAGCTTGTATCATCATAGCATCCCAGACTTCCTTTGTTTTCTGTAAAAGTTTGTACGATTTGTCCATAAACAACAGTTACCATAGTTGGTCTTCATTTGTAAAAAAAAAAAAGAAAATTAATAAAAATGGTTAGATCAAAACAAAATCTAACATCCAGACAGATTAAAAAAGCATGTCTTAGATTAGCAGTTGTAAATACAGGTTAACATATTGGCCTGTTCTTCCTTTTGAGTTTCAGAGTTTCAGCGACAAGAACTGTTAGACCCATTCCGCTCTAGTCAGGGCATGTAGCTTAGAAGCTTACTGTACACAATACCTCAGACACAGACACACACGCACGCACACACACACACACACACATACCCCCACACACAAACACCTGTTGTATAACTGCACAAGGGTGTGTACATGTAAAAGATGAAAGGGGACTCGTATCTCATGACGTCTGTTTGCTACTTGTGTAAATATCTGCTAGTATTCTATGTTTGCTTTTTGCGCTTTAAATTTTGGTAGGAAAATCCCCATAAAGATCAAATGGGGCATGATCTGACATGTCTGCTTTGGCATGGCTCAGTGGTAGCTGACAGATTTGAAGTTAATTAAAAGTGCCCTTTTGCCAGTGCAGCGGGATCTGGGAGGTGTGACGGGCGTGGGTGGAGGCCACGGGCTGGCCCACACAATGCTGGGCTTTGTAGGTGGCTGTGATGTAGGGAAAGGCTACATGATGTCAGGCAAGTGCTGGCTTCAGTCCAATGGTTCTCCTCAGAGCATTTATAACACCTTCACACAGCTGGATGAGGAGGAGTGGGAAGAGCAGGTGGTGGAAATCTATCCTGCAGGAGGAGCTGCTGTACAATGGACTGCATTCCGTGTGAATAATATGTATTTTAATAAGTAGTTCAAAGAGGGTTATATGTCAGAGGTACGCACAGACTTTGCAGCTGCAGCAAAGATCCAATCATTCAACTGGACTAAGAAATCAGTAGGAAGACTTCAGCTTGTACACAATGCAGCTGCCAGAGTTTGAACCAAAACAAGTAAAAGAGAGCACATTACCATTTTAGCAGCTTTGCACTTCCCCACTGTCATTTAGAGCAGATTTAAAAATGTTATTCTAGTTTACAACACTGAATAGATTAGCACCTCCATACTTAATTTAATATTCCTACATCATCAAAGGATGTTTTTCCAGAGAGATCAGATGGCACAGTACCATGTTGATGGAAATTCAATATGCTAAATATGTAGTTACCACCAGAAGCCAGTTATCTTTTCTATCTTCCAAGACTAGGGGAAACCGTAATCCTGGCTCATCAGACTGCCAGAATATTCTGGACCATTTCCTGTCCTGATTTATATTTGTCCTACAGACATGAGAGTGATATCATTCTGCATCATCTAACTCTCTGCAAGAAAACAAATGAGCATAAATCCCAAAGTTTTGAACTATTCCTATAAATGAAACAGTTGAAGCCAATCTTTTCTTATTATCGACCAAATCTGTGCAATAGCTCGGCCATTAAAACTAATTATTGTGATTATGGGGACAATAATGAAGAAGAGTGCATGCGTATAATGAACAGATTTTCCTCTTAAGACCTTTTAAGGACTGATAAAATGAATAATAGGCTCACATTCCAATAAAGATGCCAGCTCTGCAAATTCAGTAGCACACGTCTCCGTGTACCATTAGCCTGGAGGTTGTGCAGTGATGCTGCTGACTCAAAGCCATCCTGTGTCTGTTTTTGGCTGGCGTCGGGACCACAGATAAGACCCCGAGTCGCAGAGGAGTGGCATAGATAACCACGGCGAGCCCTTCAGTCCTTTTCTGTGTTTCATTGTCTGTCTCTCTCTCTCTCTCTCTCTCTCTCTCTCTCTCTCTCTCTCTCTCTCTCTCTCTCTCTCTCTTTCTGCCTGCCCCAATACTCTGTAAATTCTCAATCTCTTTTTCTACTCTCAACTTCTCCCCCTCCCTCCCTGGTTGGAGGGATAACCATCAAGCCTTTCAGCAAAAGCCAGTGCCCTATCCGTCTCCCTGTGGCCTTGCTCTCAGCTCTCTCTCCCTCCTCATTTGCCTTCATCTCACTCTAGGAGGATAACCATCTAGCCTTTCAGCACAGCCCAGCTCTTTCTAATGACCGTTTCCAGTGAGGGGGGGGGGGACAGTGGATAAGCTTTGTCTCACTTACTATGGTGCATTTCAGCAGCGCGGGGGAAAGTCATACCATTTTTTTTAAATATTTGGACAGCACCACAGAAAAGGACATTTAATTTAATGTGTCGGCAAGATGAGATGAGATTGCTGCCTCTTTAAATCTGACCCTTGCTTGTCGAAATGATATGTCAGCTGATCTGACACCAGTGCTTACATGGCTTGCTATGTTTGCTAATTTGATAGTTATGTGAACTTTTTTTTCAAGGGCCAGCAGGTCAAAGGTTTAACAATCGTAATCCACTGTATCTCCAACCTGGCCTGGGAACGTCGGAGCTGGTTAATGTGGCTCGGGAAAGGGAAGTTTGGGGTCCGCTGCTGGAGCTGCTGGAGCTGCTGGATAAGCGGACGAAGATGGATGGAGGGATGGAATCCACTTCAATTAAACAGAATTTAAAGTTCGACTTCACGCTGAAAACAGATGTCAATGGTCCTATCAAAATGGAAAATGAGCAACACAACTGCCAGTGCATCGGAGCCATCAGCACAATATCATCTCTTCTTTTCTTTTTTTGTTGTTGCATCAAATGATGAAATGCCGTGTTTCTCATCAGAACCAAGCATCTAATCTGTAGACTGAACACAGGCTCTCAGATGTAACACTGCAGGTGGGAATGTTTTGACGATAACAAGAACGAGGAGTCAAATTTGGAAAGAAGGGAAAGGGAAGGGAAGTCAGAGGTCTTGACAAAGAACACACTTAAAAAAAAAAGGGATGTTTGAGAAAATCTGGTGTTTGTTAAACTGATAAAAGACTAACAATGTGTGGGATAAAGGAACCTAAAAGTACTAAAAACTGAGTTTCAAACTCCGTGTTTAAAGCATAGCTAGGCAGACAACCAAGAAATCGTGACAAGTGACTTGTAAACATCTGAAACTTTTGCAATCAACAGGCACATGAGCTCTGAGAGGAAAAACATTGTGTGTAGTGTATAGTGTGTGACAGAGCGAGTGAGTGAAGGAATGAGAGCACGACAGAGGCAGACAGAAAGCAGGACAAGAGGAAGGCGAAAAGCAAAGAGCTGCTGCACTTCCAAGTTCAGGAGTGCAGATTTGACAAGCATTTAGGTTTTCTTTTTCTCTTTTTTCTTCCAAAGAAGAACCCATGAAAAGCCCTCTTTCAGGCCCGGACTGAAAGGGGGATTAGACAGAGGCGTAGCAAGTGAAAGACACAAACATTCCTTTACACATCTTGTGCATTTACCTGTCAGAGCGCTGCAATATAGCTGCTCCCACATGGGCAATGTGCCAAGATTTTGAATTCTAAAGACTTAAAAGCCTGTGTGTGAAAATTCTTAACACCAGAGTGGCTGTGTGTCTTTGTTAAGGGAAATAATTTCTATAATGTGCACACACCTCTGATCTTCAGTTTCCAGCACTATTCCCTACCTACGCTATTTAAATGTAAATCACAAGTAGAGTGAAGTCATGCAGTCTTTGGCGTAAAATGCATATCTTCTCCTCTTCCATTCTACATTCTAGTCTGACCTTTTAGCATCAGAGTTGTACATCAGTTCCAAGCCCTTCTGGATGTAATTTCCCTTGCAGCTATGGTGAAGAGTAATTTGCTGTGGTTGTCGCTGATCTATCTGCGAAGAATGCTTGGACTGTGCTGCGTGAAACATAAATTCTCAAACTGCACATAATCTGCACATAAATGTCAGCAGAGAGAGAACTAATGATTTTTTTTATTTATTTTTTTACATCATTAAGCTTCTTCCAGCACTTGAGGGGTCATTGTGTGACCAGTCAGCCTTGCCCTGTCACGCTAACAAGTACGAACCCATGATAAATTCAGCACTATTTGGAATTTGGGCTATCAGCAGTGAAATGTGTGAAAGTCTTTTTTGTGATGTGTTTTTTTTTTTCTTTTTTTTTTTTTTTTTATCTCCTAGTTTGATAGAGATCAAGTGGACCCTCTTCCAGGAAAAGGACTTTATTGTTGTTTCGAGTCAAAGATTAATACACCACCGTGAAAGCATTTGTAAGGCCATCAAGGCCAACCAGCAGAGCTACTGGACACTATACTTCAGTGCAAACACTGCAGCTATAGTGTAGTCAACATTTCACATACAGTATAGCTTAGTTTTCTTTATTGTAAGATGTAAAACATCTGCTTTACTTTACTCGTATTTAAGTTGAATTTGATTGTGGTTATATAAAGTATACCACAGTTGAAACATTTGGTAAAAAACACGTGTACAAAAACAGGGTACAAACATGGTAAAAAAGTACAGGGTTAGCTCCTTCCCCACAGCGATAACAGTGGGCCATTTTTAGTTGGTTAGTTATGTCTCCCAAACAGTCATACGGCAAGCACGTGGCAGTCAAAGGTTTTGCACTTGTACATTTAATTTGAAGTGCAATGCTAGATGCATAAATAATGCAAAAAATATATATCATTTAGTGGAAAGCTAATTGGCTAACATAACCAAGTATGGAGTTAAAGGAGAATTCCGGTCGATATCAACACGTAGCTCTGTTGTTTGGAAATTTGGAGTACTGTCAGTAGCAAAAATAACAAACAGTCGGTGCTGCCTACACCGTGTTAGCCCCCTGCTAGCGTTAGCACCCAACAGGCTTAAACAGGGCAGGTTTTAAACGTGTTTTTAGCCTCTAAACATGTTCGAGATGTCATTACATATAAAGTGCCTACCCATGTGCAGTGATTCCCTCCGAGGGAACAGAGTGAATCTGACAGCAGACAGGGTTTCGGAGTGATGACAATGTACTGTATTGTATGTCCGTATGTACTGTGTACTGTACTTCAATGCTACTATGTAATGTGTGGTACCAGTAAGTCAAAAAGGAGCCAAAATGATTTGTACTCTAATTTGTTGTTTGGTTCCAATATGTGTTCATTGTTAACAAGTTGTTTTCAGTGTAGGCAAATGCCTACAACTCAAATGCCAAGAAATATATGATGCTTTGCTTTGTATCTAAATACTAAATACTAAATATTTTTGGTGCACCACTAAGATCCTGAAAGTGACTAAGCTTCCCATAAATCCCTTTTTTTCCCAACAGGCACAGCTGGGGGCTGTGGTTCTTTAGTCATTATTTGTAAATGGTCAAGGCCCATACTGTTTAGCATCAGGCAGGAGACGTTTGTGACATCAGCGACGGTGGCCTACATAGAACAAAGATTCGGTGGCCTGGTTTTTGAAATGAGCTACTGTGGCGGATGGTGCTCTGTGATGTTGTCATTGCGGTTTGCTGAGAGAACAGGCTGGTTGGAGGCAGGAAGGACAACAGAGACCACAGACTTAATAGTTCTGACATTCTCTAAGCGTCTTTATCTTCGCCTGTTTGTGTATGTGTTGACTATCGTCTCCATCAGTCTTTGTTTGTTGTCTCGCCGCCTACCTGCCTGCCGATCTAGAAAATGTCTTCCATTCTGTTTACTTGCAACCCATTTTGCCATGTGACTTTCATGTTTATGTTTGTTTGCCTTTCGGTCTCTAGGCCGTCAGTTTTCCGTGTCTGTTGTCAAGACGTTTCACTGACTCACAGTGACTGAGTGAGGCCTGAAGTGTTAGCCTGTTCTGACCTGACTTCAAAATAGACAGCTTGGCATGCACACCATGCACGCACACACGCACACACACATCGCCAAGACAGGGCTTTCCTTGTACAGCGCCAGTTCCCATGTCAGCCCCTGTTTCAGATCTGGCTTTAAATATGACTCAGTGGTTACGAGACTTATGAGTGATTGTTTGAGAACAATCATTGAAGCCCACAGCCATAATGTGTCTGATTGTGTGTGGGAACACACACGCTGAAATACACATTTCTGTCTTTTGGTTCGCTGATGAAAGTGCTCCTACTGGTTCTTTGTTAATTGATCAGATCAAAGCTCGATTATTTTACTGCTTAAGCGCAGTGTACAAAGAAGAAACCTCACTACATAACCAGTAAGTTGTGCAATTTGTAATTCCCATCAAACCAATAATGCCACAAAATGACAGATGATTATACTTTTTATCTTGATTCATATGAAATGTAGACAAATGGCAAAAAATGCAGATAAGAGAAACCCCCCCAAGGTTTCTAGCCCCAGCCATAAATAAAACATGCCAGTGTTTGAGGATCTGGGCAAGTGTGGATCTGCTCTTTGGAAGCCCAGATTCCAAGCCAGAGGCAAAGGAAGGAACAGGGGGTGGGAGGAGGGAGGGAGGGAGGGAGGGAGGGAGGGAGAGATGAGTGAACTAAGGGATGGACTGAGATACTTGTCTGTGCTTTGATCTGATCACTGAGGCAGAGATGTGTACTGATCTATAATCAGATCACCCAACATGTAACATTTATCTGACTCATTATCGAGGATTAAAGAAGGTCTGATTGAGCATTCGACAACCTTTCAATCTGGTTTTGAAAACAGTTGGATGGGAGTGGCAGGGGTGTGTGCCTGTCTGTTAAGGGCCGATGATTGATGGCTTTTTGCGAGGGCCTTTGTGCTATGGCAGCAGAGAGAAAAGAGCTGGATTAAATAGTAGAATTACATTCAAGACTCCCATCACATGTGTCATTTACGTTCTATTAAAAATGGATTGCTGTTCATTTCTATCCAAAGAATGAGATTGTGAACGAGTTCATTCTTTCTGTGGAGTGGAAGCTGGAGGCGTCAAACTTAGCTGGCAGTATGTAAATGCAGGAGGTCTAAGTGGTTTAATTATTATCATTATTATTATTATTATTGTTATTCACCTCTCTAAAAAGAAGAACAGTAAATATCTCACTCTGTATTTTGTTGGATGCACACTGTGAGATTTGGAGATAAGAATGTGATTTTGCACAATGCACTAAATGCAATGCATGTTCTGTATATTGTGCGTTGTGCAATTTCTGTGAGAAAGAGGGTGAGATCAAAGTGGTGAGCTTGTGAGAGTCAAAGGTCCTGACAGGTAACAGCTGTGCCTGCAACTCCCTTGTATACTGTATACTATATAATACTGCTGAGAAGATGAACTGTGTAATCATTTATCAACTGGCAGGGAATTATTAGATTGCAATTTCATATCCAATTGTTAAGTCATCTGACTGAATGATGGCTCTTTAATGTTTAAGGCTTCAAAGAGACTTGCATGCTTTTGTTTCAGTATGCTATGGAACACTTTTGTGGCTGTTTTTGGCTGCTAGTCAGGCAAAGTTACCAATCTCTTACATCAGGGATGGGGATTTGTCATAACTTAATGGAGATGACAATGCGAATTTGTTCACAAGCATGTTGCCTATTTACACATCTAGCATACGTGGAGGGACATTAACATGTTTTTGGTGTCCACTTGACAAATGTAAATCTAAAATTCACTCTGGTTCTGTTTCCAAAGCCTGAGAGTTTTAATTGGCTGTCTAGTTCACCAGCCAGTCGCTAACTTTGTGTGTCTGCCGATTGGTGCTGGGCAGGTCGAGTATGGTGGGTTTTTAAACTTTTTTCTGCTAAAAATAGCTGCCTGTCGATGTTGGTGAGAGCAAAAAGATTGAGCCAAAATAGAGAAGTAGCAGGCCGTAAAACCAAAAAGCTCAGAAATATGCTATAAAGCTTTGTAGATAAAAATGGATTATAGCCGCTTTATTTTATAATGAAGCCAATTGTTAGTTGAAGATCACTAAATCATTTGATTCATCGCCCTTTCCCCTTCCTTACATTTCCCAGCTCTCTTATCTTTTTTATTTATTTATTTTTAGGTTCTCCAACCCACAACCAACGCTGCCTAACATCCTCTTGTGGTTACAAAAAAAGGAAAACATCATTTTAAACCATTAAACAAATAGACAAACATTATACAGTACACCTTATCCAAAAAAGAAAAGAAAAGAAATTGTCAAGTGCGTCATTGGTTCGTACTTTTTCATCCTCTCTGCCTTTTCTTTCAAATCTCTTTCATGTCCTCACCTTTCAATTTTTCTCCTACGTACAGTACATCTCTCTCAGCTGCATCTCCCACCACCTGCTGTGTCCGTGTGTCTGACTCAGTCCTGGCTGAATGTGTTTTCTAGCTCTTGTTGCTTTGACAGGCCCCGACAACAGCAGGTCAGCTCCTATCTGTCAGCCTCTGCATCTCTTAGCAGCACAGAGCAGAGGGGAACTGGCCGCTTTGTTTGTTCTTTCACCATCAGGAGACCTGCCACAAAGGGAAACTTACACGTTCATAGGAGTCAAGCTATGAGCTCTCTCCCTCACAAATACCTGTACACGGGCACAGGCGCATCGTACTCGCTCTCCATTTCTTTGTCTGTGTGGCCACTTTCACACATGCAACTGTGGCAATTTTACATGTCAACGTCGTTCTTGAAAGGAAACCAATAGCGTTTTTCTACAAATGTTGCTCTGGTAATTTGCAGACTCGGGACCTTGTAACATTTCTGAGCTCTTGACTATCGGACACTTCAGCTGCTAAAAGCACCACTATGTTCGTCATATAGGTAAAATTTTCAATTTGTGGCTTGGGTCTTGTCCGATTATGTAAAATAGGCAACATAAGTCAACGATGATAAAATGCATTAGGGGCTCAATATGGAATCGTTGACAGAATGTTGGAGAGCTGAAGGGGGTCTCTTTTCCCCACCACCACCACCAATGGTCAGCAATCAAACTGCAGTGCTCCTCTTCTTTGCTGCTATTATTTTCCAAATTCTTTCTTCTGCGGTGTTGCAGCCATATCTATCCTGAAATGTCTCGTGCTCTGTTAGTTTCTGGGAAACTGTAAATGCCAAGAAGTCTGACACTGTCTCAAGGATAGTTGCAAGCCCTCAATGTTCCAGGTCTCTTGTGTGAAAGGGGCTTCTGTTATTCCTTCCTCATCCTCCGTCATCTCAAAGACTTTTTGTCAAGCTCCAAGACGTCATTGCGTACAGTTCCACAGGAGGCAGAAGCGTCAGTCCGCATCATGTGACAGGATGTTGTGCCTGATGTGTGTCGACTGTTGACACTTCCTGTCAAAGACCTAGATCATCTGTGGAAAACTCACCCAAACACACGCACTCCAAATCAACAGATCACATTCCTACGGGCACAGAAATGAGGTCAGCTCTCTACAGCCTGTACAGTAGTTACTCCTTTTTATTTTGAGATGGCCTACGATACAGTGTGTCTGAGATATGGTTCAGATACACGTCAACAGGATAACCTTCTTCAGTGTAACTTTTTCACAGACTTTATCCACTCCCTTGTTTTTTTTTGCTCACACACATTCAGATTCAGCAAGTAAATCAGCTCAAGTTAAGGCATGTCTGTAACAGACGGGTGAAGGGTGGCTTATAGGGGGTAGCTGGGACAGTGTGTGTCTGTACTGTCTGTACAGTATATTGTTGGATGAGTTATTCTTGTTAAGTCTAAGTAAATTACATTCTCCTGCATTCCAGGTCAGTCCGATTTAATCTCAGTCAACACACAAAGCAGGAAAAAAAATGGTGGGAATGGATAAAGAGTGGGGATGACACTGAATAAGGCAGGACATGGTTGAGCAAGTTGGCAGGCTGGTTGGAAAGCTACCAACACCACATCAGCCTCTTTGACAGCGCTGTGACTGTACCTGCTAAATGAACGGGACAGGCTGCTGCCGCCATTTAAAGCAGCTGGCTCTCACACTGTGGTTGTTCACTCACCACTTGTGTGTGTGTGTGTGTGTGTGTGTGTGTGTGTGTGTGTGTGTGTGTGTGTGTGTGTGTGTGTGTGTGTGTGTGTGTGTGTGTGTGTGTGTGTGTGTGTGTGTGTGTGTGTGTGTGTGTGTGTGTGTGTCGAGCCAGAGGGAGACAGGACAAAGAGGAAATGCCGCTGTGCCCATTTGTGTGTGCGTGTCACCCTATGTCTGTCTTATTGAAGTGTACATTTAAGCATGTTTCTCAGGGCTACGGCTGCTTAACTACAAAACCTGTTGTAATCCATCATGTTCCTTATAAATTCCATCTCGCCTGTGCGACCCAGCGTAAATCTTGCAGCTTAACAATCATGTCATGTCATGCGTTTTATTCCACTTAACTGTGGCCCTCCGAATAAAAAAGAAAATGGAGTTTCAGTTTTGGGTTGTCTCTCTTGCTCGCCCACTCACATTCTCCCTCCTTCTCTCTCTCTTGTAACATTTCAAAATTGCCATCACTAATCCATTTTAATATGTAAACATTGACAAACCTTGTTCTCCAGTCTGATCCAGCATCTGGTTCACATCTGTTGCTATGGGAGATGATATAAACAGGGACACAATCCATAATGATTTAGTTCACTTTTAGATCCCACTGCCTTACTGCCATACTGAAGCCATTTGTTTTTACTTTAAAAGGTCACACCTTTGAAATGAGAGCTAAGTAATTAAGTAATTATTTTCCTTTGGGATAGGGCGACAGAAAACTGTGAATGGTGCATGAGCACACAGTTATGATAAAAATAAAGTATCATGTCTCTTCCCATCCTGTGCTTTGCTCTGCTTCCTTACTCCACTCCGTTTCTCTCCGGCCCATTTGTTAACATAGACTGACCACTGAGATATTTCACTCTAACTAAGTAATCTTCTCCCAGTGGCCCGCATCGTTACGCTATCACATTATTCCTTTAGCCATTCCTCTCTCCAATGAGTAGCTGCTCAAACGTTTCCCAGCCCGTTAATATGAGTCTGATTCAAGTCAGAGCACCTGTTTAGTGTGAGAGTTGAGAGGAGTATTTACAGGTGTTTCATGAGTCTCATGCTACAGTAAAGTAGACCTATAAATAAATGGCTCTCTGGTCAGCCAGCAGTACAGGTATAATTAGATAGTAGTATGTGTGGGCTTGAAGAAAGCAGCATGGAGATCAGTCAGCCTCAATAGTTGTGTGTTATCAATGTGTTGTGTGGCCGCCACCTCGTCTGGCTCGAGGAAGCTATTTATGTGACTTTCTGCTTGGATCACATTACCAGACTGGTGAGCGTCTAGGTTAAAGCCTGGGTCGGCCGTAGGTCGTTCTGTGTGGGTGAAAGTCAGGAGCACCAAAAAAGACGGACAAGTAGACAGACTAACAGCTAACAGGAATGCAGGGTGGTAGCTGTTCGACACAGACCATAGTGTTGCCTGTAATAAGCATTTGTTTGTTCGGTATGTGAAAATGTAATGTGTACAGTTAGTGGATGAGACATGTAAAGCTCAAATGCCAAATAGCCCTGTTATTTAGCCCTGCTATTTTTCATGTGTTTAACCCTTATCCACTGCTCAGGTGTGGGTGGGTGTGCATGTGTGTGATTCCTGGTGTCCACGGGCATTTTCCTTGGCACTGGCAATAATCCACCTAGCTGTGTTGACACACACAAACACACTCTCACCAATGACTGGATTAGGCTGCTAATCTCCTAGATCCCACAACATGTGTGCACATTCATACATGCATACATGCATGCATGCATGCGTGCAAACCCACACACATTTGAAACGGTGTCAGTTATGCAATGTCAGTCATTACCAGGAGCCATCAGTAATGTGTGTCAGCATATCAGTGTGGTCGCAGTCATGCTATTTTGCCAAATGTGCTTCAGAAGTAGGGATATTTACCAACTGTTCACATCTAATGTGTCATAAATTCCAATATGCATACTTCTCCAAGCAGTGCCAGCAGTGTCAGACAGAAAAAAAATCAAGCCAGAACTTTAGGTTCACGGGGAAGTCTAGCATGAATTCCCATCTTCTTTATTGATACGAATGTGTGGAAATACCATTGGTCTTATTCAGACCTTGATTTAAAACTACATTCTGTAGTATATACTCTCTAATCTGGCTTGGTAAACCTGGGCGTGGTCACCTTCACATTATAAAATAATTCTGATACTGACATAGAGAAAGAAAACTAAACTAAAATTAACAATATTAATAACAAATAGGATGTGCAAATTACAAAAAAGCTGACGATTACCTTAGGGCGTTTTCACACCTGAAAGTCTGAACCAAGGTCCGGACCAAGGTTCATGTTTTTGTTACATTGTATACATTTGATCCGGTAAGTTTTGGTTTCACCCTCCAGTTATGCAAGCGAACTAAAGATCTATACGTGTGAGCTGCATCTCCAGATACTTATAATTGGTTTATAGACGTATCCTGTCTCTGTGTCTGAGTTTTTTCAGCTGACTGCATGCTGCTCTTTCCTACTGCCGCAGCTCTTTTTGTTGTATTGTGATGTTGAGAAGCAAGACACAGGAACTTTCTTTCTGGAGCATTTATTCAGAGACAAACGGAAAACCTACACTGTACATTTACTACCACTTAACAAGTAAACTGCTGATGTATTCTCAGCTCTGATAGCCGACAGCTGTCTGCTCTGAGCGCATTCACCGTCACACACTCTCTCACGTACAGGCTAAGCACTGAGCTATTCCTTAAAGGAGCTTCCCCGGTCTTGTAACACAAGGAGAGCCTGCCAGAGCTTAATTTGGTCCGAAAGTCTGAACTATCCAAAAAAATGCTTTCACACTATAAACGAACCTAGCCATGGTTCAGTTTGGTCTGGACCGAGACCACCTCTTTTTATCGGACCAAAATTTAGTCTTTTAATCCGGACCGTGGTCCGGGGGAGGTTTCACACCTGTAATTTTGGTTCGGATCAAACTGAAAAGTCCGAAAGTCCGGACCAAATGAGGTATGTGTGAAAACGCCCTTAGTGACATACGACACCACTGCACTTGATGACGTTATGTTGTGCTATTTATGTGCTTAGTCAAAAAAATCATGAAATTAAAAGGGTTAAGAAAATATTTTAATGCTCAGTTCAAAAGATGCCCACTGTGCTCATGCTAAATTGGGACTTGATTATTGAGCGCGTTTGTGAATTTTACAGAACAAGATCAAGTAAAATGCAGTACCCTGGTTATCTCCAGGTAACATGCAACCTATTTTTTCTGTCCCCCAATGTCTAACCCAAGAACAGTTTCCACATAATGGTCAGGGTGTAGAATGCACAAGAGAAGAAGTCAAAGAAAAGTCATAGGTGCCCATAGGTGTAACAGTCTAGACAATGTTTATGAATAGACAGTTACACCTACAGTATGGGCATTTTCTCAGTCTATCCAGTCTACCTGAGCTTTATGCACAATGTTGTTGACGCAGAGAAATCATGCAAACTTCACACAAAAATGGACAGGTTCAGAAAGCCTTTCTTTCTGTGAGGCACTAGCTACCGCTGTGCCACTGTGGTAATAGTTGAAAAATGTGTTCAATTTACACGGTGCTTAAAGCCAAAAAAGCCAATGAAAAAAAAATATATTTTACAGCCCAATTTTTCACCTTACTATCATTGAAGGCCATAGAAACCAAGGTTTTAAATAAACTTTGCACCACGGGGGGCATGCTCGAAATCCTCCATGAACACACTGAATAGTCAAAGTCTTAATTCCTCAGCTCAAAATTGGATATCTCAATCATCTTAACACCTGCAAAGGTTAACATATTCTGAATTAATGGAACTAATGTTGTATCAAAACTTGCCACAGGTGTGACATTGTCTGAAAGGAAAATAAACTGCTACAATGGAAGTGCATTATGTTTTAAAGGAACACGCCGACTTATTGGGACTTTAGCTTATTCACCGTAACCCCGACAGTTAGACAAGTCCACACATACCCTTCTCATCTCCGTGCATGTTGTAACTCCGTCTGACGGCCCCACCAGTAGCAACGTCTAAGTCTTTAGAAGCAGTGCTACTTCTGGTACTTCCGTCAGACAGAGTTACAACACGCACGGAGATGAGAAGGTTATGTATCAACTTGTCTAACTCGGGGTTCCGGTGAATGAGCTAATGTCCCAATAAGTCGGCGTGTTCCTTTAAGAGTGTTTATATTTTATCATGTTTTTTAGTCCCTGTGGACTAAGAAAGAAACAAACTTACACTAAATAATGACACAGTGATGGTGACATAAGTGAAGCATAAGGCCAGCATTTTGACTGCTCCTGTTTTGTTCACACACTCCCAGACATATGACAGAGACACTTTGGCTTTGAGTCATTCTTCATTTCCTGTTGCCCACTCCTCTCTCTGTGTTTCCCACCATCTCTAAAGGCAGCTGACTGTCAGTCTCTCCCCATGCTGTAACCCAGTGTGCACAACATTATTCTGCATTCCCAGATTGCTGTTTAATAGGAGCCTTCCTCCCTGGTGAACAGTGATAAGCTAATGGTAAGGGAATTGCTCACCATTTAGCAGCCGTGTGTGTCAAAAGAAAAAGGAAAGAAGTGACGGAGGACTGTTATGGGGTGAATAGTTTCCCTAATTTTGCCCCCACGCATACATTAATTGTTGGGTGGGTGGGTGGCTTATGCCTATGTGTAACTTTAGGCTTGCTCTGTACTGATTTGCCTCGCAGAAGGGGGTTGATTAATGCAGAACCCCTACTCTGTCAATTTGAATATATTTGAATTGATCATTTAATTTTAGCAGATCTTATTTCTGTGTGCTTTTGTTTCATCTCTGTGCGCCAACTGCGCAATCAGTTTAAGCTAAAGCTATTCATCTTCTCTTGCCGGACATGAACCGTTTTATTATTATGACCTTATTTTTCAAGTTTAACTTGGATTCCATTAAGTTTATTCAGACAGCAGGAACAATTCGGGAACAATAGAGACAGGAAATGGCAAGGGCAGGCTGGAAATCAGTTAATGCAAGACCAAATCTCAAATCTACAAGGAGTGGTCATGTGGTATGTAATGAAAAGATGTGTTTTTTTTTTAAGCCATCTCTAAGTACAGAAAATGGGATGTGTCTGGTAGTCTGGTAGTGGAAGCACAGAACATTGGATGTCTCAAGCATTAGGTGCCCTCTCTGTTGTGGCCCCTTAGATGATACTGTTGGAGCCTCCCACTAAAACAGCTCTTTACCAGATTGAGCTGTCCTCCTCTGCTGATTACTCTAGTGTCCTCTGACTGAAGTGTGTGTGTGTGTGTGTGTGTGTGTGTGTGTGTGTGTGTGTGTGTGTGTGTGTGTGTGTGTGTGTGGTGTGTGTAGTGTGTGTGTCAATTAAAGTGTGTAGGTGTAAAAGCGAGGCCAATGGCCTGGTTGTTTAGGATACATTTCCTCTTTATCGAGCGTGGCTGACTGTCACTCTCACCCAAATAGATACACACACAGATTTACACAATCCCACACACACACATACGCTTAGTCCAGTTTACTGAGTCAAATGGAAGAGACTGTCCTGGTTGTAACATTAGCTGACTGTTAGGTTAGCCAACTGGAAACGTAATGCTCTGTTACAGGTGACCTTTCCTGCTGCGTCGCATATGTGTGTCCAGGATCTCGCATGTGTTTTTAAAACTGCATGCATGTGTGTGTGAGTGTATATGGAAAGTCATCCCATTGTTTATATATATATATATATATATATATATATATATATATATATATATATATATATATATATAAAACTGACTGTTTCTGCCTGGCTGCATCTAAAAGCCTCATGCCTCCGTGTGTGTGTGTGTGTGTGTGTGTGTGTGTGTGTGTGTGTGTGTGTGTGTGTGTGTGTGTGTGTGTGTGTGTGTGTGTGTGTGTGTGCGTGCATAGTGCTTCTAATTGTGTATTGTTTTTTGCACAGATGTCCTTCAAATGGCAGGCAGCAAGCAGATTGCACTGGAAGAAATGGCCACAGGCCCGTAATACACATACACACTAAAACCAGTCCAGGCATTTACACAGCCGTCCCAGGGGCTGACAGATTGTAGCTGAACCCTGATAGTAGCGGTATGCTACTCCTCCATCAAGCTTCTCTCTCACTCTTCCTATCCCCCTCCCTTTTTTTCTTCTCTCTTTCTTCTAATCTCGTCTTCACTTTCTCATCCTCTCATTCAATTAATTTTTCTTCCCACCGGCACACACACACAGAATTTACGTACAAGTGCCTTTCTCCAGGTCCAAACTTTCTCTCTCTTCTCTCTCTCTCTCTCTCTCTCTCTCTTTTGGTGTGTGCATGTGAATCACACCATGACTAGTGAGATGGTATTGAGAGATACTCAATGTCACCTTCTTCTCCGATCTGGGCAGACTGTCCTGCACTTTTGTGTTCGAAGAGGAAAATCACCTTTAATTGCTCCACTTTAGAGTTGGCCTGGATGAGGCACTTAAAGGACAGTTACAGAAACTGTGTTTAACATACATTTATAATCAGTAAAGTGCGTGGATTCTTGTCATACACACATTGACAGTAAAATACAGCTGAGATAAAGGACTGGATGGGGGCGTACGCAGTGATGAACTCAGCCAACAACTAAAGTAAATGAAGTTGACGTGCTTGCTTGTAATCGTTGATCCAGTGCACACAGAAATCATTGGCTTTAACGATGAAAAGGATGGCAGGATCAATCTTATCGATGGCAGCACTGTGCCTATAGACTTGCCCTGAGCTGAAACACCACCACCAGCTGCATGCTAATCACAGCCTGAGGGACATTAAATCATTAATCCTGTACTGTTTACTATATGCCTTTGTGCAGGCTATGTAAAGCTCAGGGATGTGATATTACAGTACAATAAGTTTAGTCCTCTCCTATTAGTCTCTTGTTGATGTAATGTTTTCGTTTAGTTAGTTTGTCTGTGTTCTCTAGTTGTTATTGTGCTGTTGAAATAATTAAAAGACATGGCAATGGTATGGGCTGAAATATGTGCCACCAGAAACTGAATTTGAATCATTTATATTTGAATTTGAATTGCTAAACTTGAATAATTGCATTGAAAAACTGAATTTGAATCACACAATTTGAAATTGTATTGTTTAATTTGAATCATTGTATTGAAAATCTGAATTGTATAATTTGAAATTGAATTTATTTCGTTTGGAACTGAAGTCCAATACGATTTGATCCTCACTGAAAATTCAACTCTCTATATATCTTCACATTCAGTTCTCAAAATTCAGATTCAGTTCCCAAAATTCAATTTCAAGTTACTGAGACTGACATCCGGGTAGTTGGAGGATGAAGGAAGAGCAATCGAGCGCAGGTCGATAGAGTTCACTGTATCTCTGGGTAGATGTTCAGTGTATCTCAGTGTATATTAAAGTTAGTTTTGTTTGCGATTTAAAAGTGTAGCTTTATCATCATGTGCAGTAACAAACAAAACAAAGAGACTAAGCAATGTGTTAATACAAAGAATATTTATTATAATCAGTTCACAGCTCTGAGTCCAAACGGAAACTTCACCCGATCTGAACTAAGAGTTTATTATACATGATTCAGATTCAGTTTCAACCCATACAATGGCCCCCTACATACGGCCGTCACAGAATGTAAGCCCCATTATGGTGGTGAATATATGTAATTATATGTTGCTGTATGCAGATGATCTACTTTGCTATGTGTGATCTGCCACAGGTTATGGAGTTTATTTTACTTTTTTTTTTCAGTACCTTTTCAGGCTATAAAATACATTTCTGGTGAGGTAGAAATTATTGGGCCTTTGGGTGTGAAAGTAGACTCAGTGAGATTTAGTTAGGTGCCTCTTCCATAGAGGGAGTAATTGTATCGAAATGGAAATGCTACAACGTGCACTCTGTCTACAAACACTGCTTAACACAAGTGCAACCAGTGACACACTGATATGAAATAACAATGGAGATGTTGGCCGCGACCCGACCCCGGATAAGCGGATGATTATGGATGGATGGATGTTGGCTTCTGTAATACAGGTTATGGACTACTCAATAACACTAACTGTTATTGTTATCACCTGATTTTAACCTGCACATAAAATACCAAGGTGAATCCTTTAGCCAACGTGTTCAATTCTTTGGGGTTTGAATGTATCTTTTGAAACCAAAGATCACATATTCTAATTTGGAAATGTCTTTTAATGAAAGAAAGTAGAGGTTATCAACCATCCATGTTTTGAGAAATTTTGATCAACAGTATGACGGACAGTTGATTAAATGGACTAGAGAAACGGACGCGGATCTACAGAAGAAATGTGTGTGTTTTATGGCTGTGGGGAAAAGTGACACAACAATTGGATGCTTCTTGTTTGCAAAATATTATTTTCTTTATTAAAACTTATACCACCACAGAATCAACAGCATGTAGATAGCAAAACATGTGACCTTTATGCTGCCTGAGGAAGAGCACTGTGTTCAAAAAGGGTTGCCATCCTATCTGCATACTTGCTACAGCCTTTTTAATGTCTGTGCACTTTTAGCTACGTGGGCGCATCAGAAGCTTTAATAAATAAATATGTTAATGTGGACAAGAAAGGAGTGTTCTATCTTTATTGTCTTTAGAAGTCCAACATAATAATCTAAAACCTTTATTCTTTCCTCTTCCCACCACAAATGTCTCACTGTGATTTGATGTGCCCCACTCTTTTTAAAATCAGTGTGTGGTGTATTTCACTGTGGATTCATTGTGTGTGTGTGTGTGTGTGTGTGTGTGTGTGTGTGTGTGTGTGTGTGTGTGTGTGTGTGTGTGTGTGTGTGTGTGTGTGTGTGTGTGTGTGCTTGTGTCTGGAAATAGTGATAGTGGGGAGGAATCTTCAAAAGTGTTGCATCACACATTCTCTGCTCTTCACCTGCAAATTAACATCACCCACATGAATTTTGTTCGCCTTAGGCTTTGTTGCGTTGATGTGGATGATGGTATATCCGTCTTACATCATTTCTTCTCATTTCAGCTGCAGCTTGACTGACGTTTTAACCAACTTTGAAATATTCTCATATGGTATTTGGTTGTGTGCGTATACTCACACAGAAAGCCTTTGCATACAGATCCTTTCTACTTTGTAGTTTGTGTGTGTGTGTGTGTGTGTGTGTGTGTGTGTGTGTGTGTGTGTGTGTGTGTGTGTGTGTGTGTGTGTGTGTGTGTGTGTGTGTGTGTGTGTGTGTGTGTGTGTGTGTGTGTATTTGGCAAAAACATACACAGGCATGTGTGTCAGGAGTGCTCATTAAAATTGCATGGGAGCTGATGCTCTACTCCTGCTCCACTGCTCCCATTTCCACAGAGTTCTCCACATCTTGCCAGGTAATCAGGGGGGGGGATCGAATGCAGCCCTGCCACCTCAACTGCCAACAAGCTGGTGTTTAAGACCATAAAAAACAGCCACTGCAGCTAATTCACCCTGTCATGTTCATGTTGAGTATTTTATTCAGCAGCAACATAGGAAGTATTAATCTCAGTGATGTTGAGTGCTGCCTGAATTGATGGAACCTGTTAATGCTAATGCCATGGTTGTTCTTCTCTGCTTTTCTTCATCCCCTCATATTCTCTTTCTTCCCTGTTGGTTCTCTTTTCCTCGACTATTCCTGCCCTTTTCCTCCACCACCTCCCCTTCCTTTCTCCCCCTCTGTCTCCACCTGTCCTCCTCGTAGGGGAGCACCTGCGCATCTGTCCCCAGGGTTACACCTGCTGCACCAGTGACATGGAGGACAACTTGGCCTTGCTAAGCCGCAGGGAGATGGAGGGACTCCTCAAAGACGTTGGCCGATCCTTACAGACCTCACTCACTGGACAGTACAAGGCCTTCGATGGTGAGTTAGTGTATACGCAATAAGTGTATGGGTGAGGGAATTAGATTTAAGAAAAAAGATAATCAACTCATCCCATTTGTAATATTCCCATATACAAGGACTTACATACACCTATATTGTATTGCCAATAGTGGTGTCTTTCCTTTCACATACTCATCCTACACACAGACGTACACTTACACACAGGCTGACAATAAGTGTAAGAGATTATTATACAGTCCGCAGATTGATGAAAAGCATTGATCTACTGTCATGTTTCAACAGAGGAGGTTGGTAATGCCTTGCAGTGGTATTGTCAGAATGCCAAGTTTTTTTTGTATTACTTTGGTACCAAGTTTCCTAAGTCAGTGAAGTGGATCCTACTATATTTTCATTTCAATTTCATTGGAGGAGTTGAGCCTACAGTATGTTAATTTCTATCAACTGAATCAAATAAGGCTTTACATACGAAGAAAACTATTTAAATTCCTGACTTCAACTCTCATGTCCCATGAGACATTGCAGACAAATTATGTTAACATTTTCCAGTAAAATGTTAACCTATATATCATTGTAATTGCTGTGTTGTAGCGACATGCACTGGAGCAAGAGTCTGAATCACTAAATCTGCTTTGAGTCTGCACCACAGCAACATATTGTTTAAGCTCTTAATATTATGAAATAAAATCTGGACTTAATTGCGGTGCTCTGAGTGTGAGAGAAGAAGTGAGAGAGACAGAGAGAGGGAGAATAAGAGAGGGATTTTCAATCTTAGAACATTGGCGCACCAAGGCAATTATTTGTGTCTAATGACCTGCTCCAGTTAATAGAAGGGTGTCTCTGTGCTCCACTTGTTCCCCTTGGCCAGTCGGCGACAATGGATCTGTCAGTCGGGGCTCTGAGTTTGGCTAGTTAGCCTGACCTTTTCAGATCACGGTGATTAGTGGCAGAGTGACATTTCTTTACTCTTCTTCTAGCGCTCTGTGTCCTCTGTGTCTCTCTCATAGTCCCTCCTTTTCACTCAGGGGGGCTGTTGGCTGTGCCAAAGGGATACAGTCACCATGCCAAATACACACACACACACACACACACACACACACACACACACGCACACACACCGATGGAACAAACATATTCTCCAAGTTTATGTCATCCTATTGTTCTTGAGCTTTCACATTCGTCAAGAATGCACCTCATTTAGCACAGCATGCCAGTAAACAACACAGACTACAGACACACACACTCATGCAGCACTCAGCTCTCACCTCTAAACATTCTAATGACGTGCATCCAATAACTGTAGTTAAATAGACAGACAAACGGCACAAACGTGGTCATTTGTGTTGCTTCAGAATGAAGTCATTTGTAGCTTGTTTTGTTCCTGTGTGCTTGCCGGATGTGTTTTTACAAATTTCTGAAATTCCTCCCCTCTCCTCTCTAAAGCGACCCACTCCAGCTCTGTTCAACTTTATATATATTTTTGTCCCTGTTTCTCATGTCCGCTTGTCTCACCCGAGTGAGCATCAGATGGGGCTGACAGAGCTGACAGAGGGAGGAGAGAAGTATGTCTGTGTTGAGACCTTGAGGTCTAAAAACCATCTGTTGTTGACTGTGTCCTCTGAAGGCGAGAGCTGAGCGATAGACTGGGGTTAATTGGACTATAATACTTTACATTTGCTGCCACATGATCAGCGCAATTTGGGAGGATGCAGCCAGCTTACTAAATACATCCTGTTGTTATCCTTTGCTGTTGAGAAGTGCAAAGTAAGATGAGTTACTTCTGTTTCAGGCTTTGATAAACAACTTAGGACCATTTTAGAAGTGGATTGGTGTTTGGATCTTGGAAAAAATATTTAGTAAGGTTGATGATTATGGTTAAAAGTAGGTGAGTTTTTTGTTCATATAATAATAATAATAATAATAATAATAATAATAATAATAATAATTATAATAATACATGTTATTTATGGGTGCCTTGCATAGCACTCAAGGACACCTTATGGCTGAAGGAGAGTACAGTGACATTGTACCATTCTGACAGTCCCTGCACATCTGGCTGTGTTTAGCAGGGTGTGGGCTAGCTAGCGCCATGTGGCTAAGTGTAGGGTGTTACTGTTCCAGCACAGGCAGACTAGGCCTTTTTAGGTCCAGGGACTTTGGAAGAAGCCACAGATTAGAGGACCAGCGTGCTCACATACAGCTGTTTCTGGGTCTGCGAGTGTGTACACTGTATATATGTGAGCATGCAGATGTGTGTTTATATGCATGTGTTTGTAAGTTTGTGATTTGGTGTGTGTCACTGTGTGACTGAGTGAAAATGGTCTTTGTATAAAGTATGTGGGTTTGCGGTTTGCACTTGGTACTCCCAATGTCTTCACTGTCATTCATACTGTATAGAGAGGTAAGAAAGTAAATTATATATCACGTTAAACAAAGATGCTACGTATAATGCAGAGGAGGAAAAAAAAGGGGGGGGGCGAAGTAGAGAGGACGGAGTGAAAATGAGACAGATAAAAGATAGCGAGAAAAACGGGATGTGTCGTTAGAGCAAGGACGAGGGTGAGAGATAAACAGGTGGAAATGAAGAGTGGTAGCTAGAGTGAGAGAAAGTGAAATTAACAGAGAAAGAGAGATGGGGTTACATATGAAAGTGAGAGGGAAAAGGTCAGAGCGGACACAGAGAGTGATGGCACCAAAGGGAGCTGTGGGTTAGATGGCAACCAGGTGTGTTAGACAGACGGAAGCCTTAAACCTGGCAGGTGGTGTTTGGCATACTGGTGCCATCACTAGCATCTGGTGTGTGTGTGTGTGTGTGTGTGTGTGTGTGTGTGTGTGTGTGTGTGTGTGTGTGTGTGTGTGTGTGTGTGTGTGTGTGTGTGTGTGTGTGTGTGTGTGTGTGTGTGTGTGTGTGTGTGTGTGTGTGTGTGTGTGTGTGTGTGTGTGTGTGTGTGTTGTACTGCTGCCACATATGCATCATGCAATATTAACAAAAGCAAAAGGCATGCCTTAAGATATGCAACTATGACTCTCTTAAGGTAGCCAAGTGCCTCGTCATGTAATTAGTGACGTGCATTAATGGATAAATGAGATTCCTCCTTCCTCCCACAGCCATGGGAACGCGCTTGGCAGAATCCGCCAACAGTACATTTACATTTACAGTATGTAAAGCACTTCATGGCCCTGCAGTATTCTGCACACAACTGCAAACTGCTGTCCTGGTCCTACTGCTTACAAAACTTGTGTCTGTGCTTTGATAAAAAAAAAAATAGGTTGGGACAGAGCTATCTGACTAAAAATGAATAAATATGAATAAAAGCCTATCCAGTTAGATTTTCTCGGTCATTTGGTGTTATGAAAAAAAACACATTTTAGCTGTGCCTGACCTCTTGTTTTAAGTATGTATGACTGTGGCAGCATGCTTTCAGAAAAGGGCTGAAATGATTAGTGGGTTTTCTTAAAGTATTTTGATAATCAATTCATCATCAAAGTACATTTTTAATAATAAAAAAGCCAGACATTCTCTGGTGAATATCTTGCTGAAGTTTTATAGAT
This sequence comes from Gymnocephalus cernua, assembly GCA_023631565.1. NCBI lineage: Eukaryota > Metazoa > Chordata > Actinopteri > Perciformes > Percidae > Gymnocephalus > Gymnocephalus cernua. Next base: position 18,174,715 of record CM042436.1, on the reverse strand, counting down.
CAAACGATTTATTTAGTCTTTTGTTGTTGTTTTTGACAGGATAGATGAATATGTAGATACAGAGAGTTTGGGTTAAAGAAACGTAACTCTTAACTCAGGAATCATCCACACACACAGACTACACGCACATTTGTGCACTGGCACACAGTATTTATGAGCAGCCAAATGCTTATTGGCCAGTGTGTTCCAGCCCATTTCAGTTCAAGGCAGATCAGTGGTCATAGAGCTTAATCTGATTTGAAGAGTACTGGCTGGCTGGCTGGCTTATGGGTACACTCATTTCTAAAAGGCCAAGCAGGACTTGCTTATTTATTCATTTAAATAGAGCTCTGAACGTCTCCCAGCTGGACTGTTAAGTAATTCCATCTCCTCCCATGAGATCAACTGAGGAGTAGCAATCCACGAGAATGACATCAAGTACTCTCAATTGTATCCTATCAGATTGAGGAAACAGGCCCTAAACTTGGATCAAAGGACAAGTCTATATCATCACCAGCTGATAGCAAGCGGCAGCCTGCGGATTTCCTTTCCGCGAATCATCTGGCAGCTCACTTGGGAGTTCTGATACAGAGAAAATACTGTGCTGTAATCTTAATAAGAAGAGATTTGGTAATTTGCAAGTGAAAAGACATGCTTTGCTAGGTTAAAACTGGAATACATTTGAGCTTATGACTATATTTCAATGTGTAGTTGACCTGCAATACATTGAAGTTTACACCATTTTAGAAACACCTCTCAGTATTGTATATAACGCCATACAATTCAACAGCACCACAAACTACAGCTTTCAAAATAACCTCAAATGTAATCAAGACCTTTCTAACATTTTAAGGTGAGCCTTATTGCAGGTTGTTGTGTTAGACTGCATTAGTTTTAGCTCGGTGTACCTTATACACTGGCCGCTGATTGTTTTCAACCAAATTTTTTTGTTTTTTTTCTTTTCCCCTCCAAATCACTAAACCCATGTTTACTAAGATTGGACACTGGTGGCACATTCTACATCTGTGTTGCGACATTCCCACAATTAAGCTACAGACTCAGATTCACCTCCCACGTCTCGCCGCCCACCTTCTAATTTCCTGCTTTCAGGGTCACCTCTGATGATGTCATGAGAGACAAGGACATCTGCTCCCATTGTGGTGCTTGATTGGCTCATTTTATCTGCATGCAAATCACGTCGGTGGGGACCTGGAGTACACTGGCCTAATTATGCCAAACACATTACTCACTAGAAGCGATGGCGCCTTGGAAGGATAAATTGAAAGAGAGGGAAAAATAAAGAGGAATGCAGCGTTAGAAAGGGTTCCATTGGGGCAAGCGGTTGGGAAGTAAGATGAGATAGAGGGAAACAGAACCAAATGAAAGTGAGGGTAAGGAACGGTATGGAGCTTGGGAGGTGAGAAGCATGGGAAAAATAGAACCAGATGGATAGAAAAAGAAACATGCATGGGTAAATGGTGCATACTGCTAGCAAGGGAAAATCAGAAGAGAGGATGTGGAAAACAAGCTTCCACAGAGAGCCTGCTGATAAATGACATGCATTATGTGATGTGTCGGCTTGTTTAATATAAGGGACATTTTAATAGCATCTAAGTGCTGGCTGAGGGGCTTGCAGTGTTCCTGGGGCACAGCATGTGTGTGATAAGTGTTGTTATTGATGGAGAGTCAGACTGACACACAAACAGTCTAATGGCTCCCATATCATCATTTGTGCATTCAGAGCGCCCAGGACAGCAGTGTTTGGTTGTGCCTGTTGTGTTTATTTATATTGTCCGTGCACAGGTAGGGAACTAAGAAAGGGAAGGGCTCAGGATCTTTGTACTTGTAGATTGGCGGTGGTAGTGGTGGGGAGGGGGGAGCAGATATCTCAAAACCTGAACATATTTCAGTTAAATTAAGGAGGAAAGTAGTTTAGGCCTGTGCCTTTAAGTTAATTTGTTTTGCGTTTTCGTGTAAATTAGACTACCGTATTGACATTGATTAAACACTGTGATAATGTCCTAACCACGAGAAGATGGAAGTCTATCTGTATATGCCAAAAATTATTTTCTGCCATTGTAATTTTTTTTTTTGCCAAGCCGTTCACTACACTTACACATTTCATGCAAGGCCAAATGCCTCTTGAATACATCATGTACTTTTAACCTTTAAGTGCAGGTTGACAGTCTGAGCGAACCTGGCAAATATGACATTTAGCTTACAGGTGGCAACATGAAGTTAATCAGCCGTAACTCAGTAGTCCTGAGTCACATGAAAGTTGCACAATTCATTCTTGTATAAACACCTAATATTCCCAGACATGATTTGGATATTCTCCAAAAGTCATCGCAGCAGCCGCCCAATCAACATGATTGTGTATTTTGATGCAGATCGGATCCAGATGCAGATTAAAATGTTCCATCATTAAAATAACAAATTTAGAGCAGAGTACAGGCTTAGCGGAGGTACTCTATGTGCTCTCTGAGTACTTTCTAGTTTTATTTTTTAATGCACCAATGGCACCTGATTTTCTCCTCCTCTCCTCTTGGCATATGCCTCATCTTTTGCTCTCTGTCTCTATCCTCCCTGCCAAAGAACCATCTAGCTAATATGATCATCCACCACTTGCCAAATGGACAAATATAATTAAGGCTGTCCGATATGAAAGGGATATTCAATTGTTGCTTGTGCAGCCTGTTTTCTGTTTTCCTGTCTTACTCCCTCTCATTCTTTTACTGATCTTGTCAGTATCTGGCACACTGCCAGAACTCAGTTAATCTATCATGTTTCTTAGCTAGTTTTCTATTTATGGCCAATAACTATATGTGAGTGAGTGCTACAGCAGACTTCAGCATTCATGACATCATCAGTGTACGAGTATATACTTTCATTTGTCTTTTATTTCAATGTGTGGGTAGTGTCATTCTCCTGCAAAGAACCATGTGATTTAAATATCAAACTTTTCCCAGGATTACATATCTTATGATTTTTTGTTTGTCCTTCGGCATAGTCCCGTGTGCTTTGAAACATTTCCTGCACATGCTAGACAATGTTAGCTGCCAATTGGAGGAAGCAAACACCAACACGAGTTTTCACGGGAGACCAGAGAGTTTGGTGAGAAAATACAAGTCGTTAAAGGTTCAGTGATTTCTTGTCAGACTGTGATTATTTAATCACCAACCCGCTTTAGATCAGATTAGTCAAGCAGCTGGTGTGAGTTGCAACTTTATTAGACAGCGGCAAATGTTGCCAGACCCGCTAAGCCCTTTGTATGAGAGCCTTGAATCTGGATTATCCTGGAATGAGTAGCACAAGCCTTGGTCAGTTAATACCTCTGTGTGAGAAGGGAACAGCGAGAGTGATTGGCTGCTGGAGGAACATCAATGGTACCTCTGTGTTACACAGAATCTCTTGTCACTGTCAATAACACAACTTGACACAGGAGACAGAGTGAGAGACCCCAGGGAGATGGAGACAGGGCACGTGAAGGTAGAGGCCACTTTTCTGGTTTGAGACTAAGAGTGTAGAAGAGGGGGAAATACTTTAGTTTAGAGTAATTGTATGGTATATAAGGGTTTGTGTGTGTGTGTGTGTGTGTGTGTGTGTGTGTGTGTGCGCATGTGCGTTTAATCAGGTTTAGAAGCAGTGGGATAAGTGGACGTAGGAATATAGTTAAAATAAGCCTCTGACATGTCAAGGTGGCCTGGATGTGAAGCTCGGAGTGATTACAAATGAAATCATTAACTCCCCTTTCACCGCGGGAAGAAAGTCATTAAGACACACATGCTTGACTTGGCTCATTCTAAGAGTGTGTGTTAGAGAGAAGAAGAACAAAAAGAAAAGCAGAATGTGATGGAGGTAGAGAGTGGCGAGAGAGATTTTCCTAATCCACTGTCACATTAAAGGAACACACCGATTTATTGGGACACATTCACCATAACCCTGAGAGTTAGACAAGTCGATACATACTCTTCTCATCTCCGTGCGTGTTGTAACTCTGTCTGACAGCTCCACCGTTAGCTTAGCCTAGCACATATCCTGGAGGTAACTAGTTCCAACTAGCCTACTGCTCCGAGTAAGTGACAAAATAACGCCAACATGTTCCTATTTACATGTTGTGATTTGTATAGTCACAGTTTGTACAAATAACAATGTCACACGAGACACAGCCATCTTCTAACTGTATATAAACTGGGAACTATATTCTCAGAAAGGCGAAGCGGAGTGATATGCTTGCAGCTCTGCTCAGAGCTGCAAGCATCGCCCAAGTAGTGCTCTGCTCTCCGAGAGCATTATATAAAAACGACATACAAAACAGGCTACCTTTAGTGCACACACATTATAGGCTCCGTAAAGTTCAGCTAAGCATACTAGCATTAGCGCTTGGTGGGCTGTAAACACCGAGTATAAACACAGCCGTGAATTAGCGTGGAATGTAGAATGGTCGCCATTTAACAGTCACAAACTCCAGCAGTTAGCAGTTAGTTGGATACAAATCACCCCATTTCTGCACCATTCCGTGTTAACACAGCTCACCTTCACGAGTCTCTTACCCGGCGACAGAGCATCTCTAGCTCGGATGGCTAGCAGGTCTGGTAGCTGGACAGTCTGGTTCACTGTTGTTCAGCCATGTTTCCACAAAAACAAAAAACAGCACTCTCTGAACCCGCGTTGGGAGCATCGTTGAAGTTGGATGTCGTCCAGTTTGTTGTTTAGTGAGCGGACACTTGCAAGCAGGATTGATGGGACAGGTGGCCGGCTAGCGTTAGCTTCCCACCTAGCCGATGAGGATGTCCCCTACCTGGCTCGGGGCATCGAGCGACACCGCTGGTTGAGGTGTTGTTCTCCATGCAGGCGAAGCTCACGTAGTGTACCGATTATTCCGTCCATAATAACGTTTCCTGCATATTCTCCGATCTGTACCGATGTATCCCGGTGGTATACGTGTGCGGTAGTTTCAATGCACATAGTTGTTGTAAAGGTTTGCTGCTGAGAAGAGAGAGCCCTGTTTAGCGAAGATTCGTTTTTTTCAGGATGAGATCGACTCGCTTCGGGTGATGGGCGGGTTGAAAACATGCAGAAGTAGGTCCTACTACTGGCTGCAGTCTTTTGCCTCTGGCCAAAAAAATCGTCATTTTATGTCATCGGAAGATTTTTTCCAGACCCCCAATGCAGATATCTCCCGTCTCATGGGGACCTGAGGGAGGGAAGCACGGTCATTCAAAAATACTACCGGGTTTCTACTGATACAAAGCTGAATGCTAAATCGGTGAGGTATCCCTTTAAACTCGATACATGACAATATTGAATTATAGCCAAGACCTACTCTGTTAACAAGTAGTCTGGTATGGTTATGGGCAGAGAGAGTGTAATATGCTCAACAGATTGTAAAGCCCTTGGTGGCAAATGTGTGATTCTGGTTATCAATAGTTTTATTCTTACTGTATATAAATTCTGGGTTGTAAATAAAAAGATAAACTCCTGCACACTGTCATTTTTACTGATAGTATACTTATTAATAATATTCCTTTGTGAATGTACTGTGTCGGTCTGCTCAAACGTCATCAGGTATAACTATATACTATAAAGAAATTGACTTTTTACATTTTTTATGTACCAGTTTATGTTATTTGTGAATGATTTGATCAAATATTTGGATCAGACGACAACTAAGTATCCTGATGCAATTCTTTGTTACCGGGCAAAGTAGAGTAGCTACAAAAATAGTAATTATCGATCCTTACAACTAACTGACATCACCTATATTAAGGTTTGTGTACATTGAGAGGTGATAAAGTGTCCTCCCGACTACTACAGTGAACGTGACTAAAACTATCCACTCCACGCCCACTGTGCTGAGATATAGAGCTGCAAAGATGTAGTTGTCAACTATTAAATTAATTGCCAATTTTGATAATCAATGAATCCATTTAAATCATTTCTTAGGAAAAAAAAAGTTCAAAATTAAGGTCAAAGGTAATAAATTCTCATATTCTCGTTTCTTAAATGTGAATAATTGCTAGTTTCTTCACTCCTCCGTGACAGTAAACTGAATATCTTTGAGGTGTGGACAAAACAAGACATTTGAGGACGTCTTCTTGGGCCTTGGAAAACACTGATTGACATTTTTTCACCATTTTCTGACATTTTATAGACCAAGCAACTAATCGATTATTGCAGAAAATAATCGACAGTAATCGGCAATAAAAATAATCGTTAGTTGCAGCCCTCCTGGGATATAAGTAATCAGGCGCCCTCTCACATCACTCCTTCCCTTGTAGAGCAGACGCTGGGGGAGAGAAGGTGGAGGTTATGCTTTATGGGATGATAGCTCCCTGTATCTCCCTGTATCATGGAAACACAAACGGATGAAGAATGAGAAAGGTCATCTCCACACACAAAAGCACAGGCGCACACACATGCACAGGGGGCTTTGTGTCATACTAATGATGCTCATTATTCACTAGAGCTGAAGGCCAGAGGAGAACTGGACAGCATGATACCATTTACCAAGATCTGCCCTCCACATGTGGTGATCCCAGAGCACTTCAAAACGTGCCCTAACCACATAAAGGGCCCTATCTTGCACCCGGCGCAGCGCAGCGCAAAGCCCGACGCAAGTGTCTTTGCTAGTTTAAGACCGACGCAGTTGTCAATTTCCCGTCCAGCGCCCATGTCGTTTAAATAGCAAATGCACCAGCGCCCATCTGTGCGCCCATGGGCGTGCTGGTCTTACAGGGAGGTGTGTTCAGGTGAATTCTTGGCATATCGCTATCTTGAGGCAGCGGGAAATGATCGCACCATTGACCAACAAAAACCTGGTCTAAAGTCAATAGCATTTCATTGTTTTTTTTGACAGCGCATTAGTAAAATGCGCGTAGGCTTACGCACAGCGCGCGCACACTATGCTTGTTACACACACAAAGGGAAGCGCAGCAGCACACAAACATGCAAAAGATTACAAATAGAAAATATAGCAATGCACCAAGGTACAAATGCGCCTGGCTTTTAAAGGGAATGGGAGATGACACTCTGATTGGTTTATTGCATGCTACACCCCAAACACACCTATGAATTAATGAAGACACTAAGTACATCCCTTTTGAACCATGCGCCCGGCGCACGGACCCTTTTTTTCTGCCGTCAAACTAGCAAAAGTGGATTTGGACACGCCCTAAATGCACCTGCGCCATGCGCTTCACGCCGTGCGCTTAGAGCGTTAAAATAGGGCCCAAAGACTGTAAACACAAATGTGCATAAGTCAGTTAAGGCTGTCCAATTAATCGAAACTCTAATAGCGATTAAGATTTTGGTGTAATATAAAGAGTAATCGAGAAAAACGCACTTTACGTTTTGCAAGTAAACTCATATTATGTCTTGTGTTCTAAATAATAATAATAAAAAAGTTTAAACGGTAAACGTATTGAGGGAAATTTCCCAGTTCAAGGTGTTTTCACTGTTGCTTTGTTTTACTCCTTCATTGTTTTTGAAGTTCAAGAATTGCAACATCTTTCCATAAGACAATGAGTAATCATGTCTGCTGAAACTCATTTCATTTAGCCAGACCTGAGGCAGTTTTACATGGCTGACAGTACACAGCAGGAATGAATTCTAATGGGGATTAAAAAGCAAAGCTGCACCTGTCACAGCAGCTCTCCGTCCGTCTGTCTGACTGCCACTGCGTGTCTGTGTGAGGGTCTGTGATCCTTCTGCGTCTGTGTGTACACGGGAATGTGTTACTTTGAAGTTGGTTTCTCCGCGTACTTGTGTGTGCTTTTCTGCTGACTCCTGGAAGTATGTCTTTGTGTGTTGGCTTGCATAAACGCGTGTGCTCGTGTGAGTGACACAGATGCAGCTCTCCCGGGTACTTTGAGGCTGGCCCAGAGCTGTGTTTCTAGATAGTTTGAGTGGCAGGAAACAGGGGAATGATGTGTCATCCAGCTACGAAGTCTCGCTACTAAATAAACCCTGGACATACGGCCGCTGCATGTCAGAAGCATTTATCTCACCAAGCATTATATTCTAAGAAGTGATTTACGCCACACACAAAGACACAGGCTGCACAGCATTCATTAAGTTGCCATTTGCTCTGCACTCTGAGATCTGTAGCTAATAACGAGGAGCTTACTTGTCAGGCTTTCTGTATCTTGTTGAAAACATTTGCATCAGCCTTGTCTGCCTTTAGAAAATAGACTTGTTTGCCTTTACCCTCATTTCTTTATAAAGAACATATTACACAATTTGAACCCGGTCCCCCATCATTCTTGTCATCTTACCGTAGGCCTTAAAACCAAATAGTTGGTTTGCTTCTTCCAGTGTTTTGAAAACATAATGTACATATATAGTAACACAATACAACTGCCACATATCATTAAAATAATTGCTTATATCACACCAACGAGGAAGAGCAGGCTAATATGTTAAAAAAAGACGGCATTTTGAACCCCTTAGAAGTACACATTTATGCCCAGAGCTCAATGTCCCAACATTACTATAACTCAGATATAATACACACTGACATACATTATTTTGGGCGTGAACCCAACTGAGGGAAACGTCAAAGGGCAATTGGTCGTGGCACCGAACAAGACTGTGGTTGTATGAGAAGGAACGTGTCAGAGTGTAGAGCTTTTTAAACCAAACCAAAGTTGGATATTTGGAGAGGTGCCCCTTGATGTTTCCAAGATGACTTTTAGGTACATTTCTCAGATATACTGTAGGCCTTTTGGAAACACTCACTAAGCGCAAAGAATGACCGTTAATCCGATGAGAGCCCGGAGTCTGTGAAAAAGCCAGACGAAAGCAGCAAATAAGAGCAGCGGTGCAGCAGGCCGGCTGGTGTTTATTGATGAGTGGGAAAGAAGAACAGAAATACAGTATTCAACAAGGCCCGTGCTTGAATAATGCCACGCAGATGGGTCAGGCTGAGCTTAACATATTCAAATGTTATGTAACTCCAAGTGATTGTCTTTAGGCATGTGGGTCTTGCTACTGTATACCTTGGATTTTCCATATGCCGTCGTCAGGGAAACTGTTAGAAGACAGGGTGTGTTTTTATATACTTTTAAACATGCTGGTGTGTGTGTGTGTGTGTGTGTGTTTGTGTGTGTGTGTGTGTGTGTGTGTGTGTGTGTGTGTGTGTGTGTGTGTGTGTGTGTGTGTGTGTGTGTGTGTGTGTGTGTGCGTGTGTGCGTGCGTGTGTGTGTGTGTGTGAGAGAGTGTTAGAAGTTTGTGTGTGTTACGATGTTTTTAAAAACTGCTTCGTTAGGGGAATATGCTAACTCCAGGCGGGGTGTCCCCTGTGGAGGCCACAGCCCGCTCTTTTCTCGTCTCCTCCCGATCTGGGGTGGTGGCAGGCAGAGATAAGACACCTACAAAGTAAACACTGCCGCAGACTGCAGCTTCCCATCTCCCTGCCGCACAAAGTCACACGTATACACACACAGGCAGACAAACAAACAAACGGATAAACACAAACACACACACACATGCACCAGGTTTGAACCCATTGTGTATGTGGAGATGCAGAGCAAATGTTAATCCTAAATGGATGGATGGATGGATGGTTTGGGGACAGTGTCGTTGCGCTGCACATTCTGCTGCCATACATTTGTCAGAACAGGGGCCTCATTTATAAACATTGTTTCCACACCAGACAGATGAAAAAATGTGTATGGCACTGGCCACGGAAAGGCTGGGGTCCATGAAAACAAACTGGATGTGTGAATGTATGCACCTTGACGGAAACTCACCTATGACCCATGAAACGCAGTGCAGTGAGTCATCAGTTTTAGCTACACCTGTCCAGTCTGTTGCAATCCAATACAACTGTGTCTTAAACTTAAAACGTTCAATTTTTGTCGACGCTGTGTTATTTTTCTGAGGCTGTGTGGAGGTTAGTGGAGTTGTGTCCCTTTGGGGTTGTAAATGGTTTGGATGAAACATTGAGAACATTAGTGTAGGGTTTGGATTTGCACTCTGCGTGCAGCTCTGTTTCCATTTGCTTTTTTGTTTGTTCTTGTCTCAGTCAGACTTCAACATTCTTCTACTTTTTGTTTTGTTCTTTTCCAAGACTGACAGTCTGCCTTCCTGTCTGTCTGTCTGTGTCTGTATCATATATCTGTAAATCCTCACTCGGAGCAGTATATACTGCACCCTGAAGCGCTGTCAATTCTCTGACATCCCCTAGAGGGACTCTCACATACATCAGCTTTAAGTTTACTGACAGTATGAGGCAACATTGGTATACAGCACAAAGCCGTTAGAATAAGAAGGAAATTGTGTTAAAAAAAAATAATCTGTGTGTTTGCTGTAGTGATTATCTGTAAATATTAGAGACAGCTTTATGGCTCTGAGAAGTGGATACATCTTGTGTTAATGACTGGCTTTATACTGAGCAGCACACAGCACATAAGTGGGTGGGATAATGCGAGGTTAAGGGGAAAAAATAGCACAGAACACAATAATAATGTGCAGTGTGTGGTTGCTGACACTGTAAATATGATTTAATGTGAGATGTAAACCATTCATTTTCTACGATTGTTTTTAGGTTCCTTCCTGGAGTTGCTGAACCGCTCGACGATTAGTCTACAGGAGACTTTCACTCCAACTTGGGGCTCCGTATACTCCCAGAACTCCCAGGTCTTCTCTGACCTGTATACGGATTTGAGGCACTATTACCGGGGCTCCAATGTCAACCTGGAAGAGGTGCTCAACGAATTCTGGGCCAGGCTGCTGGAGAAGCTCTTCTACCAGGCAAACAAGCAATATGTCATAGGTACATCCAGCTTTTTCTTAGAACACCAAATAACAGCCAAGAGGTGATTCCTGGGTTAATGGTACATTAATGGTACAGCTTTATTGCCTGAGACCAGTACTGATATACAATATACTGTTTACATTAGACAAAGAGTAGAAAATATGAAGAGGCTTTGACAATGTCAATTTATGTCCCATTTATTCATCTTGTAAAGATTTAGATTTTGCTTTATTTAAGCATAATCGTTAGCTGTGTTCTCTACTTAGATAACGATTTGAATGAATGTGTGTGCTGGTTGCAGGTGAGGACTACCTGGAGTGTGTGTCCAAGCAGATAGAGACACTACGGCCCTTTGGAGACACACCCCGTGTGATGAAGATGATGGTCACACGCACATTTGTGGCAGCACGCTCTTTTGTTCAGGGACTGGTGGTCAGTGGGGAGGTGGTGCGCAAAGTGTCCCAGGTAAAAACCTCTCCCCCCCCGCAACTCTTTTCTCTCCCATTGTCTTACCTTTTCATTTTCAATGGCATCACCTCCGTCCAGTACCTGTGATAGGTCTCTTTCCCGTAAAATTCATATCCTCTGCTCCCAGTACACGTTCATTGGTATTCTTTTTTAAGGGGTCCGTATTCATCTCATCTCTCTCTTGGTGAACACACGCACGCACGCACACACACACACACACAGGCACAGGCACACAGGCACGTTTTTATCAGTCCGTGTGCATAGTATAAAGCAGTGGCAGATCAATGTTGGTGGAAACGAGAGGCTCCATAAATTATGGCCCCCGGCTCAGACAATCAGCCCCTGCAACAACAGTTAATGTCAGCCTCACACTGAAAAATGTCTCCCTAGGCCGCGGGGAGGGTTAATATCTCCCAAGAGAAATGGTCTCCTCTTTGTATAAGACAAGAGTAAGGTTAAGATCAGAGCAAGACTGAGAAATCATTTCAGCTCCTGAAAGGAAGGTGGCCAGTATTGACGCACCGGGGGGAAAATATCTCCCGTCAGACACTGGGCAAGGAGGGTGCAGTGGCCCCATGAGAAATATACGCATCTTTTTTGAGGAAACAGATGCTGTGCCAGAGACGAATATTACAGTACAATTCTTACTTTGAAGAAATATTACAGTCAGGCCGTTTGCAAGCATGAAATAAGGACAACAGAAAATTACAAAATAGGTTGTGCTACTACATGACTGCAATGCCACACATTTGGATACATGTCAAAGAAAGAATCCATGTGATCCTTCTGCGTTTCGCTCTGATATATGTGCTCTGGCTCACACTGCGGGTGGCACATACAGTACTGTATGCATACAGAGTGAGACAGCCTGGCCTAGCATATCTCTCTCTGCATCTCTTTGGCCCAGAAAGTAAACCACAATGTCTCACACCTACGCATAGGGACCTGATGTCTCAATTAAGTGCCTGCACGCAGCAAAGCCTAGCACAGCCACAGGGGAGTAAAATCAGACATAATCATGAACACAGCTATTCTGGCGTAGCTAGTGAAAAACAAGACAGTGACAGCGACAGCTAAACCTACCTGACCTGGATCTAAGGGAATCATGCAACTAGTCCAACGGAGCTAGACACAGTTACTCCGCTTTGACTCAAGCAAGCAAACAGGGGAGTAAGGATCTGAGTTAGCATGGGCAGCATGCTATGTTGAAATTGCTGTTCATGATTTGCGTCCCATGGGTGTACCCCTGGAACCAGCCAGAGTAGCTTATGATCTCTGCAGAGCTCGGCCACTGCCATCAGGACTCTAAACTGATATGCATCTCTCTTAGACAAACATCCATGTACACACGGAAGTACACATACACACACACACACCTCATCATTCCAATTTCCCCCGTGTGGCTACTTCCTAATGCGCATTTCCTGACTGATGCCATTTTCTTGGTGCTGAAAGACAGTGAGCGATATGTTCATTAAACAAGGCTGGCTGGGGAAAATGTGTTAATAATTAGCACGGCTTTTACAAAATTACAAAATGTCATCACCAGCGCTAATGCCAGTGCACTGGAGCGGCTGCCACTCCGAATAAGGTCATGGGCTGCCTTCTATTATAACACGCTTACCAAAAGTCTTAGGAGAGAAGGCACAAGCGTATTGTGGGAACAGGCACTATTCCCAAGCTAGGTCCATTGAACTGTGCAAGAAGACAGAATGTCTAATTTGTCTTTGAGTCATCCAAGTCGAGGCCTGTTTGGTACAATTTGACTGAAAGAAGTAAAGACTTCAACCAACTGTTTAATTTCAAGTTCATAATTTGTGTGTCGGTCTTCCCCAGCACACAATCAGCACTGTGCTGTACTTAAGCAGATTGGAACAGCACTGTGCTGTGATAGGAACAAATGAGACAGTGACAAAAAGCAAGAAAAGGGAAGAAAAGACTGTGACAAACTCCAGCATCCTCGTTTTTTCCCTATCTTACTGCTCACTCAGTCCTTTTTTTCTCCTTCCTCACCCAGTAAATTGTACTTAAACATTTCCCCAAGCTGTGCCCTGCACACTCCTTTTAGTGTGAACACCGTGGTATACAAATTTGGATCTTATCTTTCCCATCCTTTTCCCTTTGATTGATTGGGCCCTAATGAGACAACCGCCCCTATCTTTAGCTATGTATTGCCACTTAAAGGGCCCAGTGACTAAAGATGGTTACCACACGCTGCTCAGGGAGGTATCACACTGCTTGAGTGTAAAGCTGGAGAGAGTAGTATTATCTTTGTGTATGTGTGTGTGCTTCAAACGTCGATCAAGGAAGTGTTTGTGTTTGCAACCAACATAACAGGCATCCCTGCTATGTTCGAGTTGGATTAGCCTTGAAATAAGAACTATGGCGAAAGGTCATGAAAGGAATACAGCAAGAGACCAAGATGCGTGGGAAAAACTGAAACATTTGAGGAGATGTTTTTGTGAGACAGAAAAGAAGATCTCAACAGTAAGACGCATTCATTATTTTTTGGTACGATATGAATTCCTACCCTTGCTTCGCTCAGGGCTGCACCCGTTGCTGTGTCCCCTGTTTTATTCCCTCGGGTAGGGGAGTGGAGGAAGTAGGCCACGCGCCACATGGCTCACTCTGGAGGCAAGGAGTCTGGATTGTCTCGCACTGTAACACGAGGGGGAGAGGTCGCTCATATATCCTTACTAATTACAGAGGAAAGACAAGCAGAGAGAGACACAGAAGAGCCTCTGGCTCGATTGCCACGAGCAGTACACTGAAGAAGGTTCTGACAGGTGTGGGGAGCATGCTGTGAAGGTGAATTAGGGACAAGTAAGGGCATGGGTGTTTAAAATGTAACACAGTCGTGTCAAAGAGCTACACATGCAAACATCAAAGAGAGTATTTCACACCTAAAACTTTCTTTTGATATCTCTCGATAGGCCAGTGTGGAGATGATACGAATCAGGTCAGAGTGTGTGGGACTACAGATGTAAATTAGCCTAAGGCTAACTCTGGTGCAATGCATCAAATGGTTACATTTATGTTTTAATTGCACATTGTCCCTTACAAATAAAATTGAAATTGACTCACTGCTTCAAAGATTTATTCCGCACCGTTGTCAGTCCATCTCTCTAAGAATGTAGAAGCACGTACGCAGTGTGCCTGCGTACGTGCGTTTCTCAATGGCATGTTTGGCAATTTTCCAAATGTAGATTCCTGTTTTATATCTTCATATCTCTATCAGGTGATTGAACAATGTGAGGACGTCAACCCCTTGTGCTCTGGGTAATTGAGATGGGCTTTTTAATTAAAACAAATGTGTCAGTTCATTAGACTAGAATAATCAGTCGAATCTGTGATAATGAAAATAATTCTTAGTTGCAGCCCTAAGTCTGTGAGTCCTATTACCAGCGGTTAAATTGGGATTTGTGATGTCGGGAGGCTCTGTGGTTTCAGGGTTCCCATGGGTGCATGTGTGTGCGCATAGATTACAAAATCTGATTATCATTTAACAAACTGAACTAAAGTATAACAAGGTAAGACAACCCCTCTGCTCTGAACACTAAAAGGCTAATAAGAGTTGTAGTATCCTTTTGTAAAAGAGAAACATCGTATAAGCAGAATATCAGAACAATTTACAGACAGTCAGTTTCTATATTTTTCTCCCTACCTTGCCTTCCACCTATCACTCTCGGCCGTCTGGGCTTTCTGACTGACAAGCGGGCTGAGGTCACTTCTTCTTCTTCTTCTTCTTTCCTGGACAGTCAATTTAACCCGTTTATTACTTTTCTAATTTGGCAGACCCTCCCTCACAGTGCCTGGTGCACCACAGCTCCAAGGTTACAGAGGAAGTTGTCAACATCAACCTCCAATTAGCACCACAGAGGAGTTGCACACTGTTCCGTGCCTGTTGTGCCTGCCCTGGGATTTCCCAGCATTAATACTGTTTGAATGATGTAACAGAAACAGAATTAATGACTGTCTCCCCTTGATAAGTATTTCATTAACATCACCCTGTGTTTTATCTACTCCCCTGCCAACGCCCTTGGTGAATCTTGTAGGTTTTTTAACATCCCCCTATCTCTCTCGGGTTCTTTTTCTCGTTTTTTTTCCCCCCACTTATCCCTGCACACTCCCTTCCTTCACTCTTCTCTCTCACAGAAGAAGCATTCGTCTGACTCATCCCTGGCTAATGCGAGGTAGGGTAAGGATGGGAGGAGGGGAGAAAAGGAGGGCAGGAGTTAGGATCTGACTCATGTCTCATATGACTTGAGATTAAGCCTGGGAATGTGGTGGGGTTATTGCTTTTCTGTGTCACTTATTTCACTTCATACTGTCCTCCTTGTGCATACGTACCTACTGTAATTCTATTGATCTCTTTTACACATCAGAGATGCATTTACTAATGTAGGCCTATTTTTTGATATGTGGTTAATGATTTAATTTGGAGTTGAAGCATTGTCAAAATACATTACTTTTGCCCTTTGTGCATAAAATATGATTAGATTAAATTCTAATGATCCTTGTGGGGAAACTGGGTTGATACAGTCATAAATAGACGTTGAATACCAAGAAAAAAAGACTAGCAACAGGACACATTGATGGTTGTTTGAAACTTTACATCCACATTTTTAACATTAGAACTGGTGAAAGAATGTTTTTGAAGCGTGAGAGAGATTTAGGATTTAGTGTGGATCACTAAAGAAAATCTGTAAAGAGCTATAAGCTACATACAATACTAAGATGCACACACTAATTACACCATGAAGGACAAGTGCTACCGAGGATCTGCCTTTGTTAGTGCAGATTATAGTTATCACTATTGCCCATGGCCTGAGAATGATCATATTTATGTCCAATTATGCCAAGCAGACTGCAGAGTGTTCAACGCATGTATGGTTTGTTTTCCCACCTGATCCCTATTGTCCTAGTTCCACTGTATATTTGTTTAAAAGCTGGTTTTAACTGTGACTTTGCTGTTGGAAGAACTGTTTCCAGGAAAAGCATCAGGCTGGCCCAGATGTCAGCTTAGAGGAGCTTTGTATGCGTAGCTGGGCTCGTTCCACCTCTCTCTCTCTCTCTCTCTCTCTCAGTCTCATGCGCACACACACACACACACACACACACACACACACACTTCCTGAGGTTTTGTATGCATAGCAGTACTCTCTTGTGAACAGAGCTTACTGGTATTAACCCAGTTTCACTTTTCACGCAACAAGGCCCTTTCCTGGGGGAGCAGCCTTGTGGGATCGAGAGAGAAACGGAGGAAGCTGGAAGGATGGAGTGAGGGACTGAGAATACTTGTATGAATGTCAGAGCCTTTTTTCGTCGCATGTGAAACAAAAAGCGAATTCTCCCAAAGTGGTTTCCAAGGAAACTGTGTTGAATGAAAGACTGGTGCAAACTGAAAAAAAGGTCATCATGGGAGGTGACCTCCCACAGTTTTGCGACTGTCATCTTCTTATTAAAACGGAACACTTACATATATAACCCTTACATACACATATATATTTAATTCTACTGTTTAGTAGCAGCAGGGCTTCGAACCGTGAACCTGGTAAAAAGTAGTTTGATCAAGTGCTGCTGTCATTTGTATCTTGTAGACTATTAGATCATATATACTTGACAAAAACAGTAATTTTTCATCCAGGTGGTGTATGTTTATTTCTGTCTGTGCCCTACCCCAGGTGCAGCTGAGCACCGAGTGCACGCGGGCCATGATGAGGATGACTTACTGTCCCCACTGCCGCGGCATGGCCTCTGCCAGACCATGTGCCAACTACTGCAGCAACGTCATGAAGGCCTGTCTGGCCAACCAGGCTGACCTCAACACCGAGTGGAGACATCTGGCAGGTGGGGAGCACACACACATTCACACATGCATCCAATTCAGCCATATGTTTGCTCAAACCCGACTTTGTGCAGTGAATACATCAGAATCCTTCTACCAGTGTACTACATATGAAACAATTCACAATTCCGTCACGCTAACTGTACCTCCTGTCTTCGTAGAAACGATGATGCAGGTGGCTGGTCGCTTCGATGGTCCATCTGGTGTGGAAAGCGTGGTCCTTACCCTCCCCAGTCGCATATCAGAAGCCATGTCTACCATGATGGAGAATATAGAGACCATCAACAGCAAGGTCAGAGCACACATTGGTACACACATACAGCTAACTAAACCATACAAACTACACAGAATACAATAAAGAGATCATGAAAAAGACATCAAATGATATTGTGAGTTAAACCGCCATTGCCACTGAATATCCCCGGTATCAAAATATTTGAATAGTACTGATCACAAACAAAATGTACACTGCACTCCCTTGTGATTTTAATTTGGTTAAAGACACAAAGTAGAGAGCTGTGCAGGCCTGTAACATACACAACACACCCTCAACATCATTGGATCATGCAGTAATAGTAGGTGTGCTGGTCTTGCTTCAGCCATGACCAATCAAATCAACCATTTCCTTGATTATTATATATGTGCATCTTAAATATGTGTAACTTTTGTCCTGCTTGAGGGAAGTAAATCAAAGTCAAACTGACAATCATGTATCCATAAAATGGTTGGCACTGTATTTTAAAAGGCCTTGAAAACCTACTTTGTTGCTTCTTTCTACGAGCCAGGTGGTCCTACATTAACACAAACAACTTTTGATTTCTGTATTTGTGTTTGTGTCTGTGCTCTTCTCAGTGGTTCACCATTGGAAATACAACAGTGACGTCACACACTTCCATGTACCAATCAGGATTTAGCGATGTTGGAATCAAAATGAGACAGAACTGTTGTCGTCATTTGCCTATGTAGCCAGGCAACTGTCAATCAAATCTGTTCAAAGTACTCCCACATTGTCTTGCTGAAGCACATTAGCTGATTGTTGCCTGTGTAATTATGACTATTTAAGGTTAAAGAGAAATAGATTTCAGGGGCTTTAAAATATTCATACCAGTCCCTCCAGAAAAACACGATTATGCGATCGCAGAATTCAATGCATAATCAGCCAAAGTCCGCATATTTATGCAGGGGTCGCATTTTTTCAAATACGCCGCACTTTCGCCACATAAATTGCCATTTTCCGCGCAAAATGGGATTTCATAATCCCCACATTTTTGTTGCAAAAACATCACATATATCTCAGCAGAAAGTTGAAAAATGTTGCGTTTACTTCACACAAGAGCAGCCATTTCCCCCAGTTGCCATGGGAACGTTATGAAGTGACATAATTTCACCTAGTGAGAATACGGTGTTGGGGGAATCACTTTTTTTTCTCTTTTTCATCAAACCGCAGTTTTTGCAAGTTCCCGCAATTTTTGCAAGTTCCCGCAATTTTTGCAAGTTCCCGCAATTTTTGCAAGTTCCCGCAATTTCATTGCATAAAATTGCATAAATATCCGGCATATTCCATTGTATTTTTTAAGAAAACGTGCCGCATAATCAAGGATTTTTGCCCGCAACAATCATAAAAAACTCTGCGTTTTTCTGGAGGGACTGTGATACTACTTGGTAAAGCAGTAGAAGTAAGAAAGTCAAAAGTCTTGGTGCAAACTGATACACATACCCTGGATCCATCAGTTCACAGACTGTGTCCCCTATTGCCCTTACATTTATTTGTTTATACAATTAACACCTATCCTACCACTACGTTAATGCTGTTGATTTAAAATAAAAGGATGTGAGTCATGACAGTGTCTGCGGGCCAAGCGTTTACTTCACCGTTTAATGGTGTTTGAGCAACAGTTTCATATGATCCTTAAAAGGCAACTGGCAGCAGTGGAAGTTGTTTGGTGAGGATGGAAAACAGTGGAGATGGTGAGAGGAAAGACAAAGCTTCCCCTGTGCTGGTTTGCTGTTAAAAAGCCTGGCTGGCTTAAGGTGAGCCAGAGTCTGGCAGACTGCCTCTGACCTGGTTCGGTATGGTAATCACACACAGCCTCAGCTTCTGATCTTCATCTCCAGGGGAAAGGGCCGTGTTGATCCCACAGAAGTCAATTCTACGGCCTAGGATTATGGTAGACAGACACTGTGTAGGACACATTATCTCCTATTTATAAAATCTGTTGACAACAAAAGCCATATGTTGTGCATGTCTGTGTACTTTCCCTATAAAAACATGCCGCATAAGTAAATATGCTTGAGGTCTATCTGCCACTACTCTGTTGTACAGTAACAGAGTCTATGCCATGTTTTTTATGTCCATTATTCAATCTGCTTTTGCCGCACAACACCAACGAGTTATGCTGACAGACATGACTGGAAGCTTAAGACAGGATTATTTTATAGTTATGTGTGAAGGTTCAACGGCTTGAGGCTCCTCTGAGCAGGCCAGATTGGATGACAGATTGACTGCAGTCTTACTGTATTCCCTGGTCTCCATTTATAAAATGTAAGCCCCATAGGGACAAGTAGTGCTTTCTGAGCTGTGAATCATTCTGCTGCAGCGACGCTGTGATTGACGCTTGGGGTCATGCAAATAACCACTACCACCCGTCGCTGTTGGCTTTCAAAAGGTAGAGATTTGTGTGTACTAATGTGCTCAAAGGTTCTTTGTGTACAAGTATGGGTTTATGGGGTTCTATTCAGAGAGCTGGTTTCAGCAGCATCGGCTTTCAGTCTTGTTAACACCAACACCAATATGAACCACATAAAGTAGGAAAATAAAGTTTATTGCCAGAGTCTGAAGCCTTACAGTTTAAGTTACTAGTTGAAGATGAATTAAATGATATAGCACTTAAATCTCTTTCGGCTCTCTCTTTGAAAGTTGAGTAAACTGTAAACATTTGTATGCCTCCGTGGCGGAGCCGGCCGTGGCTGGAGGCAGCAGGTTTTCAGGTTGTCCGTCACATTTGTGTGAATGCGATATCTCAGGACACCGTGGAGGGAATTTTCCCACCTGATGCCTATTTTCACTGTATATTTGTTAAAGTGCTCATAAAGTGCTTTCCCCCTTTCCTTTATTGTGTTGTATATTATTTTGTGCATGTTATAGGTTTACAAAGTGAAAAAAGCCCAAAGTCCACCCCAAAAGGACTTACCATCTCCAACAGAAAACACTGTTCACAAACTGCTCCAAACAGCTCTGTTGTAGTCCAGACTTTACTTCCGTGACGATCGTGCGTCACTTTGTAACACACGTTATAATGCTCGCCTAGCTGCTAGCATGGCACGCCCTCATACTCTGTGTCTGACTGGCTAGCAGTACTTACTGCGCATGTATGACTCCCAACAAAGAGTGAACAGAAGTGAGATGCCTCATTCTGTAGCTAAAACAGAGAGCTCAACACACAGGGTGAAAAAATGAGCTGCAGCAATGTGCAGTACAACAAATATATGGTGTTTTTTGAAAATGAAACCATGTAAACCTATTATGGTACAACCTCTAAATACAATTATGAACCTGAAAATCAGCATAATATGAGCACTTTAAAACAGTTTCCCTCTCTCTTTCTCTCTCTCTCACACACACACACACACACACACAAAGATTTTCTGTGCTGCCAGGTTGAAGATGTGTGTGACGCATCTATGTTTTGCCAAAAAAAATACACTTAATACCTTTTTATTAAAAGTCTTCACTGCATTATATTATGAGTCTAGACAGACATGGACGAAAACTGCAACTTGACTGGTTGGCGGAGGCATACAACCGCAAGGCGGTGATTCTAGTTCTGAACAGAACTGAGTTAATTTTCTCATTTCACCCTTTTTATTAACCTCTCATGTGTCCTCTCTCTACATTTCTGTCTTGTCTTCCCTTCACTGTCTCCTGCCCCAGTTGTTCCAGGCATGTGGCAACATCAGAGACGGAGGAACCAGCAGCATGGGACCCGACGACACCATGAAGAGAGGGAAGGTTACAGTGGAGGACAAGTTGGGAACCAGCTCTAATAAAATGGACAAACTGGTTCGTATTTACCGGGCTGAATCTGTGTCCTTATTATTGCTCTCTGATGACTTAATCTGGCCCATTCATAGTAATGGTTTATGACCCAGGAGCCATTGCTCATCATGGTCAATTAAACCCTTCTTGCCGTTGATTTCACCTTTACATAGACAACTATGGGGTGTTTAGAGGGGAATTAATGCTCGGATGGATCAATGACTCAGATGACTGAGCACTGCAGTTGGTTATTGAAGAAGCAGCAGTCTTTCTTACTCTCCTGTTTGAGTGTACCATGTAGTGTATCATGCTGTGATGTTGAACAAAGTGCAGAAGCTCATAAATTGTGCTCTTGTCAACTCTGCCTCAGGTGTCTGATGTAACCGTGAGACTGAGGGACATGCAGCCGTACTGGGTTAATCTCCCAAGCATTCTCTGCAGTGACAGAGTGGCCACTGGAACGGGGGCCGAGGATAAGTGTTGGAACGGCATGAACCGTGCCAGGTAAGGCATATAAACCCTATAAAGAAGTGTATTTCAAAATAAGACATAGAAGTACAACATGTACTTGATATTTTACTAAATAATGGTGTTTAATGCACAATATAACGGGTACTGTATGGTGCCACTGAGGTAATATTGTTTTTCTTTTCATTTTTGGAAAACAGTCAACTGTATCCGACTGTGTGTCTCAGCCACCAAATTTATTTCCCATCATATATACAGTACATGGTATTTGTATTGTATAGTAAAGCTAGACTGAGTAAGTTTTGAATGGAAGACATTTTATAATATTCCACTTACAAATGAAAACTTGAATTAATAAGTAACTAGAAGGGCACTCAGAGAGCGCAGACCTCCACCAAGGCCAATAGTCCAGTCTTCTATGCTATGCAAATCTGCAGTCACAACCACTTTATGTCTGGATATACTTCCAAAATGATTAGAAACAGTATTTCTCTCGCCAGTTTATTTAGCCCCTTTGCCTACAAGCTAGCATGACATGATACTCATACCTTCGCTCTAGCTTTAAAACTGAGCCTGCTGCAGCGTCTTAAAGACAGTCATGTCAGAGATCGCCGGCAGACCCGGGTGTTAAAGTAATGGTTTGACCACTATTTGAGTATTTATCAGAAGAACCAGCAGTCAGGACCACTATTAAACCTATGTTGCGACCACTATTAAACTTGCATAATGACCAATTTGAGGGTGACGCTGAGTAACGCTAATACTATAACTATAACATCATGATCAAAACAGACAAACTAAAACGCACCATGTAAATGTCGCCACTGAGTGTCTGTCTGTGCCAAGTCGCAGCTGCAAACGTAACGGAGACGGCCAAAATGCCACCATGCCCGTGAAAAAGAATTCTTGTATCCTCCTTGTGTTTCGGATGGGTTGTTTCTTGGGCCAGTAGTTTTTCCATTATCCTGCTGACAAGCAAAGCAACAAACAAAAAACATAACCTTCTTGGCAGACGTAATGAAACACATCCATGCTCATTTCAATCCACTCTGGGGTTTTGCTGATGCAGCCTTTTTTGTTCTGGTATGACCAGTAGCTCATGATAGGTAATGATAATGGCAAGGGTGGTGATGGCGCAGTGGTTAGAACACATGCCTTTGGTGTGGGAGACCTGGGTTCGATTCCCACCATGATCCATCAACCAACGTGTCCCTGAGCAAGACACTTAACCCCTAGTTGCTCCAGAGTAGTGTGACCTCTGATATATATAGCAATTGTAAGTCGCTTTGGATAAAAGCGTCAGCTAACATTACATGTAATGTTAGCGAACTTTAGATAGATATTGTTGTGTAGATTATTGAGTCAG
This sequence comes from Gymnocephalus cernua, assembly GCA_023631565.1. Taxonomy (NCBI): domain Eukaryota; kingdom Metazoa; phylum Chordata; class Actinopteri; order Perciformes; family Percidae; genus Gymnocephalus; species Gymnocephalus cernua. The sequence goes on along the minus strand of CM042436.1, from coordinate 18,151,791 downwards.
TTTGCTGACTTCCTCTTTACTTACGCTACTTTAGCTTGTTACAGATAAACATTTCAATCTTTTTTCACAAACAAGAAGTAAACACACTGCATCTCACCAAGAGACATATTAGTTGTTTCCTGCTTGTGGTCCCATTCCAAACTAGAGCTTAATAAATCAAGCCCGACCCTACCCAAGCCCGTGCACGTTGTGTCCGACCCGACACATTAACTGTAATTATGAGCCCGAGCCCGATTTAAACCTGACAATTTTTTAATATGTGGGCCGTTATAACTGACGTTCCCAACTTTGTTTGAGTTGTTTAAACTACAGAAATCTGTTTAGAATTATCTTAATGAATAATGCAACAAGGACGAAGCATGTAAACTGCACTGATTGTTTATTCAGAATGGCATGGATCGCAAATGAAGAAACTCGACCATAGCTCCTTCAGACGAATAGTGTGGGTAACAGATCAAGGCAGCAACACAATCAAAGCCCTGGAACCATATAGGAGACTTTCTTCACCACCTAATTAATACTGTCCTTCAGCGCTGCAGATGGGGGAGACACGATGTAGCACAGTTTACCTCGCACTCAAGTCAGTGCAGGACATACACCCAGAGCTTTCTCCCCACCAAATTAGGCTAATAGAGTAATGATTTTACAGTATAGGCCACTGTCAGTCTCCTAACGATGATGTCTTTAAAGCAGCAGATTCTACAGAATCCTGGGAAATGAAGCAAATTCAACGTGCTTTTATGCTGCCATTGCCACTTTGGGCAACAGTGTCCCTTGTTCAGCACCAGTAATATACTGTATAGTCTCCAATTAACTGTGATGAGGGGATGAAATGTCTTAGACTAGGTGCTTCCGTGTTAATCAAATGTTAATGTGTGCCAGGTACCTTCCCGAGGTGATGGGCGATGGCCTCGCCAGCCAGATCAACAACCCTGAGGTGGAAATCGACATCACCAAACCAGACATGACAATACGCCAACAGATAATGCAGCTGAAGATCATGACGCACCGTTTGAAGAATGCTCTCAACGGCCAGGATGTGGACTTCCAGGACACCAGTGAGTACTTCTACCATCACAGCCCACGAGTTTCGAAAGAACATTCACAAGAAACTTCCTCCCAGATGGCTCACCGATGATTAAAAGCTTTTTTAACAAATTCTAGATTAAGAGAAGTAACTCTATTTCTTTTTATCTGAGGAGGCGGTGAACTTCTATTTTAGCTTGTACGAGCTCTAGCAAAATGGCAAAAGGCAGAAAGTTTGGAGTTAAAATGAAGGTATAAAAATGCATGGCCTAAATAAAGGTGCCTTTTTGAATAATTGAGATCATATTTTCCTTCCACATAATGTATGTAACACAAGGCAAAATCCTCATCCTTTTTCTGGGGCCTGCACCTGGACAGTGAACCTCATAGTTTTTGCCAGTAGTTAAGCAGATGTTTAATATGTATGAGTATGTGGCAGTGGTCTTACTATGGTAATTCTATGAATACATAAGCAACACCGTTGGGCGTTGTGCAATACATAAGGTTTTGAGCATAGCATGATTTAACAGGAAATGTGCAATCTGGGTAGAATTAAGTGCAGTATTAGGGGGAGGATGTGCTGTGGGTTCTTTCTCTTTCTTCTGTGAGTGTGGGGGAAAGTAGGGGGCTCCTGTGTGAGGATTTTGTTGGATGTTTACTGAACGCATTCGGATGAGATAATGTATGTTTTATGTACACTTACATATTTTACCGTGTTCATGTGCAACGCGTCGCCATTTTTGTTGTGTTCTCTCGACTGCCCGAGACAAATTTCTCCTATAGGAGACAATAAAGGCTCATCTTATCTTAAATTGCATGTATGTCGTACCATTAAACTCATGTCCCAACCCTCTGTTTGTAGGTGATGATGTCAGCGGTTCAGGAAGCGGCACGTGCGCCGACGATATGTGCGCCCGTGGCCCACGCCTTGTCCCCATCACCGACCGACCCAAATTCTTTCAACCCCCTCCAGTGAACGAAGGGGTGAAAGGAAACAGCGGCAAGCAGAACCTCCCCTGCGTTACCATTTACCTGCTTCCACTGCTTATTTTGCTGCTCCGGCGATAATTGACGGGGAATCTACCAACTGGGACTGAGTTCGGGACACGGAGGTTGGGGAGAGTGTGAAAGGGGAGGGATGAGAAGTTGGGGGTTAGTTACTTTGCCAAAACTAAATACTAAGTATAAGGAAACAACAACAAAAATTGCTTGGATGGACTTTTGGTTTTGGATTAGAACACAATGGAATTATGAGTATTCATAAATGTTTTGGTTCTGCTCTTTTCTTTTATTTCTTGCTATATTATGACACCATTAGAGCTGGTCTTTTCGCATCGTCTAATGTTTTGTTTCTGGGTTTTGGGTTTTCTGAGATTATATCTGTACCTAAGACATGTGTAAGACTATATTGCTCACAGTATGTTGGTGTTGACACCACAGGGAGAGGGAGAATGGGGCTTTGCAGTGGCGCTTAGATACATATATTTGTTATTCCACTCCTTTTTTTTTTAAACAGCACTTGTGTTCAGTAGAATTATTTATTGATCAATAACCCATACCAGAGCCCAGAGTGGTTTAATCACTCCCCAATATTTATAGAAAATATAGATGAACCACAAACTTAAATGAAATACAATATTGATGACTTTTAAAGGAGGATAATCTGGACAGCACGGCCCAGCAGACCTCTTAATGCATTAAGCCTCACAATATGATTACACTCACACACACACTCTCTCACAGCAAGGATGCGAGCAGTCGGCGTCAGCACTTTTTTGCCATTTCATCATGTAAGCTGAAATAATAGCCGTGATCACATTCACACTGACATGATCGTCTAATGTGGGAGTAACGTGACCCGTCCGCCACCCCATCCACTCGCTCATCCCTACATTCCCCCTGCTGGGGCAGATCTCCCCCTCTCTCTCCCTCTCTCTCTCTCTCTCCAGACTCTGCTGGCTGTGTGGGATCAACTCGAGAGTCTGGTGTAAGCAAAACACACGCTGGGCCGGGCCAGGTCTCAGATGACAGCATCTTCCCACTATAGAGCGCTGTATGTGGAATGGGGGTGTCAGATTAAGATTGCCATCACAGCAAAGGATTGACGGTTCATGATTTTGGGAACGTGTAGCAGAACAGAAATGTACACAGAAGCAAAAACACTGCTGTCATGTAGCGCTTTTTTGTCTTTTCTTCCAGTATTCTTTTGATGTGCACAGCAGAGCAACAATATAATATGCATAATTTTGTGTGTTCCCTGCAAAGGCCCAGTGCTCCTGTGATTAGCATTGAAATTACAGCTTGCATTGCAGCAGCGATCCATATCACAGTAACAGCCACACCATGCACGTCTTTGAATCGTACTTACCTGTTTGTATGGCAGACACATGCTTTTGGTTTCTTCTTCCAGAAAACAAAAATCGCCAGTTAGCTATCAAAATGAACGGCATCTTATGCTATAATAACTTTTATTTCATTCATCATCCTGTCATCGCGTATCCATATCTGCCTTCCATTTCTCTGCTACTTTTCTATATCAGTGCCTCTTTATTCCCACCCCCTACTCCCGCTACCCTTCTCCCCGCTCATCAGTTATAATGACCTTTTAAAGCGTCCCTCATGCTTCTGCAGTACATGGTGGCAAGGCAATATGACAATGACACAGTGTTTCATTATGTGTCAACCTTATTGGGAATGTTGTGGGAATACCGTTTTAAGGCTTTTCCTGATGAGAAGCTTGTTGGGGAGGACGCATACCACATGTGTGTACAGGATGATGGGACGATAGCTTGCATGTGTGTATATTTGTGTGTGAATGTGTGGACTTGTCTTTGATTGATGGAGCAAAAGAGGGACAGACGATAGAACCTTTATAAATCTTGTTTGGAGGGCACGGAAATGGAATGTATTAAAATGTATCGGACGAGTCATTGTCTGACTTAGTGCGATACAACTGACAGCAGCGGGAGATTAATATAGCTCATTTTCCCCCCAAAAAATGGATTTTCAGCCTACTACTGGAATAACTCCCAATCCATATTGATGGTATCTCTGCTTGTCAGTATTGTATGTGACACATACATTTAATTTGGAGGACGGAAATTGACACATAGTTTTAAAATACATCACTGCTTTAGTTGCACGTTGGGACAATCCACCGTGATTCATTTAATGAGTAAAACCACATCTATTAGATGCCTAAGGTTAATTACTGCTCTGAAAATAGGTGAGGCTGTTGTCATAAGTGTTACCTGACATGCTACTTTGATATTTTCTTTTTTTTTCCCCCGACTTGCTTAATTATTGATGGCTATTTTTGCTGTGCGTATGTGTGTCTATGTGCGCCGTGTGTCTGTCTTTCTGTTAGTCCCTGGTTAAAGAAATCTGCCTGTGACTGCCTTTGACACTTTGTCTAGGGTTGGGGTCCATTTTTAGATTCAAAAACAGAGATATAGTGATATTAGATAGGGGGAAAATACATATATTGAACATTAGTCTTCTTTTTGTGACCCTCTAGTCAAATCTGAATTTGAATGTGAAAGTCCACATTAAGCCCTGTAAAGCATGAGAAATGACTCCAACTGTGATGGTGACATTCCAATTCAAAGACAACTTGCGACTCACAACTTCAGTTTCAATGACTGCCTCACAATGTCATCGGCTGAAATTTGCACAACCCCCCCCAACCCTTCTCTCCTCCTCAACCTTTTGATCTCATTAATTTGTTGCTCAAAGTCCCCCTCCCTTTTACAAAACCTGCACTTTTATGAGGCCAATGAATGGCATTGTCTGCACAAAAACATCACAAGATGGTCGATCAATACGTGAGTCAACACCTTCCAAAAACGACTATTGATTGTGTGTATGCAGATAGATATGGCCCAGCAAGACGTCTCCTGTTCAACTATGGTGAAACAGTGTAAAAACAAAGCAGCAGGAAGAAAGGTTTGTCCAGAGTGCTGATCTTAGATCAGTGTGTGCACCTTCATCCTGCACTCATTCATTAAGTGGAAAAATGCAAAGCTGGTTCCCCCACCATTTAAAGACGGCTTTATTCTACACTGTTTGTTGAATACCAGGAATTTCTTAAAGGTGCCAATTTATGAGGAACAAAGTACTTTTACTTCTCGTTTTTATGTACTTTGGTTTTGTTGTTATCAGAAATCTATGGAGAGTTTGTGCTGATGTCGAAGATAGATGCCGGAAAGAGGTTGAAAAATACAAATGTCTCATTTGCTGTTGTACCTGAAATCTTGTGTCAATTATATACATTGTAAGATTTTCAACATGCCAGTGTCCTGTTTCTTTAATTGTGTGTGTGCGTGCGTGTGCGTGTGTGTGTGTGTGTGTGTGTGTGTGTGTGTGTGTGTGTGTGTGTGTGTGTGTGTGTGTGTGAGAGAGAAAAATAAAATATAAAAAGGAGATATATACTACATTTATTTATTTACCAGGGACAGTGCACATTAATCAAACTTTCAGTTTCCACTTGTAAATGTGCCAGATATTGCTAATGAGCTCATTTTCATCTGTCGTCCCTCGGCAGGTTGTATATACTGTATTGTTTTATACAAACATATGGATGAACTATAATGGGTTTTAAATTCTATTCACAAACCGCGTAACTCACACAAACAACATTCAGATCCATTGTATCTAGGTTTTTAGTGTTTGCTCTTCTTGAAATTGTCCATACCATCCGCCCAAAAACATTTCCCAGAGCGCACCGGGGCACACTGCCACCTAAAAAAGGCCAGTGCACTCCAGTGATGATGTCAGAGGTGGCAGCTGTTGTCTGATGTTGCCACACAGGAGTAGGGGGGGGGGGGGGGGGTAGGGGGACTGCCACATGCTCAGAGCACACTAAGTGCTTTATCTTGTTTCTGTGTGTAGACAATGAAATCCCCCCCTCCTCCTCAGGATGGTTTTAACAAGGTGTAGGCTACTTGACCATGATCCTGTGGGAGACTGAAATGCCACACTTCACATACAGCTCTGCTTTATACAAAGTGCTTTCAATACGTGAACAGAAGCTAAGGACTTTGTGGTTCTATAGTGCAGAGCTAAAATATGTCCATGTCTGTCATGAGGTTGCAAAGTATAGGAGTGAAGAAAGCCAGGAGAGAATTGAACATGCAGTTGGGTCAGAGCAGCAATATTTAACCAAGATTATGAATATTAAATGATGTCACAATACGTCTCATCTGCCATCCTATCTGCCTCTGAACAGTGCTAAAATACGCAGTCTGTCCTTGTAGGTCGACCTTCTTCACACCAACGTCTGTTTGATGTCACAACATGGGGATTCAAAGACAAACTGTGTCTGAATAAATTTACCAATCCCAGTTCTCAAATTGTTTTTAAAATCAATCTCATACTTAATATAGCCTATTTCTGCTCATAGGTAGGGTGCATTTCTCTCCCGACAGTGAGACAATTGTATTATTCAATTTCAGGGAAATTATTACTCACTTCTCTGCAGTCCTCTTCCCTCGGCAGCTGCTTCTGAACAAACATACAGGGAGACGCATTCACATTCTCAGCTATTGATTGTGTCAGAAGCTTTTCACCTTCTCTCTCCTGCCCACAGCTCTCGCCCACTGCACAAAATGCCCTATTGTCAGCCTTTTGGCTTCCAGCTTGGCCTTTGGTTCAAAGCACTTTTATGAGTGATTGCTTTACAACCTTACATGGTTTCCCTATTTGAAATATCAGTTGTCACTTGTCAAAAAAATATCCTCAGCTCAATACACCTTGAACTGCTTTTGCCCCCGGGCTCCATCGTGCCTTACGGTAAACACGCAGGATTGTGCACTTAATATCTCATGGAACCCATTCAAATATATTATTCACTGAGATGTAATGCATGCAGGGTAATGGTGTACTCCTTAACATTTTGAAAACAATACCATTTCAGCATGAGAGCAACACATTGGTTAGCTGAATTAGGTAAAAATTGTCTTTCTGTCTGATTCTCTCCTCGGCAGCAGGTGCTAGGGGTAAACCTATCCATGTTTGATAGATTAAACATGGCATTTTAAAGGTGCTCTAAGCGATGTTGGGTGACGTTACTTCTTGTTGACGTTCGAAGTATTGTCAAACAAAACTAGGCTAGCTCGCCCCTCCCTACCGTGCTTTTGCGCACTAACCCCCCAACCCCCACCCCCACATCCTTCTTGTCGGTTATTGGCTGGAATGCTGGAACACTGTTTGTTATGTTTGGTGGTGCAGGTTGGCCAGTTTGTTTTTGTTGCCGTTTGTGGAGCCTGGGCTGTCTACAGAGACCGCGTTTGTTTACAGTGTGTTCAGGGGACAGGCAGCTAGACAATAGTGAGGAGATGTTTGCTGTATGTGACAAAAAATGTTGTAGCCTAAAAAAAGTGTGACATCACTAGGATTGGGTACCGAAACGCGGTGCCAATAGGGCACCGGTTCCGATGTAAACGGTAGTTAACGAGACCGAATCAAAACGAAACTTTCGGTTGTCATTTCAGTAACTGACTTTTTTTTTCAGAAGCATCGCTGCACGGGACGCTACGTTACCGTTAGCTAGTAGCTGGGTTAAACACAATGGTTAAAATGCTTTTTACGTTTTTACGTTAAGCGGTGTAAAGTGTGTCTGTATTTCCCTGTAGAGGATTCCAACATGGAGACGTAACTCGCCAGCCTTCGATGCATTTTAAATTATTGTAAAATACCCATTTCCCATCTGGTGCTTGTTTTTGTCATTTACCAGCAATTTACTGGTGAAATAAGTCATTGTTATAAGTTATTGTTGTTACATTATTAATCAATCATTTAATTTTGACCATATGGCCTTAGCAATAACAAGCCGTTCTTTAATGTCACTGTCGTTTTGTGCTCCTTGATATTATATACATTATAAATATATTATATATATTTCGGTTCAGGCACTGTTTAGGCACCGGCACTGTTTTAAAAGTCTTGATTTAGCACTGGTATCGGAAAAAACCCAAACAATACCCAACACTAGACATCACTTAGAGCACCTTTAAGTAGCTATCCTAATTGTCTTAGCCGCTTTATCCCATATATTTAAATTTAAATTAAACAAAGAATGTATGCAGGTCTTGAAGTTGAGCTAAAAATACTCAGAGGCTGTTCTCCATCTAACTCTTCCTACAAGGCTGCAAATGTGTGCTGTGCTCTTTTGCCTGATCAGACATATTCTATCACCTTTTTTCTCACTCTTTGATCTGCCTTGCAATTGAACTAAAGCCTCCCGCTCCCTCTCTGATTCTCTCTCTCGCGCTCTCTCTAGCTGTCTCTGAGTTGTTAGATAATTTTACATGGGTACTTATAGTTGGGATCAAGGGCTTCACATCATTGCCTCTGTCAGGCGATTAAATATGAGATGGTTCAAACTACAAAAAGGTTCACACAGATATAGTTCTCCTCCCTGAGGTTGTACAGTACAAATGCACGTACTGCCACCCGGTGGGGAAAGGGTCTCATTACATATTAAGGGAAAAATGTGTTTACTCAAAAGACAAGTTGGGATGAGAGTAATGGTTTCTGTTGGTGGTGTGGTGTTGATGGTTTATGAAATTAAATGAAATACAAATGATGATTATAAGGACAAACTTGACCAGACCAAAACTGCTTTAAATGCATGAATGATCTCTGCAATTTCATCATAAGCCAACAGATACAATTAACTGTAACTGAACTGTGTAAGCCCCCATGAGGCTTTGACTGGATGGCAATGACTAATGTGATATGTTACATACTTGTACTTTTGTACTCTGTATTTTTGTACTGTATTTGTTCAATATATTGTAAAGTATAACTAGTCTATATAATATTCAGACAGTTAATGAATATGCGGCTCCAGAAAATCTGTAGCATGGTGTCAGTGCATGTTGAACAGCTTTATGTAGTGGGTGACTAGAGGACTGTTGTAATTGAAGTTAGATGCTGATTATAAGGGTGGGGGAACAAATTGATACAGCTATATCGCAATATTTTCCATTGCAATACTGTATCGATACACAAACGTCAAGTCTGGAGCTTTTATTATATATATATGTCGGTCACTTTGTCTGCTTGACAAAAAAGATGGTGGAGAATGGATTAAGAAGAAAATTGCAAAAAGATCAAGATCCAAATGCAACAATAGAATATACATGTTTATGTTAATTTTAAATGATATGATCCCAAAACGATACACTTCAGAATGGATTCAGTTCCTGCTTGTCACCAGCAGGGGTCAATGTTACTTTGTCGGATTCAGGGTACTACACTGTTCCTAATAGTGATACTGTATGAGAAGATATGTAGTGAGTCAGAGGCCAAAGCTAATTCAGGACATTTTCACTTTTTTTTTAAAGCATTGTTCGCGGAAAGGCTGGCAGGAATACAACTGACATTATCATACAAAAAACACACCGTTTAGAAGGTTTTTTTAAACCAAGGACCCCTTAACTGAAAGAGAGATGGACCAGGGACTCCCTACTACATATTATGTATAAAATTAAGTGGCATATTAAACTGGGCCTACAATAACGTGTAGGGCGGCCTAAAGCCTTTCTACATACCTTTTTTTGCACAGAATACTAAGCTTTTAAAATAGCCTAATAATTGTTGGCATGATTTTAGAAATCACGTTTGAATGTTAAACATACATGTGACACAGTGAATCCTTACTGACTACGTTACCTATATGCCAGTTAGCAGTGGATTTATATTTGCTAATAATATATTGGATTTGTGTTTACTGATGTTCATTTTTGAAAAAAAGTTCAAAAATTAACAATAATTTTGAGGCTCCGCTTAATTGACTCTGAGGACCCCCAAGGAGTCCCGGAACCCCTGTTGAAAATCCCTCGCTTAGAATACACATGCACTAACTGAAGTAACCCTTGGCACTGACGGAAGAGTGATGGGAAGTCTGGGAAGTGATGATGCTAAATCATTCTCATTCATTTTTAAAGCCCCAGTGTGTAACATTTGTAGTTGTTCATTATCAAAATCTGTATTGCCCTTCACAAAGTTGTCCTTTTTTATGAATATTGACCACCACCATCAATTCCAAGTATTTCTATTGGCTTGAAATTTTACATTTGCGCTTACATGAACTGGGGTAGACGCTCCATAGCCATGCGCCATCTTGAAATACAGTATCCCGTAGGGGACATACAGGCTATACTGCTCCGCATTTCGTGCTTTTCACTCAGTGGCACTGACTGTGACTGACTGTTTTCTTTAACTGTCTGTGACTGTGACGTATGCCAGGGAGGGAGGGGGAGAAGATTACTTGCGACTCACCGGCGGCAGATTTGAAAGCCTGTTGCGTCTATTATCGAGGACATGTAACTGAGTCGCCGATGAAATTAAAACGACAACGTGACAGGCAAAGGAACAAGACCAAAGTTAATATTGTTGTGGCTTTTCCAAGATGGAAAAAGCTGATGAGGAGCAAGGATTTTAAAAGGGACACCGAAGTTGCCTGCTTTCTTCTCAACAGGTAATTCTGCCTATTTGTGTAAATTAGAAGTTTTATAGTTGCTACTTGCTTGGCTAACTATAGCATGGTTGTGCATAACGCTAGAACAACGTCTAGAATACTTTTCCTCGTGTCAATGATGAAAAAGGATTGTCTACCTTGTAGCATAAACGTAATCATATGTGCCGTGATTCCCCTGGCAGACAACTCACGTCATGGAGTTGTAACACAGACTAGCTACAGCTAGAACAGCAGCGTGTAAACGACGGAGACACTAAGAGATCATTTCAGTTTCATTGACATTGTTCATGCTGCTCAGAGAAATATATTAAACACACAAACCTCCGTTGCTTCTCTCCTACGCTGTAAACATCGCCTTACACTATTAATCTCGTAAAATATACAGAATAACGATAGCACTGATACTTTACTAACATTAGCTTGCATATGTTTGGGAACCTGATAGCTGATGTTAGCAATTAAATGGTTCCAGAATAACGTAAAACTGTTATTACACTGGAAGGGACACTCACGGACGAAGTTGTTGCTAATTTCGGGTTCGGCCACCGTAGGAGTTAGAACGCACTCGGAATGGGGGGGGCTACAAAGTGTACAGTTGGTTGTCATATACAATTTCACCGCTAGATGGGAGAAATTCTTACACACTGGGCTTTAAGTAACCTTTCCGAACGTTATCTGGCTTAAGTCAACAACTATAAAACAGAAGGAGCTGGCCAGACCACACAGATAAGCAGGTGTAGGTGTGTAGGTTGCGATATGCTAATTCTTTAAGAACTGTAGAAGAAGACAAATTCTGCCCATATGATGTGCAGTCCTGTTGTACACACACAGCAGCTTTATTTTTATCTACAGCTGCACACTCCACTCCAGTAGGTGGCAGTATTCAGAATAACAGCCTCCAGAGAGTCAGTGAAGAAGAAGAATTCTCAATTCTCTAGAGCTCTAGCTCCTACATGTTGAGTCTAACAGAAGAAGAACTTTCAGGAAGTTGTGTAACTTAACAGTACTGCAGAGATGTACCACAGCATGGCAAGGTAAGACCCACTCTATATTCTGTACTATTTTAAACTACACTCTTACAGTTAATGTCTTCCCAACCTTTGGCATACATTTCATGATGTTTTCATACACTGTAAGTTAATGTTTAGCGCTCCGAATTCTCCATACTACATAGAATAGCCAACTATGTTTTCCTCTATACATATAGATGAATAATGTGACTATTTATGGACCCCCGAAACTGACAAGAGGCATCAAGCTGTTGTATGTTTACATTAAGTGTTATTCACCAAAACACATTGTGTGTGCATCCTTGAGGCCTAACCAGGGCTGCACTGGGACAAAAAAAAATCGGCCCTGGCATTTTTGCTCCGGGCAGGGGCCCAGCACAATCGATCGAAAGCCACCCACCAGTAGGCCTACACCATCCTTGCAGTCTGTACTGTAGCCTACTCTTCCTCCAAACTACTCAAGGCTGTGTAGTAAGTGCCATGGACAAGTGTCCCAGTGGAAGTGGAACGGGTGACAGCCTCACTTTATGATAGCTTTACAATCAGTATCTTATTACCATCAACATTAATTGGATTAATCATCATCATCATGGATGGCACACACACACTCCATTCCTGCGAGTCCCTGCTAATCATGAAGCTACTCCATGTTTACCGCTTCAACTACACTCTCCTCCTGTCATGCTCATTCTGTCCCTCCTCGGGTTCCCTGTCACACCCCTGTTCCTCTTGCCGGACAGTGGCCATGGTCATCCTCCTCGCTTTCCAGTTCCACCTGTTGCTGCACAATGTCGGGCACTGTAAATGTTGAAGCCACTGCAGCACGTGCAGCAAACATGTCTGGTTATTTATTTATTTATTTATTTATTTTTGGCCCACAACTTTGCCACACCTCTCTTGCGCTTTGGTTGATCCATTTTGATGCCCTTATCCATCCACACATTTTGGGCTGGGAGCCATGGCATCTGACATGAGAAACAGAGAGGACAGAGGGGGAGGTGTGGGGCCTAGTAAGAAATGTGATTGGGCCAGCCCAGTGTCAGTATAGAAAATGGACCAATGGGCAGCTGTGTCTGCTTTATGGGCCAAGTTGTTTTTTTTTTTATTAAAAACGATGAATTAAATTATATCGGTCCCAAGGTGCATCGGCCCACCAGATTACCAGTCTAGCACTGGGTCTCACTAAGGTGTTGAATGCATTTCCTTTGAATAAAGTCCATCCAAATCCAGTGTTTACTATCTTGCAATCTTCTTCTTTCCTGTCACTGCAGGAAAAGCATAGGTGTAAACAATTAAAAAAAATAATGATAGCTGAGTTTGTGCCAGTTTGTAACAATAGAGAAAGGTAGCCTACATATATTATAGTATTAGCAACATAAACATGCCAGGCATTCTTAGATGATACCTTTAAAACATAGTCTCTGGTGTAACATGTTCAATTGTAGAAATAGCATGTTGTTTGTGTTAGGCTAAGGAGAAAAAATATTCTGACTAAATGTTGCTTTCACCAACTTCAATAGGTCAACAAAGAATGTAACCTGATTAATTGCCACACTGAAATATCTCAATGAAACACTACTTTAAAAGGTAATTCAACAATTCACAAATTGGCGGGAAACAATAAATCACTTCACATAGGCAATACAATAAAGATGATATACTTTCCACATTGGAAAGGCATTCAAATTGAGTTAAAGAGTTGTAATAAGGTCATCAACATTAGCAAACTACAATTAACAAAAGAAACTCACAAGTGACTTTAAATTTGTGCCAGAAAAATGTTAGAAAATGATGTCTTTACATTTTGTCAAGAAACTTTTGTTTATTTCTGCATTATTTCACATCTATCAGTTTGCTTTGAAAAATATATCCCATCTATCCCAATTAAGAATTCTTTGAGCACCAGCCTCTGAGGACAAGCAGCAATAATTTGTGTGAAGCCATGTCTAATTGCAGTTGCATATTTTGATCGTTAGATGGCGCTGTGGCAGCACCGTATGGCTGATCATAGCAGTAAATCAAGTGTTGTGTGGCACCACAGGATGTGTTTTCACTCAATGCTGGGAAGTGGCAGTGCTCCAACAGCAGGCATGCCTTCCTCATGCTGCACACAAAGGGGAAAAAAAGCAACACAAATATATAATTTACACAAAGGCTACAGTGCCGACACACTTTTCCAGCAGCTTGGACCGATTCCTGATGACGCTTCATCAATCCATCTGACATTTGAGCAACCCACGGGGACTGAAGCCGTCATCTGTGACCTCAAACAATCCATAATAACCTCTGACCCCCTGACCTTCTCAGTTGTCATGTTGCTCTTGGAGTTCAGCTGGGAGTGGCTGGAGCTGCAGAGAGAGGTCAGTCTGCTGAACTTGTCACTCTGTCTGTCCTGGAGGACAAAAGAAGAGGACAGTCCACTTTGTTAAGTCCTGTAAGCCCTTCAGATGAATTGCCACAATTTATCTCACATTAGTATGTATCTCATTAGTCATCACAAGATATTTGCGAGAAGCAGAAGCAAACAGTAATGCGGAATTAAGCAGTGACATTTCATAATGTTAACATTTTTGGAATTAAAGAACCTGGAAAATGAGTTGACCCAAGCAAAGGCTTAATTATGCTTCTTGTGCTCTCTGAGGCATTTAGAGCATTTGCAGTCAATTCCACACAACAGTTCAGGCTTACCCCCTCCTCTGGCACAATTGTGCGATCAGGATTTATATGGCCTCTACATTAATATTTCATAACTCTTTTAAGATTATATTTTTGGCATTTATTTCTGACAGGACAGCTTTAGACATGAAAGGGGAGAGAGAGGGTGGAATTGTGAATTTAATAGTCATCCGGCTGTCCTCATGTCCACCCGAAATAGTAATATCTTGTTATGCGCCAGGAAATGATCAGATTTTTAAATTGTGTTCAACAACATGTCAAGATAAATTGTGCTCAGTTTAGTGATAACAGAAATTGTATGAAGGCAGAGCTTATTTTGGAGTAAAATAAATCTTGATTAAATGTGCTAACAGGCATTAATAAACCTGTAACTTTGCAATGCCACTGGGAATTAAACCTCACTGAAAGCTAAATATTTAATACTTTTTGTGTTATCCAAGACAACCTCGAGCTGTCTCGCCACTATCCACAATTTAATTAAAATGTATTCAGTTTTGAGCAGGTCTTCCTTTTCCTCTGTGAATTGCATTGTGGTAAAACAAAATCAAACTTTTTTAGTACGAATACTGACCTGTAGCATATAAATGTTGTACCTTTTCCAGTGTGAACGCACTACTACTACTACTACTACTACTACTACTTAGGGCTGTGCAATATATCAATATAATATCGATATCGTGATATGAGACTAGATATCGTCTTAGATTTTGGATATCGTAATATCGTGATATGACATTAGTGTTGTCTTTTACTGTTTTAAAAGTCTGCATTACAGTAAAGGCATGTCATTTTCTGAACTCACCAGACTGTTCTAGCTGTTCTATCATTTGCCTTTTCCCCACTTAGACATTATGTCCACGTTACTGATGATTATTTATCTAAAATCTAAGTGTGAAGATATTTTGTTAAAGCACCAATTGTCAACCCTAGAATATCGCTGCAATATCGATATTGAGGTATTTGGTCAACAATACCGTGATATCTGATTTTCTCCATATCGCCCAGCCCTACTACTACTGCTACTACTACTAATACTACTAGTCAAAAGTCTGCTATAGTCAAAATCTGCTTAGCCTCTTAGCTGACTGTTGAACAGCTACATTTCCCAGCAGAACGGTGAGACGGTGGGGATCTCCTCAGAAGAAGTAGTGGAGGTTTAACTTGGACTGCTCAGCTTGCCATGCCACTGCAATCCTACAGTAGGAATGGTGAACTGAAAATGAATACGTGGATAAGCCAGACTGATGTGGTTGCTACTTTGTAGTAATCAAAATGCATGCTTTCTTCATCGGCTCTGTTGAGAAGAGATCATTTATTGTAGGTGGATTAAAAAACATTCCATAAAGTAGACTGAGGCTACCAAAGCTTTGTATTAGTCATAGGGTTTTTTCTTTAGAAAAAATGAGCACTTGATGAAGATGCTGTCACTGTGAAAGATTTCAACTTGGTAACACTTTACTTGAAGGTATCTACATAAGAGTGACATGACAGCGTCATGAACGCATGACACACATGGACCCTAACCATAACCATAACCTTAAGCCTAACCATAACTAGTCATGACAAAAATCAAATGACACCTACTAAAATAATCGTTATATCATATGACTTGTTTATAATGTTTATGACACGTTCATGACAGTGTCATGTCACTCTTATGTAGATACCTTCAAGTAAAGTGTAACCTTCAACTTTTTAGGAAAAGGAGTACTGGGGGACTCTGGCCCATTGGTCCTTTAAATCTGGTTTCTCATTCTACCTGTCTTGTGTGTTTTAAACTCTTTCTTCCCTCTATACACACACACACACACACACACACACACACACACACACACACACGTATGCATATTCGACAGGTCATCCATCAAGCTTTCAATGAGCTGAGGATCTGGGAAGTGTGGTCTAAATGAGAAATCATTGACTGGGAAACTATGTGGTAATGGGGTCTGCTTCTGATTGGATTGAACCAAGAAAAGAGAGATGACTGAGCCACCTGCATTTATGTGGTAGGGGTGTAGACTCAAAATGAGCGGCAAAATAAGAGAAAAGGGTAGACACAGGGAAATGTGGAGGAGTGATACAGTGAGAGAGATGGGATTGGAACAGTTAATTGCTTTTCTCACTAGTGCTCATTGCTTTTAACAACATAACGCAAAACAATGATTAACAATTAGTAATGGTCAACAAGTGTGATAGCGTGTTTTGAGAGTGTGTAATTACCAATATAACACACATTCTGTGTGCAAAACAAGGTTTTGACATTTAGGATTTGACATGGGCTTTGTTGCATTTTTGTGTGTTTTGCGTGCGTGTGTGTGCGCCCTGTCACTGAGCCTGCAACAGGCCGATAATGCTCCGAGCATCACCTGGCAACAACGTTTATTGATCTGATGATGCATGCTGGAAGAAAAGATAGCTTTCAAAGGTCAATGTAAATATCAGAAGGTCAGGGTGTTAACTCGGCACTATTGTTTGTTGGCGTGTGTGCATGACTGCATAACTGCTGTGTAGATGTGTGCTTGTGTTAAATAAGGTCATTATCCAAATAACAAATGTCCAAGTGCATTGTTGTCCCACGGCCAACTATCATGTTACACTTTCAGTCATCCAAGCAAAAAGCATTGAGCACCGCTGTTATGACATTTATTGATGGCTTGTGCATCTTTTTATGAATCCTTTTTATCTTTTCTGCTTTCACATCCATCATTACATCCTGTGTGTGTGTGTGTGTGTGTGTGTGTACGCGCATGTGAATGTTGTATGATAGAAGCTAAGGTGCATCTTTTTAATTAGAATGTAGTGACCCTGTGGTGCACAATAAAACCTCAACTTGGAAAAATAAAAATGTAATACAGCCACAACAAAGAATTCAAAAAACAAAATGCAATCACAAACTCCAACACTCAGAGCAATTAATAAGAAAAGACTGCAAAATTTTCAAAGCAAAACAAACTTGAATTAAGTTGAATCAGTCTCATATAATGAAGTAATTAATTAATCAGACTTAAAAATAGGCTTTGAGTTTAGGTGCTCTAACTGCAACAACCTCTACAGTTACTAATCTGTGTCCCTATGTTCATAATGGTTATAGACATATTCAGCATTCAACTACCAATTAATAACATGAGCATTTAAAGTGCTCATATTATGTTCATTTTCAGGTTCATAATTGTATTTAGAGGTTGTACCAGAATTAGTTTGTGTTTTAATTTTCAAAAAACACCATATTTGTTGTACTGCACATTGCTGCAGCTCCTCTTTTCACCCTGTGTGTTGAGCTCTGTTTTAGCTACAGAGTGAGGCATCTCACTTCTGTTCCATCTTTGTTGTTAGTCGCACATGCGCAGTAAGTACAGCTAGCTTGACAGTTGCAGAGTATGAGGGCGTGCCACGCTAGCAGCTAGGTGAGCATTATAACGTGTTACAAAGTGACGCACGTTCGTCACGGAAGTAAAGGCTGGACTACAACAGAGCTGTTTGGAGCAGTTTGTGAACAGTGTTTTCGTCCCTTTGGGGTGGACTTTGGGCTTGTTCACTTAGTAAACCTATAACGTGCACATAAGTATATAACGCAATAAAAAGAGGAAAATACAAAAAAGCATAATATGAGCACTTTAAAGTGGTGGTTCAACCTAATAACTGTCAAAAAAACCCACTGTTATCACTGTATAAATATAAACGACAGACCTTGGTTTCCAATGTAAACCATTTGCAATAACTACAAAAGACAACCTCAATACATGTTCCCGCAGTAATAACCACAAAGCCATTATTTAGATGTGTATCAGTTATAGGGGTGGAACGGTATGCCTACGTGTATTCATACTGAACCGAAACGGTACGGGCGTCTCGGTTCGGCACATGAATTTACACGGAGAATACACAGTATAAAAACAAATAAAACTTGCATCCAAATTAATTAATGTAATACGGAACTACTGTTAGACATGGCTTCTTTAGGGACACGGACACCTAATCTGTAGCCCCCCCTTAGCTCTGAACCTCCCGAGCTCCGCCTACATGTCCAGTCGGTCCAGTCAGAGCCGATAGTCTTTCTCTATCACTCTGGGTCCAGTGAGTCCACACGAAGCAAACAAGTCCCTTCCATATACAACCAAACACGGACGTAGCTGTATCCCTTCTTGCCTCGATCACAAATGGCTGTTAGCTCCGCCGTTAGCTAGTTGTTAGCTCCGCTGTTTGCATAGATATATACACTAGATGTTGCCTTGACTACGGCAGTTCATTGAAACGAATGCGTCAATTGAGCCGCCATCTTGGAACAGGGGACCCAGTCCTCTTTAATGCATCAGCGTCATTGTAGGCAAATGTCTAACGGAAATAAAATCACTATAAATCGTCAGAATCGCATGCGATTTTCTAGTTTTTTAAACAAAGAGACAAAGAGACTAATTTATGTGTTAATACAAAGAATATTTATCATAATCAGTTCACAGATATGAGTCCAAACGGTAACTTCACCCTTCTGAACTAAGAGTTTCTGCTTCAAAGTGAAGTTTAAACAGGCTGAAATGTCCAGGCTCACTCCTCCACTATTGATTATTTATTTAACAAGACTTAAAGTCAGTGTCGTTTTTGGCTCCCAGGAAGCGGGCAGTGAGCTCCAGATCTTGCAGCCGCAGACGTACTCTGCTGCCCCGCTGTAGCTTCTATCCGACCGACTGCGACTGTCGCTTCTAGCCGCCGACCGCCGGCAAACACGGTGGAACTTCCCGCCGATCGACGTACAGGTTGTCCTGGACTACGTGGAAGATCCTCCTCGATCCCCACTATGTCTTCGGCCGGTCCCATCTAGATCAGCGGGGACCAGCGCAGCAGCGAGGCGAAGCTGTGTTCCTGCCCGGGGGAAGAGACGCTCCCGCCGGCCACGGAACTCTCCACCTCCCGCTGCCGCCGGAGCACAGATTGCAGGTCGAAGGCGGCATATATATATCATAAAACACATTCTCACCTGTGAAATGTTATCCCTTGCTGTTTTTCTTTCGTTCGAACATCCATAAGCAGCACAAAAGTCCGGCATCTTTAGTGTTGATCTGAATGCTAGAAGGCTTCCGACCCCTGTTCCAAGATGGCGGCGGTATTGACGCGTGCGTAGAACCCCAAGGCGACATCTAGTGTATATATCTATGCGCTGTTTGCTCCGTTGTTAGCTGTTAGCTCCACCGTTAGCTGTTAGCTCCACCGTTAGCTGTTAGCTCCGCTGTTAGCTCTGCTGTTAGCTGTAGCGTGTGAAGCCAATGCCAAAACTTGTCACCTGCTCTGTGTAACTGAAGCTGCTCTTTTAACATCCCTGCTCTGTGCATTCACATATGAGAGCAGCGCTTGTCTCCCATAATCACACTACTAGCTGATTGTCTTATTTTGTTTACAAGTTCCAGATGGAGTCTGGAGATGATGTGGGGGTAGCCTACTTATTGTTTACTGTTTACATCCTACTTTATACACTTCAGGCTGTTGCAGCTAGCTCAGGGGCGAGACTGTATGACACTAGGTGGTACAGCCTGAGACATGCACAATAAAAAAAATTGCCTTCTGCATTTTTGTTTTGCCTTTCCCTCCATTGTACCGAACCGTGATGTCTGAACTGAGGTATGAACCAAACCGTGACTTCTGTGTACCGTTCCACCCCTAGTCATATATACAGTTATATTTAAAGTTATTGTTAAGTAGGGTCAATGATTAAATTTTTTTAAGACTCCTTTTTTGCCCGTTTTAACAATGTATAGTATAGGTATAGTTTACAATAATGAGTAGATTAATGCATTTAAAGGATTAAAACACTATTAGGTGAAAAGTTTGACTTAAAAAAGTGAAAATGGGAACGAACATTTCAGTCCACCAGAGAGCTTATCTGTCAGTAGGTTATCTCATCCACTGTGTACAAGTCCGACTGAAGTGCACTCTTTATATTCAAATGCAGCGCTGGAGATTCATTTGCTGGGTTTTGCGGAGGACAGCCTATGACAGGGGATCAGTGTATGGCAGCCTGAGGCCAGATTGATTTGACCTCCGTTTTTCTCTCCCCCTCCACCGCCAGATGTTTATCCCATTTAGCGTGACGGACTCAGGGATGTGGGCCGTCGTGTGTGCGTTCTGTCCCTACGTGGCTCCACAAAGCAATGGCCCTTACTGAGGTACACTGAGGTTGATAGATTATACTGAATCTGTCACATGCCAGGGGAGGGGAGAAAAAGACAGGTCGGAGGACACGGAGGGATGCATTTTGATGGTGTCCCTGTGAAACAAACAACTAGACGGGGAATGCGTGGGATAGGCTGTCACTAGGAGCTGACATAAAGTGATGAGCTGTCAGGCTAGTTTTGTTTTTTCCTCATTAACAAGTCCACCTCCTAAATGTTGCCTTTTGTAGCCAGAAAACCACTTTATGAGCCTCTCTAGTCGACTGGCCCATGATAACATGTTCAGGGAGACAAAAAACAATTTACCATGTGTCAAATGTTGTTGTTGTCAAGGCACCTCTCATGAAGGAGGTAGAAAAGGTTGGTGCATAAATGGAAAGGTGTATCACACCGGTGGAGGCTGAGGCCACACAGTTAATAGGAAACTTTCCTTAAATGCTGCAAGTGAATAGGTGAATGAACAAGAACCCCCATTAACCTCTTCAGTGATTAGAGATCCCTAATCACAAGAACATGAATGCGTCCTAATCACCGTGGCCATCAAGAAAAACAATCAGTAAATTGTTACAGGGTCCGTGCATGATGTCGGATCCTCCACAGTGTTATTTTTGGACTGGTGGCACCTCTTGAGAGATGGATTGGGTGCTTGCTGCCAGAACATTGTCTGCAACAGAAAACCCTATGGCAGCTGACAGAGCAGAGTGACTGAGGAGGGGGATGCGCCAATCTATTATCCATCATTCTGTGTTTGAGTCAGCCACACTATTACACGTGCACGTTTGAGTGTGAACACGTGCGCACACATGCAAAAGAAATACAAGTGGGAACGTGGCCTGAACTCAGTCAATTTGTCACACACATACACACACACACACACACACACACACACACACACACACACACACACTTGATGAAGAGTGAGCTATAATGATGCTCTTAAAAGCTGAGCAGAATCTCCTCATTGTGTTGTTGTGATTAATGGTAACTAAAGAGCTTGAATGTTGAATAGAATGAACGTGAGCTGAAGACTTATTAATCAAACTGCAATACTTAAAGCAAATAATGCTTTCTCTGCATGGAGAAATGGAGTAGAATCCCTATTTTCTCTCTATCTTTCTCACTTTCCCACACAAAAACATACGTTTGTTAAATCTATTCGGTATGCGTGTATATTTTCATGTCTGCTTGCGTAGGTTCGTGTGCCTGTTTCCATGCCCACAGATGTGTCTCCACTTCTGTGAGTCAGAGAAGTGCAATGGAGGTTTCTGAAGTGTCTGTGTGCTGATAGCAGGGGACAGGTACCATCAGTCTTGGCATCATTGGCAGATTAATGAGAGTGCTGTATTTAGCTCGCCTGCCCTGTCTCCCTGTCGGACCTACTGTCAGAGAGTACTCTTGAAACTATTTCTTGTATGAGTTTTAAACATGAGCATAGCTCTAACCTTCAAACTGTGAATAGATGTCTGCTTGATTGTGACTGGCTGGTAGGCAGTACGAGTGTTTCCACACACAGATACAGTATATCTACATGTTTAGTTCACTGAGGAAAATTGTCTTTGGAGTTATACATTGCAGTATAAACAAAGTCGCTGACCTTTGCCTGTGCTGCCTTAAAAAAAAAAAAAAAACGTAACCAACCTTACGCATGCCCCCACAATGAAACTATTTTCCATCGCCTCGTTTGAGCCATGACCCAGAAAGTATGAGTGTGGCTGGGACTCACTAGTGAGTCCTGACCCTCTATTTGGGGAACACTGGTCCGGAGCACATCTGTATTCAGCCCTGGCTCTGCACTCATATTGTCAATGGCCAGCGCCCAGACTCCTGAAGATGGATGAAGCTAAAGCCCAGCCTAATAACCAGTCCATCCCCCCAGGGTGGGTGTAGCACTACACATCCCTGCACTGTCTCCATATTGACTTAGGCATTTCATTTTCATCCATTCATATTCATCACCAGACATACCTCTCCAGCTTCCACTGTCTCTGGGAAACATCACTCTCTTTCCTGTATGTCTGTTTCTGCCTTTCTCATTCTGTACTATTATAATCATCCAGCTGTTTTAGATGTGTATGTCTCCTGTCACCAACTATATTTATCTTCTGTACTTCTGTGTCACGCATCTAAAAATGAGTAAATATAGCTGTTTCCATAAAATGCGCTTGCCTTTTCATCCTAAAAAGGTATTTATTGTGTACGGCAGGTACTCTGTGTTCTTTATATTGCTTTGTATTTTCTGCAAAGCAAATTTTTGATTTTTTTTTTTTTTTTTTTTTTTTTCCTGAAACCAAACGGGAACCAGGAAGCAGAAGACGGAGAGGAGAAATGTTAAGGTCATGGCACATTGGTCATGGAGAGGTAGATACCAGTTGGATGTTTACAGGTTAAAAGCACAATAACTTTAGCGTCAGCCCACAGAACGCAGGAAATGGATAACATTTAATCAAACACAAGTCAGAGAATACCCCGGCTGGAGAGGTTGTCTTTTTATTTTGTCTTGAATCTGGTCTTGAATGGAGGAACTGAGAAACGATAATAGAACTGGGATGCTGCACTTACAAGCTTAACCACAGAGAAACAAATTAGGCCACAGAGAGAGAGGCTCTCTACAATGTTTTTTGGGCTCAGTATTGGTATTGGACTGAGGCTCTTGAGCTGAAGTAGGCAAGTACTTGTGTAGCTTTGTGTGGATCATTATCTGAGTGCTGTGTGGGTGAGCGACTGCACGCACATTTGTGTTATTGTATGCATGCATTTGTCTGTGTGCGCATTGTTAGGGAGAATGTGCTGCAGCAGCAGCACTATTGTTCCTACCTACCCTCATACTCTTCCTTCCTTCCTCCCCCCTCAGGGTGTGGACAGCAAACAGAGACAGATTGCTGTGTGCTGCTCCTGTATTTGGAGAGGACCTGTAGAGTCAGAGGTGATGATGACTGGCCTGGTGAAAAATAAGGCCAGGTGGCTACCGTAGGCCTGCATAGCAGCCAGCACCAGGGGCCATGCTGTGCTGTGCCATGCCACACTATAGTGCCACTCCTCACCACACCATTAAAAATGACAAATGCTCTCATCAACTGCTTTCCCAAGTTGGCAACCGCTGCCTTATGCTCCTGAAGCACTGTGTCTGCCCCAGTTCATCGGCTGGCCTTTGCCACAGTTGGAACAACCATTTATTAAGTGCGAGTCCCTTTTCATTTACAGTGTGTTTGATTTTTTGTCATTGTAAAGGTTAGGAGTTCAATCACATAGGGACACAAAAGATAGATGCAGTGAAAACAGTTCAGACTTGTTGGGGGGTAAAGCTGCTCATACTTAAGAGTGAAGTATGGCCTCTTTTAAAGATCCACTAGCTGTGCAATAAAATATAGGCTTTCATTTTATAAGCTACATACTATATGGAAAGCCCTACTGTTCAACCCATTCATTAAGTCCATATAAAGTAAAGCAGGTAAAAAGTATCTGGGCCAGTATGCTGTGAAGGGACAGCACTGAAGTATTAGGCCATCCAGTGGCCCCGGGTAAAACCAGGCCTACTCAGGCTGTAGATTAACAACTTCTTCCCAATTCTTCAGCTCCTGGGACTTGGGGGGGGCATATCTGGCCCAAGACAGGTGTATGGTACTGGGCTACAGGGCGGAAACTGCCCCCTTTCCACTGCTGAGGCAGACCTCGGTCCTCTGTGTCCCTGCAGGGGAAAAGCCCATTGTGTGTACCATCTGTTGCAGCACACGCGCACACAAAAGGGGTGACAGGGGTAAAGGGAGGGAGCTGATGTGCAATGCCTGTTTAATATCATTAGGAGGTACAATTGAAGTTGGCAAACACGCTGTCAGTTTATTGATGAAAGTAGAATAAACTACTGGGCTCAGCTGGCTTTTGGGA
This sequence comes from Gymnocephalus cernua, assembly GCA_023631565.1. Lineage (NCBI taxonomy): Eukaryota > Metazoa > Chordata > Actinopteri > Perciformes > Percidae > Gymnocephalus > Gymnocephalus cernua. Next base: position 18,127,552 of record CM042436.1, on the reverse strand, counting down.
GACTTTATTTTGCAAGACATCCCTGTGATTTTTATGAATTCAAAATGTAATATCCTAAGTCAGGATGATATTTATTCCAACTATAGGGAAAGTGAGCATGCCATGTGGAAGCCTGAGAAATTGTTAAACAGCAGCATTATTTTTGAACCATTGGTTGACGGACCACTGAACTAGTATACAGTCGTTTAGATCGTTCCCCATGGGGGTGAGCTTGGCTCTGTGTGTGCGTGGGGATGCAGTGGTTGTAGTCACCCGAGTGGTGGTGCTATTTCCCTTCAGTGAAGCGGACGCCGCTCCAAATAGGTCAAGGAAAAGTTTTGTGTTTTGACAATGCGAGGTGGGCGGAGCGGCTGGCTGGTGGTTGGTTAGTGAGTTTCAGCTCCCAGTCACTGATTGGCCCCGGTGTTCTAATGGGGCTGTGAGCAGGCAATGTCGGGTCTCCCCCCACCTCCTCCTCTTCCTCCCCCTGCTCCTCGCCCCCCTCAGTCCCTACACTCCGCTCTTCCCCGGCGCTGATTGTCACACATTGTTTACTACGGCTTGAAATGTGACTCAACAACACAGGCTATCTGCTGGAGTACCGCTCTGACAACAGGGATTCTTTTGACGCGCACCGTGCGTCTTGGTTATTTGGGAACAGGCTGCGGAGACTACCCTTCTGCCATGACAGTGGATTTGTTTGCGCTTTTATGCGTGCTGGTCATCACGTCCTCTGCGATGGAAGGTAAATAAGAGCTTGGGATTATACTTGTTGTAGATATGGAAATGCTCCTGTCCAAGACGCGCGGTGTTGGGGATGCTTGCAACGTTTTCCGTTGGCCCGCGCTGCGCCTCTGGGATAGGGATACAGGGATGTCATACACGTGGATCGCAGCAGATTGCCCCTTTATTTCGGAGCGGCGGTCCTCCCGCTCCGCTGCTTGTCACTGATGTTGCTTGTCAATGTAAATAACTACACTTGAAATGTGTTTAATAATCACATACGGTAGTTTGTGAGGGGCTGGATGCGCTCTTGTAAAATCTTTTTTTGTTGCCTCACTCTTTAATGTTCTTAGTTCTTTCCGTAGGGCTACAGCAAGAGTGCGAACGTGACCAGTCTCCTCTACATCATTTATAGTTATTTTAGATTCTCATTATCCCAAGAGCAATTAGTTTCTCCCAGTGGGAAGCGAACATTGTAAGCGCCCGTCAAACCTCTAAGGGCTCCTGTCACCTTTTTTCATTAAAGTGTACATGTGAAACACTATTATCACAAGCCCCCGAGCATCACTCTGTGGCATTTTGAATCGCTGAGAAAAACTCTCTTAGATTGTAGATTGCACTGACTGGAAGCCTCCCTGTAACCTGGATTTTTATTGCAGGTGTAAATCTCTCTTTTTTTTCCTTTTTGGAAATCAATCTATTAAAAAAAAAACTCAACCGTCTCTCCCCTTTTCTCGGACAGTCCCTGTATTTTTTCCTCTTCATCCATCTCCATTCACTTCTCTCTCTCTTTGTCTTTCTGCATCTCCTCCCTTATTTCCTCATTTATTTCTTATGCAGACTCATCTGGACAAGCGGTAGTGCCACTAGTAGCCAAGTTCTCCTCAGTTAACCATGTTTTTCATTTCCGCTGAGGGACCCTGGGGACCTAACACTGGGCTGTAGCCTCAGACATTGGCTGATGGATGGAAAACCCCGGCAGCATCATGGCTATATAGTTTCTTCTCTCATTTTATTGTACAGTAGCTCATCCTCTCCAATAAAACAGACACAGGAACACATCAGCTTCCCATTGCTGTCTCTATCTACTCCCCAAAGCATAAATAAGTAAATTAGAAGCACAAATAAAATTAGTTTTCTCACATTCAGCTTTTCTCTTTAATCATTTACAACTCTGCTCCTGGACTGCTCCTTTCTCCGGCTCAGCTCTGCTCTGTAATTCGGCAGTGGCTTTCTTGTTTGTGCTCATCAGATTTCAACACAGCTATGGATACCGAGCCCAGGCCCAAATTGCTACCTCTGCGAGGATGGATATTTTGAGGTTCAAATGTATACCCAGTGTGAAACTACATCAGAAAAGTCAATTCAGAGAGATGAGTGGAGGACGGGAGGCAGGAGTGATACTTCTGTGCGAGGAAAGGGGTGTAGGATTTTTTTTCCTCTAAAAGATGGGATCAGAAAGAAACAGATGGGCAGGGAGATGGCCCCTGAGTTACCTCGGTAACAAGGATGAAAGTGATTTCCTTGTTTTGGTCGCTAATTGAAAGGAGGTTGTCCCATGGGCAGGTTAAAATTTTCACTGATCTGAACTGCAATCTGTTGCTCATTCATTGTGTGTGTGTGTGTGTGTGTGTGTGTGTGGAGCCATTGACCACATTATCCCTGCCTCTCCTGTCACCCTTAATCTGATTGAGAGTCCAAATCAACCGATAATCACAAATGGTCAGAGATATGTGTGTGTGTGTGTGTGTGTGACTTTAGAATAAGAAGCAGCCATGACCATATGGACACATACTTGCGATAAATTAAATGGACTACTTGACCAAACGCATACACTTACAATAAACACTGCACACGCCATCGATGAACTGTGAGGATGAATGGATAGACGAGGCAGCTGAGCATTATAGGAAACTGAGATTCTGAGTTGAAGCTTAAGTATGCAGTGGTGAGTGTAGAAGTGTATGTTTGTCTTTCTGAATGTGGTGAAGGACCAAACGTTTGAGTGTAAAATATTTATTTTATTCTGGGGGGGGGGGCTTTTCTTTATTAAATAGTATAGACAGATAGAAAGGGGGAAGAGAGAGGGAATGACAAGCAGCAAAGGGCTGCAGGTCGGATTTGAACCCGGGCCGCTGCAAAGGACTGAGCCAACGTGGGGTGCACACTCTACCGGGTGAGCTAGATGTCGCCCCGAAGTTGTCGGATTCAAACTTGAGGCAGAGCTACCCAGAACACACACACAATCCCACACACATGAAGGCATGTTCTCTGAAAACAGAAATGCATTCACCGACAGGTTGTTGAAGGGGCAGTCGGACCTACGCGTAAAGCAAAGGGTTAACGGAGAGGAGAGGGAAGACAGGGATTTGCATGCCGTTAGAAAAAGATGCATGTGCAGTGCTCTGTTTCACCCTCATTTGCCTTCTCTCTCTCCATTTCTCCCATCATCTTCTCTCTGCCTTCTTTCTTCTACACCTCCCTCCCCCCCCCCCCATTTCTCTATCCCACTCTGTCTTCCATAATTCTCTCCACTAATCTCCCCATTCCTCTCTTGTCTCCCTTATCTCGTCTTCTGCTCTTTCTCTCTCTCCGTGGTGTGCCGATGGTTCTTGCCAACAGCAGCAGTAATTCCCCCCTACTTACAGAGCCATTGCTTATTTCTGTTTGCCCTTAAACCAATTAGACTTAGATAAGCCCGCTCATTTAACGGCCTGGAGCTGGCTGGTGGAGGTAAGAGGAGCGCAGGCAAGGGGGATGAAACAGCGGCTGAAAGATAGACAGGGACCAAGGGAAACAAAAAAGATGAGAGAGACAGATGAAGGGAGGTCAGCAAATGAGTTGCTGGCAGTTGGAGTTAGTTATCTGACAAAGATAAGTGTACCATGCTACACTGGGGTAAAATAGCATCAGCATTAAGTATAAGTATGATACGAATACATTAGTAATGTGCTGTAACCAGTCCTTAAGGATGCTGTTAAATACCTGACCTGTGCTATACTATGGTAATGCCTCATCCACAGGGGCCATGTAGATGGGAAATATTGTTGCTTCCTGAATAAACAATATGAATGATAGCTTAAGCATCAGATAATAGTTATTGAGGTCAGAACCACACACTGTTGATACACATTTTATTAGGACCATTAGAGTGAGAGTGGCATATTGATTAGGAAGGTTGGAGGACAGAGTGTTGAAGGGCAGGTTGCTGCCCCCGTTTCAGCATGCCGCTGCCCTGCTGAAGTGTCCTAGAGCAAGACACTGACTCGGCTCCAGGGGCGCTGTCTCTTAGCTGACCCACTTTGATCCCACCGTGGAGAGGTCAGAATCAGCCTCCCGGGATTCGTAAAGTATCACACTATTGCTATTCTGTTGGTGAGTTGTTTTTTCTAATCAGAGCAGTTGGAAGCTAGAAAGTGAAAAGTACCTTTTGCAAAGCTAACACACGGCTTTGCCAGTTCACCGTTGTGCTGTGTATTGTGGTTTGGCAAGTCTCTAGAGGCGTTTGCATGAGACAACTGTCAGATCAAGTAGGGTGCAAGGTACGGCTGCTCGATTATGGAAAAAAATATAATCATTTTTCGGTCAATATTGAAATCACGATAATTTAACACGATTACTCGTTGACTTCTGGAAAGATATTGCAAATATTGAACTTAAAAACAGTGGAAAAAGTTAAACACATACAACTGTGATATTTGCCTTAATACTTTTCCTATTGAAACTGTATTTTTTTATTGGTTTTTATTTTTTCTTGGACAAATGGGCCACTTGCTGGGCTGTTATTGGTCATTGCTTTGCATGTATAAACTAGAAAAGCATGCTGGCTGTTTGGAAATGTCACATTTCATCTAAAATATCCACTGAAATCAGTCTAAAATCAGCATTGGCCAAATCTTGTTTCATTTGACGCACACTGCAGGTTCTCAGATTAGTCCAACTGAGCTTGTAGTGATATAGACTGGCTTTGTGAGGCCAGTGTAGTAGCCTATTGAGTTAAGAATTCTCTACTACTCGATGTGAGTTGTGTGTGCGTGTTAGCTCGCCAGCTGTGCAGAGGAGACAGCCTGTGAAAAGACTCCTGTTGAGTCTCTAATGGATGTGAATGCAAGATTACTCCTTTCCCCTGTACTATTTCAGATGGTTAGAAAAGAGAATAATGAAAATATAAGTGCAACACAGGTCCACGGGTTGAGGTGGTAGGACTGAAAAGACATGAAGGACTGTGTGTGCGTGAGTGCTTACATGATTGCACAAGTGTATTTTGACCACGGGCACATGACTGCTGACCTGGGACCACCTGAAGTAGAATTCAATTTTCCACTTGTTTTGTACCGTGGTGTGTGTATTGTACGTTTGGGTGCCTGCGTCGTCAGTACAGTGCTAAAGCCATTATGGCTGGCAGGGGCTGCAGACGTGGCCTCATCCCATAATGGAGGCTTTATTTTGTCCACAGTGAAAAGACTACTCGGTGTTAAGGTGCGCTTACACAGCCTAGTCAGCTATGACGACCCCGAGTGAAAATCCCTGCCTGCAGCGCATGTACCTGAGGTGCTGTAAATGTATTGTAGCCTACTGCCTTATGTGGATGTATTGTGCTTGCATTCAGGCAATGTGGCAAGACTATATGTGGTGTGTGGAGCTTCTTTTCCAATATGGTTTCTCACATTGCAATATACTGTATAGTGCGTATTTTTTCTTATGATCGCTGGCTCCTCAATCTCTCTCACACACACACACACACACACACACACACACACACACACACACACACACACACACACACACACACACACACACAACACACAACACACAACACAAACAGAGCCCCCCTCACAGCTCACCTTACCCCAGAGACATCTGAGCCTCGGGAAGGCCAGATGGTGGATGCAGGTTGGGGGTTAGTATGCATGTGCACATTTTTGTGTACATCTCAGTGTGAGAACAAGTGGTATCAAGGGAGAAAGGGAGAGGAGTAGAGCAGCATGCACTATAGTGTGTTTGTTTGTGTGTCTTGTTCCATTCCAGACTCGTGTCTTGTTTTCTTTCTCTCGCCGAGCGGATATTTCATGTTCTTTACTGTGTTGTCCTCCTGTGTCTTCCACACTTTCCTGTGTCCTGAGATTTGCTGAGGAGATGCTATCAGCAGTGTTAGGTTCCTCCCGTCTTGCTTCGTGCTTGGCCCTTATCAGAGCAGGTGGCTGACTGTGGGACGAGGGCTATGGCCTTATCTGTTATCTGTCCAATCTCGAGGATAAGCAGACCCACTGCATCAGCAACATACGACACACATTAGAGCACAGGAGTGAAAGCGGTGACGCTTGTGACACAGTTCAACCTCAAACTGTGTGAGTCATCTGTTTCCTGGTGAAGCCAGTTCTCTCAAATGCCACACACACACACACACACACACACACACACACACACACACACACACACACAAACACACACACACACACACACACACACACACACACACACACACACACACACAAACATACTCACCAAGACTTAATGTGCACAAGAGCACAAACTTAGAGATAACTAGGGATTGTTAATTTTTATTCATATTGATACCGTTTTCGAGACTGCTTAAATGATCCGAGTCTTTACCGATACCATTATTATATCAGCATTTTAACCGTGTTTAATCCAGCCGCTAGCTAACGGTAGGCTAACGTTACCTGCTGCCGAGTGTAACGTTAGTGTTAACTAACGTGACATGCAGCGATGCTTCTGTTGCCTCTAACGTATGTTTCGCAGCATCAGAGCGCATTTAAGAGGCACCAAAATCCGTGTTGCTATTTCGTCCGTTAGATACTGGTCTTTACCTATGGTCGTCACCAGAGATGGGAAAAGTACTCACTTCTCATACTTAAGTAGAAGTACAGATACTTGTGTTAAAAAATACTCTGGTAAAAGTAGAAGTACTGATTTAACTTATTTACTCAAGTAAAAGTAACAAAGTACAGGCTTGGAAATGTACTTAAAGTATAAAAGTAAAAGTAGCCTTGCGAATGACAACCATTTTTTATGCAAAGCTACCTGGACCACAAATGTTACTAGAGTGCAAGCTGAGAAACTTCAGTAGACATGGAGAAAAGGATCTTTATGTATATATGCCATTGTCTACATTTTAAATGGATGTCTGCCAAAAGGCCTAAAACATCCCATATATGATTATTGTGACAGAGACTGGGACTCCAGGTTAATAAGATTCTGACTGAGTAGCAAGATATGAATTCAATTGTGATTCTGTAATAATTCACAGATCCAGTTCCATTTTTAATCAACATTTAAAGGAATCTACATGTAAGTTCTGCATACTTTTAGAGTAGAAATAACCAGTGGTGTAGTCTATTTTTTTGTAGTGAGTATACTGTGATTTTCCCCTCCCAGCCTCATACTCGCCTGTCCCAGAGCGACACCCCATACAGTCGGTACTGTGACGTTTCTGAATACCAACTGTACACGGACAACTGACGTTTAAGTTTTGATGGCGTTTATTTAAAGTCCTGGAAAAACAACACTTAGAGTTGAGAAAAGATAAGACAGATTTAACTTTTTGAGAAACGCAACCGAACCTGAACGCAACTGGACATCACTTCACACAAATAAGCCATTGAACCGACACCCCCCCACTGCCACACAAAACCATGACTAATAATTAGCATCAGCATACAACTTTTGTATCGATTAGCAGTAAAATCTGCTGATAAGGGCCTACATTTACTCAAAAGTATTTAATAAACGGTTTACAATCTTCAGCACCATGGCTAACAAATGCATAAAAAGCAGACGAAAGGAGAAAAAAGCTCCACTCTTTCTATTTTAGTTAATTATCTGACCATTGCTAACTAACATTACCATATAGTCATTTAATTGTGTAAAGCAATGCATATTTAAGATTTAAGAATTTACTCTGATGTTGCATAGTCATTGACCTTATGAAGGCCAGGAGTTCTCATTGTCTCTCTCATCATCTGAAACAAGGAAATATAAACTTTGTATTCTGTTTACTGCTGTACACACACACACAGACACACACACAGGCACGCACACACGCACGCACACAGGCACGCACACACACACACACACACACACACACGCACGCGGTATCATATAAGCTACTCTCACTTACCAGGTAACAGTTGGCTAACGTTGGTGGCAGCTGCAGTATCACCCGACGTGGCAGCAGCTTCAGGGACAGACTTCAGAAAACACTTACGTAGTGTTATTTAGGTCTGTTTAGTAACGTTTCATATCTCGTTACTTATAAAACTTAGTTCAAACTCTAGGTAACTAACTAGTTGCGAGAAAGGAAAGACCGCGCAAAGAATGCAACTTGTTGTTGCTTAGTAACGTTAAGTGACCTCACGTCAGATCCAGGGCCACGGAAGCCCCCAAGGTCCAAATGTCAGAGCTTCCCAACACAGACGGGGTGAATTTATGAATGAAAATGAGAACGTTCTGTCACAAACAATGTTGTTACGTATCATCGCGCTTTTGTAAGTGGGTAAGTAACGAGACACTTTTGTAAAACGTAAGGAGTAGAAAGTACCGGTATTTGTGTTAAAAATGTAAGGAGTAAAAGTAAAAAGTCGGCACAAAAATAAATAGTAAAGTAAAGTAAAAATACCTGAAAAATCTACTTAAGTACAGTAACGAAGTATTTGTACTTCGTTACTTCCCATCTCTGGTCGTCACACTGTGCCCGTAAATCATTTTTCCGGTTGGCGCACGTATCTATTTTTAGACATAACGTTATATGATCCACTAGTCTCAATAGCAGCTCTGACCTTATTGATTGGTTTTGAGAAATTTGGAACCGGGTCCTAGTAGAACCGGGTCTCGAGACCCATCCCTAGAGATAACCCTCTAAACCACAGTGGAAAATGGCAGTACAAGTAATTAATTGGGAGCAGTGACCCAGCTTTCCCACCACTTAAGGATGGTGGTGTGAAAAACGGGCTTTTTTCTATCCCTGTTCTGTCTCTCAGGCTGTTGTTTCCCTCCATTATCACCTGTCCTAGAGATTGGGTGACAGTTGTTCAGTCAGCAGGAAAAGGGGAGCCTCTTCGATATTTGTTGGGTTGAGAGGTGTGAAGAGAAAGCATTGATTATCGAGTCTTATTTCCCAATGTTCACGCGGCCTGGCTCCTGGGGGCCTCTATGCTTACAGCCCATATCCACCGTTTCTCTTCAACCCCTTGGCCCCTTTAGCCCCTGTCCACCCAACCCTCCCTAAATCAGCTCCGGACAGTTCAGATCCACAAAGGCCTGTTGTTAAATCAACTTCCTGGCCATTTCTTCTTGCCTTCTAGAGTTTTCTTTTTGCCTTTTTTTTTTTTTTTTTTTTTTTTACAATGAATTTTAATTAAATCTGAGAGTAGTTGCAAGCTACAGCCCTTTCTCTCCCACCTCCTGTCTCAAACCTTCCAGCCTGGGAATAATTGGTTCTTTCTACCGGCTTGTCTCTCTCTTTTCTCCCCTCCTCCCTCCCTCACCTGCCTCTTTCCCCCACACGTTTTTTTTTTTTCTTTTCTTTTTTTTTTAGTTGAAAACACATTTATGAAGCATTATAGGGTTTACTACAAGGAGGGGAAAAAAGTGAAATATGAGTCTGTCCTTCTGTAGACATAATAGGCAGGAACAGGAAGAGGGTTAAGAGACTGTTGGGGTTGTAGGCTTGTAGGAACAAAGAGCTTCATTTATGATTGTTCTAATGAGATCTGTTTTTGAGTCAGGCCCAGAACAATTTCATTTGACTTTTAAGCCCTACGGCTCAGGCTAAAGGGCTGCAGGCAGGAAGGCAGAGGCTGACCAAGAAGTGGGAGGAGGCAGGCATAGTGGTGCAGCAGCTTTGCGATTGTGACTTTCAATGTGTGGGAAACATTTTTAAAGTCTACAATCAAACTGATAAGAATATCAGTTTAGCTCACTGTGCACACCACTCATTACAAACTCTGCATATCACTGTGCTTATGAAACAAATCCCTTGCTTCTCAAGTGTAAATGTCCAATATAGGAAGTTGCTGCTGTACAGGGGAAAGAAACAGCAACTTTGTGGTACTTTTTGCATTTTAAGTGAATCAACAGCCCACAGGATGCTGCGTCTCCAGCCCTCAGAGGAATTAAAGGCAGAACGTTAATAGGGCTGAAATTACGGATGGTGGTGGAAGCTGCTCCACTTCTGATTAAATAAAGGCTGGCTCCTCCACAGGCTGTTTCTCATAGGGACTGACACACACACACACACACACACACACACACACACACACACACACACACACACACACACACACACACACACACACACACACACACACACACACACACACAGAGCTTTGATGTGCAGAAAGGAAATGAGTAAAGACGGAGAGCTAAGGGCTTGGGCCTGGGGCCTGTCCCATTATTAATGAGTAAGTGCCAGTGCCTTTCCCAGGTTCAGGACATGTGTGGCCATATTTCACCATTCGCCTGCCCTTCTCCTCACCATAAATGTAATCTCTTATTAAGCATTGACTTCTTAGCAAGTGAGGGTCAGATAGAGAGAAATTGTGCATAGCTATTTGTGTCTCACTGCGCGTGTCTGCGTTAGCATGAGAAATGAAAACTGTGTGGTGGAGAGAAAGGAAGTGCCGGCACAGTGCAAAATGGAATGCCAGCTTCTGAGAGGGACACTGATGGGCCAATAAGTAGCAGTGGTGGGAGGGCAGTTTTCACCCTGCATAACACTGAATCCCTCTGCCAGGCACTTCGCTGTCTGTCCTGTGCTGTCCACTTCTGTAGCTCGATAAGAAGAGAGCTTTTTGGAGGTAATTAACTATTGATTCCTAGCATAGAGGGTAATGAGAGATGAGTGGACAGCATCTCGATCTACCAGCCGTCGCCTGGCTGGCTAGAGTACAACTAGGAATCCGACGGAATGAAAGAGGCATTTCCCTAAGGTCATAGGTGGGGTAGGGCATCGTTTTGATTTTAACAATTCTGATTCCAATTCCGATAATTCCTTTCGATTCGGGTTCTTATCGATTCCGATTCTTTGATGTGGGTGGGTGTAACAGATAAGAGGAAAAACAAGCGCCTAGGAGTACGGTGGCCGCTACGGACAACAAAACTTGCGCGTGTGAAATTTGGAACCGATGATCGGATTCAAAACCGAATTCTCCAAAAAAAAAAAAAATATATTTTTGAAATGGTTCCAAGTTGGAAGCGGTTCTCGATGCCCAATCTTAGTCATAGACGGTTTGTTTGGATTTCAATTTCTGTTCCGTGTATTTTGGCAAAGAGAGTATATCAGGGGACAAAGCAGATAAGAATTGAACCTGAGAATGTCGGTTTGAAATTGCGGGTATCAGATTCTGTTATCTAATATTCAATATTACTGAATATTTTCTCCCAAGTTGGCATATTTATTATATTCATGACAAACTGATCCCACCCCATGTTGGCCTGTTGACCTCAGCCTCGCCTTCATGAATAGTTATGGGAGTAAGGGCCAAGGGGACTCATTTCAATGTAATGCAACCTGAGGTCACACTACAACCAAACGTCCTTAGGTGATAAATCTTGTCCAGTATTATTGAGCATGTACTTTTAGCAGATGCACAAATAATAGGAGAAGAAATGACCCACAGAGACGGTGAAGTATTCCTTCACTGGTGTTGTCGTCCCTTTACAGCTATACTCTTTATGTTAGAGGCGAGCTAGAGGACAAGGATAAGGGCTCATTTGTGCAATAGAAGAGAGGCGAAGAGGGACAAAGAGACAGAGGGAGAGAAAAGGATAGGCCTGTATCTGCCTAAAATCTTATTTGTGCTAATGAGGAGGCTGGTGGTTCTGGCTGCTAACCCTTAAGCACATCCAGCCCTTTAGAGTGTGTATGTCAGCGTATGTCTTTGAGAGTCCGTGCATGTCTGTTGGGAGTGTGATTTGCCTTTTCTTTAAATCGCTATAATGAATGATGTGGAAAAGATAGTTTGACGCCAGTGAGTCAGGGAAAGTGTGTGTGAGCTTGTTTTGTTAATAAGGTTGCTGCTACAAAGGATGTCTTGATTCAGCTAGTCACCATAGCGGTCTCATTCATACACTCCTAACCTAAACCTGTTCTGTAATGAGGCTCACTGAACAGTATAAAATGCATGTCCCTCCCTTCTATCCCTTATTCCTATGAAGTCTTTCCCCTCCCTGCTTTCTCCCAAGGATGGGCATTTAAAGCGGCATGCCTTTGATGTGAGCTTCACACACTGTTAGACACCCACTCATCAGATTGACACTGATGTCTGGGTGGAGTCAGCCCATTTCTGAGAGCTTGGGAAATGAACTGCTTGAATATACTGTACACACATATGGCATGCGCTCAGGTGGTTTTCAATAAAGTAAAGTGGAATGTGGACGTGAATGAAGAGATGTACTCGTTCAGATGCACACATTTTCCTCTATGGCCGTGCTGCGGCACTCAGCTGATGATATGTCAAGATGACAAACGTTTCCACTAAGCTTAGCTGAATGTAATTGTACAGCGGCTCTCCTGTCAGTTTGAGAGGAAACTCAGACAATATCAAAAGATACAGCCTTGACATATACGTCATGAGAGATCGTTAATGCATAATATCCAATGTTGGCCTCTTTTATCATAAATGCTCTGCCTAAATGCACACTAGCACATCCTTGGGTTTCTACTACAAGCTTAGTATATGATAGAGGGTTTCTAAATGTGTGTGTTTATGTGTGTGATATTGTATTCAATTCTCACACATTGCCACATAGTGTGTGTGTGTGTGTGTGTCTTGTTCTATTGTGTTCTATAAGAATCTTACCGTTTCTTAACTTGTTTCACACTCAGTTTATGCGCGAGGTCTAAGAATTTCTTTAATGTAACGACATTACATTAAACATAAAAACAATACTTTTGCTGAAAGGGTTTGGCTGGCCATTCTGACACCAATACTGTCTCTCATCATGATGTCCGATGCAAACGTTGTCCGTCAGTCGATTAATGATTTAATCAAAACATGGCAGAGCCGGAGCAAGGCGTGGCTTAGGTGTGTCATTTAATGAGCATTTATTCGTGCATATCTGTTCACTCAAGCAAATCATTACGTCTTTAGGTTTTTAGGTTGATGCTGCCTCTCCACTGTTGCTGTTCTTAGTACATTAAGAGAAATTATTATAAATATAATATTTGAGAAATATTAAATACATTTTTAATGTAAATTGGGAGATGTAGGCTATTTCCTGGGTCTGCTTTCCATCACTTCGCTTTACCACACAATTTCATGACCTTTGACGTAACTTACAATGCTGCACAAAATGAACACTAACGACTTGATAATGACTTGATGTTTATTTACTTATTCTCTAATATTTAAAATTGCACGGTAAATATTAGGGGTGTGCAAAAAAATCAATTCATATTCGAATCGCAATTCAAGCTCTACCAATTCAAAATCGATGCATAGAATTCCAAAAATGGATTCATATTTTCTATTTATTTTTTTAAATTGTTTTTTTTATTATATGTCTACTGCAATCACATGATAGATAGATAGATAAAGACTTTATTGATCCCCAAGGGGAAATTCAAGGTCCCAGTAGCTTACAGACATCACACACAACATACACATACATCATAACAGGATGATAAAATGACAAATAACAAACAAATCCACATGAATAATATGGACAATAAAAGATACTAAATAAACTAAATAAAAAATCCATATGAATGTACTAAGGGATGTATAAGATACATACATACATACATACTGTGAATCGTTTTTTTAATTGAGAATCGTTTTTGAATCGAAAATTGATTTTGAATCGAATCGTGAGCCTAAAAATCAATATTTTCTGAATCGTGCACCCCTAATAAATCTAAATATGTGTGGGTTTACATGAAAAAACATGGATTTGTCACAATTCCCCTAACACTGGATATTTCTGTTCACATAAACTCTAAACATGACTGATCTCTTACAGGGAGGTCTTGGATATGATCACTTTTACAGTATGTTTCCCCTTGCGAAAGGGCATCATTTCAGTATTAACTTACTTAAGTTTGAATGAAGCACATTACTCAGTTCATCCCAACCATTTTAAGTAGATGTATCATGTTCCAACCTGTGGTAATGTCAATACTGACTGTGTAATACCATTCAGTGGCTGTCCAGACAAAAGCAGCTGGCCGTGCAGAGTCATGCAGAGATTTGTTGTTGTGACATCTCCCTGGTTTTTGTTCTCCATGCCAAAGCTTTAGTTTTCTCTTTCCAGACAATACTAAACAGGTTAGGGCGAGGAAGCAGCAATGCCTCTGTATTTGCATAATTTTAAATGCTGTGCGTGAGTGTATTGGGCCACTGTGATTTGTATTGTGCTTGTATTGTATGTATGTATTTTTCTTTTCTTTCCTTTGTTCATTGTTCATTACCATCTAATGGAATGATAAGAAATGTTTTAGTCTCGGTGTATATCTGGGCATGCGTGTGCGTACATGCATGTGTTTGCACTCTTAGGTAAATGTGACTATGTGTTGATTCTTTCTGCTTTCTTTCATTGTGTGTGTGTGTGTGTGTGTGTAACACATGGCTCCCCTTTTTGTAAGTGAATAAAGGTGCTCCATTACAATCTTAAGAGCTCACCTGGTGCCAGCCGTGTTTACGCTACTTTTAACGTTTGAAAAAAATACATGTACTCAATCAAAAAATGTGCCTTTATTTCTTGAACAATCCCAAAATATGCCATCTGTTTTCGCATTTATGAAGGCTGCTTGAAATGTTATCTAACCAAAGGTGGAACAGAGGGACACATGTGTAATGTTCTCCTGATGTGATGGTTATAACTTCTGACAAGGTCACTGTGTGTATGTCTGACTGGGTGTACGTGTGTGCAAGCATGTATGAAAAGAAACTTGCTCTAAAGGGGCTTTTAAGACACCTGGCAATGATTGGCTGAAAGAGGACGCCTTCTATCTGCTATTATTGACAGTTGAAAATGTAGAGAAAGCATGGAGAGTGACTTCCATTTCCACATGTTCTCAATCAATTTGAGGCTCAGGTAATGCTTTGAAAATCTCCGTCTTTTGATAAACATCAAGCGGCAGCTTCTAACAGAAAACCTTTTTCTTTTAGGAGATGGTCATAGTGCTTCTGAAAAAGCGGAAAAGACAAAATGCAAACAAGAAGCCGCTCTCTATCTCTGTCTGTTGCGTTGGCTCTGAAGATGGATTGTGAATCGTTCAGGACGTATGAGCGTTGCGATCATATCATGGATCACAGCATGGGGAGGGAATGACAGATGTCGTGAGCGTCCTCTGTTTACTTGAGAGGCGAGAGTGTGTCTGATGGATTGGTTGCGTTAGGTGGATACACGGATGATTTGCCATCTCTTATGTGTCTCTTTGTGTTTTGTTCCATGTAGAACAATGTCCCAAAGTTTAGCAAGTAGTACTACAAAACAGAACTGAAAACATATCACTGCAAGGACATTTTTAAGTAATATAATAGATTAGATTTTTTAGTCCATGATTGCTTTAAATGTAAAGTCGGATCTACTTCCACCCATTCCCAAAGCGCAGATAATTTCAATAGAGCAATTAACAAAATTCAGTTATATTACATTAACATTCTTTCTAGATTTAATATGACTCAAATAAATGGGCCACCTCACTGGGGTGATGGTTGGTAAGGGGGCTATTGATTTAGGGGTTAAGTGTGCTTCAGTCAAGGTCCTTTTGAGTGGCATATGTATCCTATTTAGCAGCCCCCGAAACTACTGAGCAGTGTAGACGTGAAGCAGTGTTGACAGGCCTGCTATGCTGTGATTGGATTGGAGATTAGTTCCAGGACCATACACACACACACACACACACACACACACACACACACACACACACACACACACACACACACACACACACACACACACACACACACACACACACACACACACACACACACACAAACACACAGGGTCCTCTGTGCGAGCTGGACAGTTGATCGGGTCATTAATATGGGCAGCCATTTTCTACACTAACAGCCCCTGATTGCTTTGCCTTTCACATTGTTGTGACATCAGCACATTGCTAATTGAAAGATAATTGCCAATAATCACAACATTGATCAGTGAGAGAGCAATTAAAGGAGTTTGCTGCAGATTGCCAGTTCCTTCAAGAAATCCCTGATCAGTTTGCCCTCGTTCAGTAGATCAAGTTAAACAAATAGGTTTTTGCGAGAGAGCAATTGTGGAGATGGCTGCCGATGCTAATTTCGGAAGTTCAACAAAAATTGTAGATGTCTTATGGAAATGTTTAGAACATTCAATTTGCAATGTGTATTACAATGTTTGCTGCTGCCTTTGTAGGAGATAACAGCCAGGCGCTTGTAATGGGATCCTGTCTGTTGGGAGAAGATGGAGGAAATCACTGGGAGCTGGAATGCACTCGCTCGTTTGGGTCAGCGAAGGAAGTGCCGGTGTGTGTTTGCGTGTGTGTCAATGCAGGCGTGTCTGTGTGTTGTCCAAAACTGTGTTTGCTCAGCGATAGAAAAACTGAAATGTGATATGAATATCCTCTCCATTCTTCCATGAAAGTACCTGAAAATACCCCTGACAGGGCCCCATTTAGGCTCGCTCCCTGACAATACAGTACAATGCCCCTGATGACAGGCTAACTGGGGGAGGAAATGGCTCTTCTAGGGCCAACATAATAGTGGAATATTCTGGAAGTCACAGGAGGGATTTATGGAAGCAAATAGTCTTTTTCTAACATTCAGTGGAGCAGTGTGTGTGGCGTATTTGTGCGTCTTTGTGGTGTGTGTGTGTGTGTCTGACATGCTGACCCCCTTTGCTGTATGCACACCACATTCTGTGTTGTCGAGATGTGTGAATTGAAGTCGTGTCTAGCCCGTCAATCAGATGAAGAGATCATTAGAGGTGTCACACTCAAATCTCTCATCTTTCTAATCAGCTGTCATACTAAAATAACACCCCTTCTATATGTGCCCGTGCAAATACGAGTTAATGAGCTGAAGCTGAATACACAAAGGAAGTAACAGCTTATATATTTTCCTTATGTATACTGGCGTGTCTTACCTATAGCCTCAAATGAGCACTGCTCGATTGTTCTCTCTTCCCATGATCCTTTAGTAGGCAGGAGATGACTCCATCTTGGGGTCCATATGGACCCCATGTTGGAGGCACGCTGCTCTCTCACAGTGGGGGAATGTCAATTAGCACTACATTTGCTGAGGATGGCATGGAACCAGAGACCTGTCACCTCCGCTTCACAGCTCTTTCTTTGAAGACATGCATGTATGTATGTGTGTGTGTGTGTGTGTGTGTGTCCGTGCATGTGTGTCAGCATGCATGGATGAAGGGAGAATCATATCACAGCACCTGCTTCACAGCAGGGGGTGGGACTGCTTCACCAAGACAAGGTGTGTGTGTGTGTGGGGGGGGGCATAGTGTAGCGATGGCATATTGTGTGTGATCAGAGGGAGAGCAGCATCTAAATGCATGCGGTTAACTTGTAATCAATGTTACCGCAGTTCCCTTTGGGTATGCTAATGTATTCTAAAATGCTAATGTATTTCAGTGCCAAACCCCTAAGTTGTATCATAGGCGTGAATGAGCGACCGTGCACACAATGAGATGGAAATCTGCTTGAGGAATGTCATACAGTATCTTGGGAAAATGAATTCCTGCACGCAATTACAGAGAAACAGTATTGCACGACTGCTGACATAAGGATTCCATAGGTGGCAGCCAGTGTATCATGTTTGTTAGAATCATTTGATTGCAGTTTAAAAGTCTCTTTAATCTCTGTAGTGAAGGACTGATGTTACACAAAATGGTTGGCAGCCCATTCAGGCGGATGGGGAATCTGTGTCTCTGATAGGCTAGGCCGCAGTCGCCCCTGGAGACTGGCAACTGCAAGTCCCTGCTTTGAAATCCCTCTTGATCACAGTCACTACGTTTACATGCAGCCAATAACCCATTCAAAACCGGAATATTAGCAATAACCCGGTGGCGCACGGCCATGTAAACACTGGCAAAAACCCGAATATGCTCATATTCCGGTTTTTAAAAACCCGAATATGACCCCTGGGTTACCCCTTTTCTAACCCGAATATTTGGTCATGTAAACGCATATCGGCATATCCCCAT
This sequence comes from Gymnocephalus cernua, assembly GCA_023631565.1. Classification (NCBI taxonomy): domain Eukaryota; kingdom Metazoa; phylum Chordata; class Actinopteri; order Perciformes; family Percidae; genus Gymnocephalus; species Gymnocephalus cernua. The sequence goes on along the minus strand of CM042436.1, from coordinate 18,109,684 downwards.
CAAAAGGAACATTGATTTGTGTTCTGCGCATGTTCTATTCGCAAGGAATCTTGGTCTTTTGAGTAGAGTAAGGACCCTTGTTTTATGTAGTTCCCCATCTCTCTCTCCCCTCATTTTCTGTCATCTTTCTACTGTGGACTCACACATAAAAACATAACATGCCCAAAAAATACTTGTATATGTGCAGTCTGACACAGATCACGACCAAGATTTTAATTAGACTCATCTTGCACAGTGATACATGCAATGAACCTGCACGATTGCTGTCATCACATAGTGTGTGTGTGTGTGTGTGTGGGAGCTCTGTTGTCTTTCTTTCTGCTATGTCTCCTAGTCCTGGGGAACATACAGACTCTCTGATGTGATTAACACACCTTCACACAGCAAAAAGCTCTGCTTCACACACTGCCCGGTAGAGCTGCAACAATTGATTGATTAGTTGTCAACTATTAAAGTTAATGGCCAATTCTTTTGTAAAAATTCCAGCTTCTTAAATGTGAATATTGTCTAGTTTCTTCACTTCTCTATGACAGTAAACTGACTATCGAGTTGTGGTCACAAAACAAGACATTTGAGGACGTCATATTGGGCTTTGGAAAACACTGACCGTCATATTTCACCATTTTCTGACATTTTATAGACCAAACAACTAATTGATTAATCAAGAAAAGAATCAACAGATTAATTGACAATGAATATAATCGTTAGTCGCAGCCCTACTGCCCGGATTGATGGGGTCCATGCTTAGAAGAAACTTGCAATATATTTTCAGTTTTATTTTGTTGAGTTACTTGTTATTCAGGCGCAAATCAATAGTTCTTCCTCTCTCTCTCTCTCTCTCTCTATCTGTCTGACTCTCTCTATCTCCCTGCCTCCACCCATTAGAGTGCCAGGTTGTGTAACATGTTGGTTGGCTTTGTACTCGCAGATGATGACTTCTGACAGTTGCCCACATTTCTGGAATTAGCTTTGTGTAGCGAGTGTGCGACTGCATGTGCGCGCTATGTGTGTTTTGGGATAAATGTGCCCACTTGTGTGTTTGTGTGCGTCTGTGAGCGGGCATGCTAATGGCAGCTGACAGGGCCCACGCTTCTTAAATTAGCCTTGCTGTCTGGCCCCTACGGAAGGAATGGATATACACGTATAGAAGAAGCTTTACTGCTCCAATTCCTGCTGTCTTTTCGTATAGTATCCAACCTTCCGAGTCAGAGCGAACTTATCCCACAAGCGATAACGACAAAAGGGAACCTGGAACTGGGCCCAGGACCAGTTTCAATGTTTATCATGGAAATGCTTTTCCCTTTCATAGTCGTTGAAGATGGCTTGCAAATAAAGAGAAATTGGTGAAGAATGTTTCGCTTCTCCTTCACATTTGCAGATTTCCTCGACGCTTGTGTGCTGTTGCTTTTAAGATATTTGGTTTCTTTATGGTAATTGAGCCTACACAATATTTACATTCAGTGTCTTCTCTGTCAGCACTCTAGTAATTTATTCTTATAATAAAGTAGTGGAGAGGTTACTGTCAGCACTGCATGATCTGCAGTGACTTTAGAGTCACAAAGGTTTGTCAGGGAGGGACATCCCATCACCAATGAAGTTCTATTTTAGTTATTTGTAATGTGAGTCAAATGATTTTAGAGACTTGGGTATGATCACTATCTGTGTGGTTATCTGGAGGTGATCAATGTGGCACTAGAGTGTATTGTGTGCCTTATTGTTTGTGTGTGCATGTGTGTGACTAGATAGATGAAGGAATGAAAGGGTCCCCATGCGACTTGAGCTTTATGGAAGAGAAGTTAATGAGTTCCCCTGTCTGCCTTCCCATTTATTCTGAGCTCCATCTCTTCTTTCTTTAATATCCCTCTTGCTTAGGCAGTTCCTCAAACTATTTTCATGTTCTCAGACGCGCCGCCTTGACCTCGTAAGTAAATCACGAATCTGAGCCAGTATAGCATTAGTAGTGAAAATATCAAACTGTTTGGTTACAACCCTATCTCGGTTGGCCTTTTTTGTCTTCCTCACTGTCTATCGGTCTCCTCTTTCCCTGTGTGCCAACATAATCTCGCCTTTATCGCTGTCTGCTAGTTGGATTTTCATGCTAATTCAAGCAGATCCATCTGACTAATGCTGATCACAGATGTTCTGCGCTGTCCCCAGTGTTGTGCGTGTGTGTGCGTGTGTGTGCGTGTGTGTGTGTGTGTGTGTGTGTTCTGATGAGTTTCTCATATCAAAGTGTTTGATTCTGTTGATGTTCAAAAGATCCTCTGACAACAAAATTGCTTTTGATAATGAGATCTCTCTAAATCAAGTGGCTGTGGCGGTGGCGATATCAGTGATGCTAATAATTGTCTACAGTGACTCCGTCTCCAGTGTACTGTTTCCTGTTGACGTCAGCTGTTCAACCAACCTGTGTTCTATCTGCACAAGCAGGAGTTGGAAACTGGAGGAAACGGTGTTTCTGCAGACAGTGAAACGTTGAAGATGACGGGTGGCACATTGTGAAACTTGTTAACTTGAGGAGAAGGAACAGCCTGTGGTCAGAGGAAGAGGAAGAGAACGAGGCAGACGAGGACATAGAGAAAGGGGGGAAACAATGTTCTTATTTCGCTTTCTCCTGAGGCACCGTGAGCAGCTAGTGACCTGGCATGCTAGCGACATAGTGCTCACTGCTGTAGCATCAATCTGCTTGTCCTACTGCAGAGGCAGGAGGAGAACAGCAGCGTGAACACACACCGCTTTGTCTTTGCACACTTTGTACAGTTGCTCCTCTGTCATGGTCACTGGAGCAATTACACACAGCAAGCAGACATGGCAGGACTCACAGACAATCACAAAGAAATCTCTCAAAAACAACTGCGACATGGGAACAGCAGGTATGGTTTTTTTGGGGGGGGAGGATTCTCAGTGTCTCACCCTGTTTCTCTTTTTTTTTTTCCTCCCCGTATCTTGCTACATTTTTTTTGTGCTGCACATGAAGGCAGATCAATCCCTGTGTTCTTGCACCGCAATGAGATTTTGAACACAGTGTATTCCGTGTCATCTGATTCCATTCCAGTCTTTGTACTGGAGGCTTTCCCTCTCACTCCCGCTGACTGTAGCCATCTGGGCTTTTGATCCAGTGGAAATACTCTGACAGGCCTATTTGAGGGGCCAAAGGAAGAGAGATGACATTGTATTGCAGCAAATCCATAGGAGGGACGTGTTGGGGGGCACTACCAGAAGTCTGGGGGAGTCTGTCTTAAAAAGTCAGAGGGATACTGTAGCCGTCTGGAAGATCTATGGAGTGTGATGTGAGTGACTTGGAATGCTATTTGTTGGATCCTCATTGGACAGGGTGAGCTGACACATCTGTGGCAGGGAGCCAAATCAACTCTGATTTACGCCACCCCACCATCTAGAAGGGGCCTGTCCAGTCATCCAGCCATTACAGAAGATGTATTGTAAGGGGTAGCACAGTATCAAAAAACAATCACTCACAGAGACACACACACACACACACACACACACACACACGCACACACACAAACACATAATAAAAGATCTGTGATGAGCAGGTTAAAGTATCTCGAGTCACAAGTTATGGCCGCTCATGTCTGACATATATAAATTTCCCTCACACACCGACACAGACATCAACAGCCTCCGCCAACAGATATTTTGTGAAGAGGAAGCCATTATTGCAAATAAAACAAGCATGTTGGCTGGGTGCCCGTCTGGGCCGGTTCTGTCTGCATGTTAAACATTTAGTAAACCCTCAACACACTCCCCTGCTGTCAGCAATCACACTGCTGTGGTTCCAGACTCCTACAGCAACACAGAAGAGTACAATAGTGTGATGCAGTGTAGGGAAGAAGAAAAGGACGTTTTAAGTAATTGAGAAACCAAGAGAGATCCAGAACATTTTGATGTAAAATAGAGGGGTAAGAAATAAGTGGTGGCAGAAGTTGAGATTGATAGAGGAAAAGAACTGGTCACCCATGGAGAAATTGAGGGCAGTGATTTAGCAGAGAGGAGACGAGTTAATGTCGTTCTCATTCAATAGCTATTATGAAGGTAGCAGGGTAGATGTGAGACTGGTAGGGTGTGTTCTTCGGCACATCTTGAGAAACCTCTTGTGTCTGAGTGTATAAATAAAGGATTTTCTTCAGATAGACACAGTTGGGTTTGGTTATTTTCTCAAGCTACATCAACCCTGTTCATTATGTTCAAGCAGAGAAGAAGTGGTGAATCACAGCCCAGGATATAACTTCGAGAAAATAATCTTTTGAATGTAGCTCTAAAACCTATTGATTGATGTTGCCATAGCAATTAAGTTAAAATAACTCTTGGAAGTTGACTTTCAAGTCAAGAGAGTAACCCTCTCATTTGCCTAAAACCTTCAAAGTGCATTCATTTGTTTGCCCAGCTATGCCTGTTCCACATTTTGCACATTTAGCGTAGTTATGAGGGTTCAGAAAAAGCAGTTAAGCAGTTTCAACCAGCGCCTCACTCATCTCTCTGCTCATTTAGGAAACTCTTAAACGCGCACACAGACACACGCGGCCCAATGTAAACACCCTAATTAGTATTGAGGTTGACAGAGAGGAGGGCTGCTTGGCCAGGGCCATCTGGCCGGGGCTGGCTGTCTGATCTATAGGTCTCTGGTTTGCCAAGCCCACATGTTTTACATTGTCTCCCAACGAATGGAGTACATGTCGGGTTGGAACCTGCGGCTTTCAACAAAACAAACATTATCCATAAATCTATGTGGGGGTATTTACATTTAGACACATACAGTATTTCATTCACATATATTCACACCTAATTATATTTTCTTTCATTCATAGTCTTTCTTTTGCTCTCTCTCTCTCTCTCTCTCTCTCTCTCGCACGCACGCACGCACGCACACACACACACACACACAGGAAAATTAATTAGGGTTGGCACAGCTGCAGCAGCAACCTCTTTCTAATACATCTCTCTATTATCTAAAGCGATTGGTGGACACAGCAGCTCATTTCCTGCCTCGGAGTTGAGACCCGAGGACAGGCGGACGTTAACCCCATGTTTCCTGCTCTGCCAAGTGCCTACTCTTCAGTGTATGTGTGGTGATAGGGGTCATCACAAGAGAACGAATTACATAAATATTAGAAATTCCTTTACATTTTTCTTATTCCTTTACCATTTTGTATGTAAACTCTTTTTTTAATTGGATTTTGTTATTGAATAGCCCGTTTGTTTCAATTAACTCAAATCGTTCGACAGAGATCCGAGGCCTGTCCTCCCCTTCCACTATCATCAACATTTAGCCCAAACGTGGACGACCAAGAGTGGCCCTTTTGTTCACATGACTGGACAGCATCATCAAAGAAAAGTTACAGCTCTCGCTCTCATTATAAAGTCTTTGGCTGAATGCGGATGCTATACCCTACCAGCTGGCCTACTGTGCTTAGTGAATGGACTATTGTGAAACAGACTAAATAGCATGACACGGATTGGTGACCCAGAAATTTGCTGAAGTTGTTGTTTTGAGTCATAACAATGTTGCGGCCAAGATTAAGTAGTTCTGTATGCGAGGGTAATTGCGAGCAGAACTATTTCCTCTTCCTGTTCAATGATGACGGCACAAGTGTCTAGGGAGGCATTGGAGCACCTGTGTCCCATCTCCATGACAACTGCACTCGAGGCCTTTTGGTGATGGAACACATAGCTGGAGCAGGCTTGTACAACTGGGCTCACATATGCACACACTTGATTTAAAAAAAAAAAAAAAAAGGATTTTGAGGCCAAATAAATCACACAACATCTTGGGTGAAAGCCCCTGATGAGATATAGAGCCTACAGAAATAGGCCATCACAACCCCATTCCTCCAAGCCAGCACTAGAGTTAATGGCTTTCAGATCTCTAGGTGTTTCTCTGACTCTTTCTGTGTTAGCGGGTTTGTCTTCTTCATCTTAGAGGTGTTATATTTGCTCTACCAATTCCATCATCTCCTCTGGACGACCATTGTAAACGGCTGCTCGGCGCTGTGTCCTAATGAATGCCTTTCTCTGCTGCAGACTATTCGTTAACAATAAACCAAGGGCCCATTTATGTCCCTCATTCGTTTCCGGATGACCGGTGTTTATTTTGAAATGGGAGGAAGAGCTGGAATTGAAGAGGCAAGGAGAGAAGGAAGGAGCAACTTAGGAAGGGAAAGTCAGAACAGGAGTGTAGACAGAAGTAGGGAAGGGAGGGGGGTTACTTACAGTTACACTGGCAGAGAGTCAAGTGAGCTCAGTGAGGCAGAGTAATATGGGCTGAGTGTGGTGGGCTGAAATGTGCCTTTCCAAGTGTGTGTTTGCTTTTTACTGGCGCACAACCCATGATTCTCTACGTGGAAGGCTTTGCTTGAATTTGCTCCAAATGAGTGGCTCAACAACTTTGTGTTAGTTTTTATATAACAGGTCATCTACACAGAGCAACTAACTGGCCTGAGACTTAATATGAAGTGGTGGTTTTAAATATGGACAGCACGACTCCAGTACATACTCGTGCTCTGAAGTGCTGTCGAGGTTGTGGACAGCAACTCTGAATCCTTGAAGGAAAGCCATTAGGGCTGGGTTAAAAGAACCGATTATTCAAATAAAATCGATCTGATGTTGATTCATAAATTCCAGAAACCGATCTTTTAATAAAAGCCTTTTTTTTTTACCATGGATGTATGAGTAAAAACGGCTTTTTGGGGGTTCAATTCTTAATGTAAACATTAACCTGGTGCATTATTAAAAAAATATTTGAGGCTTACTTGTACAGTTTACAGCACAAGTTTTCTGAGAATCTCTTTTATACTGAAATTGCCCTAACGTAATTGATATAGAATTGAATCGGGACCTTGTGAATTGGAATTGAATTGAATCGGGAAATCACTGGCAATACCCAGCCCTAAAAGCAATAAGTAGCCTGCATTAAATAAACTGATTCAATTCAAGCCTCATAAAACATTTGGTATGGTCAAAGTCACACACACAAGGTCACATAGGTTGTAATCTGAATAAACACACACTTAAACACAGCCCTTATTAATTCACATCTGAATGTGGGGTTTCCAGGGGCAACGCAGACCCCACAGCATCCTGACGCTCACTGTTTTGCCAAGCAGCCAAATATCCAGCACCATTAACCTCATCATCCCAACATAATCAGCCGCGGATGAAGCCGCCACTAATTCGAGGCAGCCTTTAAGGCACAATTAGAAATGTTAATTAAATGTTGCTCCGTCTTGCATTGGCTTGACACATAATGCAAAACCATTATTTGGGGCTATGCAGTATGAGCTTTATTTTTCTCTCTACTCAGTCATTGATGATCCGCAGCACACATACTATAGGTCACTGATAGGCAACCATGTATGGCTGCACCAGATGATTTCACTGAGCTGTGTAATTAGCAGAAATAACCAAGTGCGGTCTGTGGTTGGTATGGAAATGTGCATACTCTTGCTCTCCATGTCATGGATAGCTCAGTTTTGTTACTTGTTCCGCAAATGTGCCAGTTTTATGTTGGTGACCATATTGCTCTTTGCACCTAAATACTTTGTACTCTTGTAAGATTTTTTTTTTTGTGGATGTTTTTAAGAGTCTTTAAAAGCCTTGTTCGTCTTTTTTTATTGCTGTGTGGCTGACGCACTGAAGACTAAATGACCTTTGTGTGTATGAACATGTGCACTTGTGTTTGTTTGTGTCAAGGTCTGCAGATTTAAGTGCCTTAAGAGCACCCATCATTCATTAGACCACTGAAAGCTTTGAGGTCTCAAAATGATAGGTGGAGTGTTAATACAACTACTAATGGATGATGGAAATAGCACCCACTCCAACCCCAGAATAAATGTGTGTTTGTGCGCGTTCTGTGGTCGATCAAGCATGTGACCTGAGAGAGAGAGGGTCACCCTCCTCTTGTGCAGTGCCTGCCTCTGCAAGAGGTCTGAAAATGAATCCATAACCAAACCATCTGCAATGAGAAGGAATGCAGAGGCATCACCCCTAAATGGATTGGACAGATTGGACGTCTTATACCATTTTATTAGATGCTGCCAGTCTTTGCCTGTCATCTGTGAAAGACTGCTTGCTTTGCCGTTTCAGTCCCACAAAGGCTCAGTTCAACTGAAACTGCAGCTTGAGTGTATAGTGTGTGTGTGTGTGTGTGTCTGTTCGTGGCTGGGCTGGTTTAGCTATACCCACAGATGAAGGAAGCTCATGAATGACGGGAGAGTGAAAAGGATTACAAGCTAACTCCATTTGGACTGCCTAAGACAGACAGGTCTGCTCTAAACAGGTGTGTTTATCCTTCTCCAAAGTTGCTAAAAAGACTCAGCTGTGTGTGTGTGTGTGTGTGTGTGTGTGTGTGTGTGTGTGTGTGCGCGCGCATGTGTGTGAGAGGAAGAGGGAGAAAAAGACAAACGATATGTCTGTGTAAACTTTAGCCTGTGTGTGCGTTTGTGTGTGTGTGTGTGTGTGTTTTTATATGTTCGCGCGTTGTGTGTGTGTATTGAGCATCTCTTCAGAAGAAGCTTATTTAAACGGGATTAGAGGAAGTAGTGATGGACTGTGTTGTAAAGCACTGTACCACCCACATGCATCCCACACCTACATGGAAGTCCCATAGTGGTTAGCATACACTGCGCACATATATACACACACGCACGCAACTGCACGCAGACAATTGCTGAAGGGTGTGTGGGTTAGAGAAGGGATATATAGCCAGAGTGTGAGAGGTCTGTGTGCTGTGTGAATACTTTCCCAGCTCTAATCCGCCCATTCCTGTTGGCATGAAAGACAGGGATTAACAGACGAAAGGTGAACATGGAGAAAAGGCAGGGCGGGAAAAGAACACAGGAAAAGAGAGATAGTATTCCGGAACCTCTGCAGGTTGCTTCCCGGCTGCTGTGGTGAATGCAGATGAGCTGTCTTTTGTATGAAGTTAAATCCTCTTATTGATCATCAGATTAGGTGCTGCCCTCTACCTTCTTTAACTTCCAAAACTTTAAAGACATTGTCTCTCAGAAAGTCTGCCCAGGATTTGGATAGCTCAAGAAATGGTCAAAATACTGTCATAAAATATAATGGAAATTGAATTGAAGGCATTCAATGTCAAACGGCAGTAACATGCAATTTAAACAAACCACCTAGACAATGTATCTTGAAAGCCTCATTTTAACACATTAGGTTCAGGGGCTTTGTTTGCTGAGTTACCTGTACAACACAGTCTCCAATTGCTACCTGTTTCCATTCCTGATTTTCTTTCATTGAGCATTACGCAGAACAGAATAAGACTCGTAAGTCAATTTGCCCTCCTCTGTAATGTCGCGCTACACGCTGCTCACATCTAAGGATATATCCTGCAATGACAATTTCTACTTAACACCCATGAGAGACGATCTCCCTCACTGTGGGATAAAAGCAAGGTTTTGCATCATTAGAGGATGATTACTATTAAGATAATTATAATAAGCAAGTGTTGTGTAGAGTGATAGTTTCTGTGTATGCTACTACTCTACATCTATCTATCTATCTATCTATCTATCTATCTATCTATCTATCTATCTATCTATCTATCTATCTATCTATCTATCTATATATATATATATATATATATATATATATATATTATATGATCATCATCATTGTGGAATGTCTTTTGTGGATTATTTCTTATTTTTTTTCCTCTTTTGTTTTGCTTTATTTCCTTCTCGTCTTTGTTGTTTGGTATTTGTATTTCATTGTGCTATGGACCACCAATATACTTTCTACACTTTTCCCTCTTTTCTGTGCAGCTCACTTTTGAAATGACAACATGAAAACAGCAGCATAAAATGGTGCTGTCACTGCCAGCTATTTTTGGAAAGCTAGCTACTCCTCCATGACAAACATGCATAACTTAACTCTTTTAAAGAACTACTTCTCTCAGTCATTCAAAACTGTCTGGTGGGGCCATTGTTTTGATAGAAGGCCTTCCCATCTCAGCAGGTGTGTTGAAAAATTCACCCTGCAGACTGGGCAGAGATCTGCATCACTGCATGAAAGACTGCTGAGCTAGTTATCTGAGCAGTCACTGTGGAAAATAGAGGGGCGGATGCGTTTTGCCTGCTTTGTGTCCAAGGCCTCATCTGTCTGTGGGTAGACTAAGGGATAGCAGACACAAAAATAACACAACGGAAAAAAGAAATGTGTTAACAAGGAAGTGAGATGACCACCATCTGTCATCATGGGGAAATGAAAGAGACAACACTTTCAATTTAGATTTTTCGGAATGCCTTTTAACACTGTTTTGTTAATTATTAATCTCAATAATAAGTGGCCTCTTGTCAGTAGCTATATTGAATGATGCTCATTTTAGCATTTCAGCAATGTATTCTATCAGACTTGGGCTGGAAGTATTAATAAAACACACACTGTAAGCTGTAGCTGGACCCTCATCATACTGCACCCTAGTGGAGGTATGTTTGTGTTTGTGTCTGAGAGAGCTTGTGTGTGTGTGTGTGTGTGTGTGTGTGTGTGTGTTCGTTCTTACACGCATGAGTAACTAAATGGTTTCCTTTCCACAACAAAACAAAGTTAATTGCTTCAATTACTGATATTATTTGCAAATTACCCGTCATTGGTTGTCAGTGACTCTCAATTTGGAGTCCTATGAGCTCATATCTCAGCTCTGCGCTGTATTTTGTTGTTGTAAATGGTTATGTTAATAGAGTTTATTCTCTTTGTCTTCAGGCATACTGATAGAGTTTGCGTTGTCTCCTTAGTCCACACTTATCCCTGAATGTATTTAATTGTACTGAACTTGACAGTTGACCGCTTGGATATTTGCTCATCCCTGTCACTTTAACCAAACAATCCAAAAGATGGATGCTTTGCGGTCCCCCCTTGTGGCTGAGCTCATGTCCCTAAAGAGGAAGAAAAAACAAGAAAGAGGGAACAAAATCATGTGGCTTTAAAATGAGCTTGGACAAGACATTGTCATTTTAAAGCCACATGATTATTTATATATATATATATATATATATATATATATATATATATATATATATATATATATATATACACACACAGTATATTCTACCGTAAAAGATAACGTTTGGATCCTTGTACATTTTGACTTTACTACTGAAGCTAGAAGCTGTTAGAAGCTAGAAGCCGTAGGTATGTAGGCTGATTATTGAGTCAGTCGTGCGTGTGTTTGTTTGCCTGTTGGGTCATCTTTGCTGTGATGTAGGTGTAATGTCTGGCAGGTTATTTTTAAGCCCACCCAGGAGTTTGGATACCAAGGCCACGCATAAAGAAAAAGCAACAACAAGAAGATATGTTTGCCTTTTATTGTTCTAAAGCTTAACAGGACAGATGGGGGACATGCTTAAAAAAAAAAAAAACATATTTTGTCTTCAAAACACCCTTTATTTCTAAATGGTATGTCTTAGGTAAGTGCTGTTTATAATGTAGAGAGATACCAGGTGCTTTTACTGCAGGGTAGCATTTAGAAGGTGGATAATACACCATATCATCTCGCTAATCACCTGTAATGAGCAGATGCAAGGCAGATGTGCATTGCTGCTGGCGCAGGTGCTGCGCGGTAAAGGTGTCCAAGGTTTGTGTTGGAATCCCTGATCTCCTTGGTGTGATCTACCATCCTTCTGCTGTCCAGTCTGCTCCGTCCTTAAGACAGAGGAGAGTACGAACGTGTCTGTCTGCGAGGCTGCGATGGGCAAAAAGAAAAGAGAAACGGAGGAAAGTCAGAATGCAGCGCAGAAAGGTTTCAGTATTTGCGAGCCTGTCCTGGCTCAGCGTCTTTTCTGAGCCAAGTTTGACTCTCAGTCCTGGCTTTAGGCCACACTGTGAAACCAAGTAGAGAGGTTTTTTTAGCGCAACAGCCGAGTTGCGTTGCTGGATTTAAAACCATCGCAGGTGGACTCCCCGAAAGCTCTGCTGCCTGGCTGGAAGCGAGGCCGCAGGGGATCTACAGAAAGGAGACATATGGTAGCTTATGATTAAAAGTTGCATGCGAGTGAGTGCATGAGTAACCGTGTGTGTGTGTGTGCGTGCGCTCATGCATATGCACTAACTACAGTTTTGGATGTATTAGTTATATCCTAACTTATCCAGCCATGAAAAAGCCCAAAACCTGTGCAGAAATACAGACTTGTCGGTCAACTTCACTGACAAACAAAAGCAAAAAAATGTATGTGCAGCTGTGAAGGAGACTCAGAGCATCATTAAATATTATGGAAATTATAGAGAAATGCTGCTGATCTTGGAAAATTAAAGCATTACATGTATGTGCAGGTGTGAAGGAGACTCAGAGCAGTATTAAATATTATGTAAATTATAGACAACATGCTGCTGATATTGGAAAATTAAAGCATTTTATTGCACCTCATGGGTTTATATAGGATTTCGTCACCCTTCACCCTTTTTCTTTTTTTCATCCCCAGTGAGGCATATGAATCATGAAATATCTACAACTGTCTTGTTTTGTGCTAGCCAATATTTAATTTTTTCTTATAAGTAATTCATCCAAGTGGCAAACTTGTTTTCCTTGCTAGCAGTCTCTAGTGCCTTCCCACTTGTTCATTTTGTTTTACAAGTTACATAACATAATAAAAACATTCTCCATGACTTTTAGTTTGCCACTTCCTACTTCCTCATTTGTTAGTTCTATGTGCACATGGAAGCTCTGCCCTCTTTTTGATACTCTGAGCCCTGGGAGCTACAGGGAGCTTTGTGTGCCAATTGCTGTTGAGATCAATTCATGCCACTTCTTTCTCGAGGGCTCCCTGACTGCCTACAACTACTGCTTAATCTGCATGGTGCAAAGTTGATATCAAGGGAGCAGTGAGGCAGATGAGCATAGTTAAGCCTTATAAGTGGAAATACTGTGATTGTAGACTATAAAATTGTTTCATCAAACCAATGGGCAATAATGCAAAATGCCTGTCGACAGCAGGGCAACAATCAAATTCTTCAGTGTGACATTTTATTTAAGTGTACAGTAATTCCAACAAAAACTGGAACAGTACCCTAATCCACTCCTCAAACATCCATTGCAAATTAAAGCAGGCTAAAGCAGAGAGGCAGTTTGTTTGTTTTATGTTTTTACTTTATTACAATAGCTTTTTCGGCTTATGAGCTTACAGGTTTTAACCACCAGTGATGAATTTAATCCTGATATCCATATCTTGGCATCAACTTTGCCACAATTTCACACATTTTTAGTTTGGATATGCAATAACAAAATGTCAAATATTTCTTTGTTAGAATCTCAAGAGCATTTCCTCTATAGTTACATATTCATGCTCGTGGCAAAAATGGAAAATACATCATATGTGGCTGTATTAGACTAAGAGCAATATTGTGACGTTTTTATTGGAAAGACTGTGAAAGATGTCGTAACTCAAGAAGCATAATAAACATAATATACTTTCCTATATTCTCTGTAATGTGGAGCAGGCTTGAGGTCTTGCGTAGACGTGGCCCAGGGTTTTATATGATGCTGTCCACTGGGTTTGACATATCAATCTGAACATTTAATGTGCTTTTGGACTGCATGACTGCGTTTAACATGCACATACAATATACTCCCCCACGCACTCTTGAACATATCTGCTCACACGCACACAGTGGCCTGTCCTAAAAACTAAAAACCATTTCCTGAACAATCAAAACTAAAGCCTTTTTGTTATTTTACAAACCAGACTTTAGACAATATGTGACACGTCCATCTAGTCCATGGATAAGAAGTGTGAGGGTACTGTGGCCCCGCCGTGAACCAGCAGTGTGAAACTCTAAGCCCTGCCAGGCGTGTGTCTCTGCCTGGGCTTTGAGTTATAGCTGCCGGGGTCTGAGACCCATTCATCAGCGCTTCATTAAAACCCAAATCGCTTTTTCAGTCACAGCCTTTTCTCTGCCAGCCCAACACATCTTGCTGGCTCAATTTCTGGCCTGGGCCTGTTGTTAAAAGCAGTTTAGTTCCATGACTTTGCAGCCTGCCTGCTCTTAGTTGAGAATAAGGTGCTGTAAAGAGTACATTACCCACCTGGGAACCTCACTGGCAGGAATGGCTTTTCACTTGGTTAGCAGCAGAGCAAGGAAGAATCACCTGGGTGACATGGGGGTGGGCGGAAGGGGGGGGCACGAGCGAGACATGGGGCTGTTGAAAGGAACTCTCCAATGGCCTTTTCCTGTTCCGCTTTTGTGTGGTGCTATCTTGCTGTTCCGTGTTTTTCAAACCACACAATGAGGTACAAAGCTGCCGGTGGCTGCTCCTGCTCTCCGTCCCTCCACCCCTTCATCCTCCTCCCCCCTCTGCCGTATTATGAGCCATTTAAACTGGGTTTTGGCAGAGTCGGGCTGAGGCAGGTGGAACTAGCATGTTCACAGGCCCCTGCCCTGACCATTATTCACTTGCAGGAAATGTGTTGTCCATTGTGCCTTTGCTGTGGCAGCTTGGACCAATATCTTATCAAAATTTCAGCAAAAGCAGTTCAGCAGCTCTATCGTGTCGTTTCACCCTTCTCGCTCCCTGTCTCTACTCTGTGATGTCTGTTCTAGTCTATTAAGTTGAAAGACGTGTTTGAAAGTCTAAGCAATTTATTTCTCCATTACTGCAACAACTACACTTGACTTGACAACACTTAAGTAAATGCTGTAAGTAGTAATGTAGACCAGTCAGTGAGTGTTGTAAGTGTATTCCATTGATAATGGTGAAAGGCATTTAGTATTGATTTTTACAGCAAAACAAATACTACACAGGCAATTGATTCTTTATGGTTTTACTCACTGCATTGTTCTACTGCTGTACATGTGTCCAATCCATCAGTTGAACCACATATCCTAACTAAAGCCTGTGCGAAAGCCGTTGGTTTCACATGTAATTCTGCAATTTGAAATGGGTTAATAAAAGCCAAGTTCAGTGTTTTTACTTGAGGTTTTCACAATTCTGAAGTACTTGCTACTGTTTTAACTGTGCAGCTCGAGTGCCAGTGGCTGTATTTCTCCAGAACATGCTCATTACATTTACTATGACATGTGACCTTTTCCTCTGGTAAATGTAACACAGACCACAGGGGGGAATAGGGAAAACAGGATCACATTGTGCACCAGTGAGAAATTGAGAGAAATTGCATGGAAGTGCCAGTGTGTTGTTTTTCTTTCTCTTGCATTGGGATACATCAGCAGCCAAAATACGCACTTGCTCAAGCACAGAGAAAACACTTTAACTCTCACCGCCGCGCATGTATACACGTGTGCGCACGCACGCACACACACACACACACACACACACACACACACACACACACACACACACACACACACACACACACACACACACACACACACACACACACACAGCACTCCTCCACCCTTTCCCCACATCCTGAGGGGAGAGGTCAGGTTAAGTGCTGTGTGGGGCAGTAGGTCTGCTTTTCCTCTTGGCTGGCACCCTGCCCACGTCAACAGTCCCTCTCTTTAAAAGCCACTAATTCAGGGCCCTAGCGCTGACAGTGTTCTGACAATGAGTTACTATCTGCCAGCCATGGCCCCTGTCCGACTGCCGGTCCCTCTGAAAAACAGATCTGTGGCGAGAGCAAAGGTTAATCTAGCAGTGAGGCTCCACTGGCGACTGCCTCCACGGCCATGTGTGACTGAGAATAGGCTGGGAGGAATTAACACTACTGCCTCAGGGAGTGTTGACAGAGGTGTGTGTGTGTGTGTGTGTCTGTCTGTCTGTCTCTGTGCTTCTGTGTGTGAGTTTGTTGATGATAGGAAGTGAGGAAGGGGCAGATGACACGGTTTGAGGAGGGTTGTGTTCACAATCCATTATCTTCAGGGAGGAACCGCGCTGGATAAAGGTTGCTTCTTGCCATTTCAAAGATGTAAGACAAATACCAGCAGACATTGTAAACATTGCAGTGAGAGTATGCGTGCTGTCTCCCTTTTGTCTGCGGTATCAATCCCTCTGTCAGCCTGTCTCACTCTTTTTGTTTTTGTTTTTTTTGTTTAACCTACCTCTATTGTTTTTACATCCCTCTTGTCTGCCATTGCGGCACGATGAAGAGCACAATGTAACCACAAGGCTCCTTCAGCCTGCCAGTTACTTGAGAATACCCCTGTTGGTGTGTGTTTGTATATAGTTATGTCTACATTTGACTGAGTCTGTGAAGGTCAACTTGGTTCATGGCCTCCTGAGGAGAGAGCATTTAAACGGGTCTCCCTACCACTGTGCCAGCTGTCTGTTTCTAGTCCAAACAGCTCTGTTGGCTAAGCCCTTGTTGCCACATCATGGCCCCCTGCCTTTTGGCAACACACTAACTGTTAAAAGCTTACCATTGTTGGTTTGATCTATCTCCCATGAGCATTACGCTTACCTTAATTGGCAAGTTTCTCCCCCCCTCCAATGGTCTTGAAAGTTTCCATCATCGCAGCTGTCAAATGGAGCATGTTGTTATAAAGCGTTAGTTATATTGAGGTAGATAATAAATCCCTCACCTTGGATTTTTCAGATTAGCATATTTGTATGCATCATCAGTTGGGGATCTTTTCAAGGATTTGTGGCTTATAAACCACACAGAAGAAATACCCATTTTTGTGGATTCCTTCCAGATTATCTTTTTGTGCAGATAAAGTGGAAATTGAGGGATAAATAAGAAAAGAAAAAAGAAAGCAATCACGGTTTGCTGGCGCTGGCTCATCACAGCCAATTAGCTATGTGAGGCATCTCCTGGAGATATTTCACTTCAGATAATGCCTATTCTGTCATCAACCTGTGTGTGTGCATAGTAACACGTGTCACTGCTTGGTATTTTTGTGTGTGCGGGTGTGCATGTCTGTGGGTATGTGTGTGTTGGTTGCCTGGACACACAAAAATACCTCCGTATAGTCCTCTTTGTGAGACGGGGCAGACTGGAGTGCTTGTTTCCCCACTCACGGTGGGTGTGCATTTCTTTATCTCCTTTGCCTGTCGTGTTGACTGATGGGTAATATGCTAAATGGGGCCTGTGTTTACCTCACCTGTGGCACCAGCAGGCCTCTGTGTGTGCTGGGCTGTGACAGGGAGCACTAATAATGCTTTAACTGCTCTGTCAAACTTCAATCACATTGACACGAGCTCTGGTGTAGCACACTGTCCTGTTGGCAGAGGTGCTGTCACTGGACAGATGTAAGTGAATTGTGTCCCAGTAGTTACAAATGTTGACTACGCGCTGGAGGTCAGGTAAATGGGCTGTGCAGATGTGCATTTGAGTGTGTGCGTTCATCTATATTCACAGTCTATGTATGCAAATTCTCAATACTGGTTTGCATACGTGCGTGTATGTGTGGCTTTTTGTTCATTTATATGTGTGCATCTATTGCAGGGTTAGTGGAGCAGCGAGGCCTTGCAGTGAGTCTCTCTACAGGAGTGATTTACGAGCCTGGTGTGAGCTCTTCTCCCATCCTCCTGCATAACGTCCCCATTAGAGACAGCAGACACTGTGGCTCTGTTCATCATTTAGCCCCAGACACCAGCACACCTGGGGGGGGGGGGGGGAGAGAGAGAGAGAGGCAATAGACAGAATAAAAGGGGGAATAAAGAAAGGGGAGATGGCACAGTGCGTTATCTCCCCATCAATATTCGCCCTGTGCCTTTACAGCAACCATGGCCAGCTGCATCTGTGTACAGCAGAGCAGAAAAAAGTGATAAAGAGATAAAAAATAAAACGGGATGGGGATGCAAAAGGCACGGAAAAAAAGCAGTGTTATGACTCATACTTTACCCCAGCCAGCCACAGCTACCACAGCAGTAGCCATAGGTCTAGCCAAAGATAGCGAGTTGCCCGCCTCGTTCCTTCATCTCCTCTGGCTCTATTTGCTGTTTTTTTTGTCTACCTATGTTCTGTACCTGTGTTTGTTTTGGTCTGTCAGCCTCATTATGTGGAGCGAGCTGTCTGGGGACACGCATGCTAACAAGAGAAAAGAGGAGTAGTAGTGTGTGAAAACTCTCTGGGAGTCATTCCAACACCCATCTACATTAATAACTGCACAACCGCAGATAACAAACACTTCATGAAATGGTAGTCATATTTGCTCAGCATACACTTAAGCCTGAGTAAAAGCATTTTATGAAATGTACTGCGTATGCTGGCAAACATTTGGAAAATTGCCTTTTATAATAGTGGGTGAAATCGTTGTTCTTGCCATCGTCGCACACAGTGTTTTGTGCTTTATCTTATTAATGCAAATACTGTATGTACTGAGCTCATGAGAGCTTATGACTAAAGGTACATTGTGTTTTGTTTTTCAATCACTCTGGAGTATTTTGGCAAACACATACAGCAGATATGCAGAATTGGTTTCCTCCCTAACAACATCTCTCAAAACAGTCTGATATCGCCTTGACGCATTAGGGCTATTTATTTGAAATAAGAAGGCTACCGTGGGAAAAAGTTAATTATTCTATGTGTAATGATGCATTCAAATTCCAAAATCACAGGCCGTGCCTTAAAGGTCCCATATGAGGCTCATTTTCAGGTTCATACTTTACCTATTTTGGGTTTCTACTAGAACATGGTTACATGCTTTATAGTTAAATAAAACAGATTATCTTTCTCATACTGTCTGTATGAATGTACCTGTATTCGTCCTTTATCTGTATTAGCACTTGTCTCTTTAAGCCCCCCTCCCAAAAAAGCCCAGTGTGCTCTGATTGGTCAACATTTCAGGGTCTTCAGCATCTGCGCTTTCAGCGTCTCTTTAATGACAAATGTATGCAAAATGTGTGTTTGTGTGTAAGAGAGCATGTAATGGTAAAATATATTATTTGCAAAAAAAATGAAAAATCGTCTCTCCTTCTTTGTATTCATATTTGATTGAAGTGGTACATGCAAATCGTGTGCCAAAGAATTGTTGAACCCCATGGGTTGAGTGTTAATTTTTGCGGGGATGAGACAGAGCCTTGCTGCTCTACTTAACATTTGTAATGAAACCTCTCTAGGCTCTTTTTTCCTATCCGTCTCTGGCTTGCTTCTTCCAACAATGCAGGTCGATGGCAGAGATGACTGGAACACCTGCAGTCATCATTGCTTCTCTGGATCAATATACTGCTACTTGTGCATTCAGCTTTTTATTTTTTTTCCTCCACGTTTCACTGCCTGATATACATGACTCAAAGTGCCGTTGGAGAGGTGAAAATTCACAGGATGGATGGAGTTAGCTGCATTAGCTTGACCTAACTGCCTTTTATTTTATATAACCACAATTGTCTTAATGTTTTGTACACAGAAGTGCAGTAAATTCCAACCCTGCCCTCCAAGCAGCTTCAAACAAATGCTAAGCATCATATACACTTTATCACACACACACACACACACACACACACACACACACACACACACACACACACACACACACACACACACACACACACACACACACACACACACACACACACACACACACACACACAGAGATACCCAAAGGTGCACTTATTCGCTCCAGCACAACCACTGTTGCCATTTTCTCTGAAAACAGTAGCTCCTGACGGGGTGCTGTTCTCTCCAAACACCTGCAAACCACTTGTGTGTCCCATCAGAGCTATTTACACTACCAGCAGATAGTCACACCCACACAGGACAGACATCTGCATCTATTCTAACCCAGTGACATACAACTGGAGAAATAATTGAACAGCTTTTACAGCTGTGTGAGCTGCTTGTATTTACGTGTGCATGTCTGGATGTGTGAATGTGCGTGCTTCTGAGTATATGCAAAGTGAGCAGTGAGCGAGTGTTTTCTGCCACTACTTCTTCCGTAAAGGAACAGCTTGAAGTGGCTCGGTGGCACTACATATTTAACAAGGCGTCTCAGCTCTTTTAGCAGCGAGCAGAGAGTCGCACTTTCACACCACACCACACCACACCAGCGAACGGCCTCATCTGGTGGGGGCTGCCGAGTACAGCGCTGCCTGGAAGCTCTCTGCTTTCCTCTGGCTGGCAGGTCTTTAACTGAGAGGGTAACCACATGACTGTCTTACTGCATCCCGAACCTCACCGTCTGATCCACCCATGTTGTCCCTCTGACATCAGCGATTAAAAGAAGGTTCGGAAGATCCAAAATGGCAGGTACAAAAAAGAAAGAAACGTTGGCTGTGTTGGTGGATGTTGCCTAAGAGATGGCAGCTATTACTGGCACAGTTACTGTTCAGAGGGCCAAGAGGGCCAGTGGGATGGCTGATGGGTGCGCTCCCCACTAGTGTCACTGGACAGCTGTGACATTTTGGGCTGCGTTCTAGGCCAGAGCTCAAGCACCCAGGCATCCTGGATGCCAAATCAGATGAGGTCAGATACAGTATGTGTGTATGTGTTTGTGCGGGTGGGTGGCACAAGATCAAAATTACCCACAGCCTCCCTGTGGCAAAAACAGACTGAATGTAATGCGTGCGAAATGACATTTGCTCTCCCAGAAGAGTTCAGTGTTTCACTGAGCTATGGCTTTGCATTCAGAGTGGCTTGGGGAAAGAAGAGTGAGGAGAGAGTGAGAGAGATAAAGAGAAGGAATGACACAAAGGAAAAGAGAGTGGGCAGGTTGATGGAAATAAAAACGGCAGCATCAAATGGAGGGACATCAAAGACAAATTCCTTATGGAAACTAAAAGAAATCAGCCCTTTCCTCTTTTTACAATCTTCATTCACCAACTCTAAAGAAGCGCTGGAGAGCATTAAGAGGGCATGTGCTGTTTTTCACTGTAGGATGAGGCCTCCAGACAAATATACTCAAAAAGGTATGTCTCACTCTTGCTCCCCAGAGGTAAAAATTATCTCTCCCTCTGTTTCTCTCTTGTTATAGATTCTCATTGGAGAGTCTCACCAGCCTCATGCTATAAGGTCAAGATCCTCTGCTGAAAGTTTTTTTCTTCTAGCCTCAGGACTATTTTCTATCTCTTATTCCCCCCACTGCTGACTGCAGACTTCAGCAAAGCCCTGGAGGAAAAAACACAGCCCATCTCCAAAAATATATAGACTTCCCCAGGCATGTGAGCATATGCTGCAAGAAGGTGGATTTAGTGTTTGCTTTTAATGGAAAGTGTTGTGTTTGCTTAGGGGCATTGGAGAGGCCACTGGCATTTTTATGGAGATAGATAGCAAAGAATGAAGGGGAGAATGAGAGGTGATCTCAACCTGAGAATGTCTGCGGTCGCAAATAGTTTAGCCAGACTCATGGGATGTTTTCTCTGCTTATATGTATGTCTGTTGTTGGTAAAGCGGTGTACTCTGTGTGTGTGTGTGTGTGTGTGTGTGTGGTGGAGCTGCACTAACGAGATCCCAGAAGAAAACCCCATTCGCGGTTAAGGGAGTGAGATCACACCACGCATTTCCTCTCATATTCACACTGGCTTAGCCAGCACTGTCCCTGTGGTGAAGAGCAGGCGGCTGGGGAATACCAAACCGAGGCATCAATTACCTGGATCTCACTACATTGGTCAAGGGAGAACAGCAGCTAAATTGAATAACACTTTCCCAATCGCATGTTGGCGTATGTGCTTTCGTGCACATGCAAGTGCTGGCGAACACCTTGCCCTCCAAGCAGGTTCAAACAAATGCTAAGTATCATATGCACTTTCTCACACGCACACACACACACGCGCTCACACTTACAGAAAACAATCAGTGATCCATCCCAGTGGCACCCTCTCTCGACAGGGTACGCTAACCACTGCTCGCCGCTGAGACTTCCTCTCAGTGAGAAATAGAAGAGCGTCATATGATTGACTCGCTCACACTTCCTTATGACTGTTAAATCGTCGTATATGCGCAGTCAATTCAGGCTTAGTGCCTTTCCGGAGCCCCATGGGCGAGGGTGATAATTTGACTTTTATTGAAATTCAGCTCCAGTGGGTTCAAGGTGGTTGAAGGTTGCTCTTTTACTGCCACAGATGAGACAGAGGGAGAACACGGCATCAAATCCTCAAGGCTCTATCTCTCTCTCTCTCTGCCTTGTTCCTGTGCTCTCTTGTCTGTTTCCCCCTCTGCCAGTGGGGGAGTTACGCAAGACGCACGAGTCAATTCTGCGG
This sequence comes from Gymnocephalus cernua, assembly GCA_023631565.1. Lineage (NCBI taxonomy): Eukaryota > Metazoa > Chordata > Actinopteri > Perciformes > Percidae > Gymnocephalus > Gymnocephalus cernua. Next base: position 18,087,630 of record CM042436.1, on the reverse strand, counting down.
TGCATCCAAACATGGTTAACAACAGAGTTTAATGAGATTGAACATAGCTAGCTGGTGTTTGCCTCCACCCCTTGAACACAGTCTTCTGTATTACTTTCCAGTGGCACATTGTTTTATTCGTGGGGAGAAACTTGCAGTGACAGAGGTTAATAAGTATTAAGTTATTGTTTTGGGGACTAAAGGGCAGGCTGCATTTGTTTTCTTCATTTATGTTTTCTTTTTTAGGGGCAATTTGTCGTCGTCATTTGTCATACTTTGCTCGGATAAATGCCACCCAATGTCTGCGAGTCAGACTCTGAGCGTGTCCCAATGCAGGGGATATAGGAGGTGCATTTGGGCTCTGCTGTGTTTAATGGCATGTGAGCATGCATATATTGTGTCTTATTGTGCATGCACATATGACACTTTCTCTGCTATTAGCGTGATGTTCATGTTCCGTGTTAAGGCCAGACAGTTTTGTTCCTGTGTTTCGCTGTTCATAAATATTGCAAGTGCCACACAAAAGCAGAGCACGCCTTTGTACATTCAGGCAGCGGGACAGAAATAGGGTCAGGTGGTTTCTAAGAAATGATGTGACTCTTGTGTTTAGCTAAGGTTAGATCCATTTCTGGATAAGATAACGCAGGGCACTGCCACATGATACCCTCTCCATCGAAGTGTCTCTCCGATTACTCCTTCCATATCCTCTTCGGTATCTCTCTTCATATGAACTGCAGACCTTCTTCCTCTCCCTCTATCTCAATCCTGTCTTTCTACCCACTTTCTCCTTTTCTCTATCTCTCTTGGTTTCTGTCTACCTTCCATACTGACTCCACATATTATTGGATGGTTATCTCGGTTCAAGTGTGTGACAGAAAAGGACAGTCAGTTCTATCATTTTCTTTGCCCTCCTAACCCCCAGTTCCTATAAAATGCAACCAGGCGAGTCGCGCTGTGATGCCAACAGAGACACTGTGCACATATTTTAACTTTATTGATTCAGTTATTTCTCTCTATTTTTGGACTTAGTTTTGTGATTATTTCCCTCTCACACTCTCCCACACACACACACACACAGACACACACACACACACACACGCACACGCACACGCACACGCACACGCACACGCACACACACGCACACACACACACACATAACTGTGCTAATGACAATCCGTACTGTCTTAATTAGAGCGAAGGACTGCAGTGGGAGGTAATTGAGTGACATCTTTTTGTTTGTTCAGCACTATTTCCTGATCTGTTTGAAAAACAAAGACGCTTTAACTCAACCCGCGTAGCCCATTAGCTCTAGCTTATGCTGCTAAATGTCCGCCTCACGCAATGACAGTGCGACCTGGACACGGTCCTCTCCGTCAGTCTACTTGTGTCTCTAGCCAGCAGAATTGATAACAGCGCCAAATCAGGGTTAACTTCTAACTTTCACATGTGAAGATTAGAAATGTCAAAGCTACAATGGATAGATTTCATTGTAAAGCCAATCTCCTTATGGGAAAAGGTTAAATTACATTGCCGTTTTTTATCCCACCATACTAGCTCTCCAACATAAACAGTGTTTGGTACTCATTTTCCTACTCTCCATTTTGGGAGCAGGGAGAGCGTTTTTTTTGCCGCAGCGGTTGTGCTGTAAAGTGATACTCCTCGGGCCCTCATGGTTCACGTCAGCCACTCCGCACTTCTAATTTAGGACATTGATCGAGGGATTCTTTTAGTTGTGTCATTAAAGTGATCAAATTTCAGCTTTTAATGCTTTTATTGGAGAATAAAAGGGGAGTGGGATGAGCAGGGGTTCCAAAGAAAATAAATGACAGTGGGTGGGTGTGGCTGAGGGATTGGGAAGCCAGCCAAAGCCTTGTTCCACAGCCAGTGAACCAATAGGAAGTAGTCTCCCTCTCCCTGAATGCTGTTTTGTAAGGTGAGGAACCTGATAAGAGTTGTAATTACCTCACTTTACTGCAGCAAATTGCCAGGTTTCTTAAAAGCAGACAGGCAGGTTAAGGTAATATCAGCAGTAATGAGTATTGTGGTGGCTGCGGGAGGCTAGCGCTTCTTCCATCTGGATTATTGCTTGGTCACTGCTGCTGGTTTGCTGCTACAGCAAACCTTGGCAGATTCTGGGCTCATTACTGTGAGCTACACATGGTTTTGAGTTTGTATGCTCTACGTGTTTGGCAGCCCGATAAGTGTGTATTAAGCATTAACCTTGCATAGTAAGATAATACATACATATGTAAAGTATACATTTTATTCTAATGGTCACCTTTTTTCCATTGGAGTAGACATTTTATTCAGAACAGATATATGAGATAGTTTGTGTTAACATTTTCTAAAATCAGCACTGAGGTAAAAACATCTTACAAAAATCTGTAGAGGAGCTGCATGCCACGCAGTGTATATCATAATATGTGCTTGTGTCTCTATGTGGCATAACACACGGCATGTTGTGTATTTTCCTATTTGTCTTCACCGTAGTGTATTGGTGGGACAACAACATAAATGCTCGCTTTTGATTGGTCCCTGTGAGAATCCATTAAATGATGGTCTACTAAAGTAACTGTAGAATTCCCTAAGCGGTGTTATAACTGCCAGACTCACTCCAAAAATCTACATGAGGAGAGATCATATTTCTGCTGTGTGCGTCATGAGCAGACAGAAATGGCATATCCTTTGTCAGAATGCTGAACACTGCGTTTCACCAGATTATGTTGATATACTATATTTTAACCATTTCATGGAAATGTTAATATCCCCACTGTTTGGCCTGAAACTGATACATATGTTATGAAATATCTTGGGGATTTGCTCATCTTACATTGATCTAACATAAACTCTACAGCCCCTCCATGTTGTGGTTTTGCTACATGTTTGCTCCTTACTGCCTTCTTGCTTTGTGAGGAGGATTCATTGGACGTCTTTTGCACTTGCGCTTAAAGTACTTATGTTGTTTGTTTTAATTGACCCATAGGATGGGACTAATTCTTGCTTAGAGTCTTCCCATCTGTCTTTGGTAATGGTTAGAATATAGAAGAGCATTGGTTTCCTCTCCTTTACATCCAGTCAGCTAGAAAATGACTTGCCATTTGCAAGCATTAGAAGAAGACAAAGGACGTACATATTTCTGCAGATGAGAGAGAAAGTGTGTGTGTGTGTGTGTGTGTGTGTGTGTGTGTGTGTGTGTGTGTGTATGGGTTGAGTCCTTTGATTGGAAGATTTCTTTTTTTAATAAGCACAGGTCAATGGGTCACAGCAAAGAGCCCTGTATAAAGCCTGGAGATCTTCAGCTCAGTCTTGTCCCCCAGACCGATGTTTTAAAATATGGTGTGTGTGGTGTGTGTGTGTGTGTGTGTGTGGCTGTGTCTGTGTGCGTGTGGTTTTTGGGTGTGTCCCTTCTTCTTCCTATCCTGCATAGAGTGTATGCAGGCAGAGAAATCAAACACCCTGTAGCCTGTCATTAACAGGAGGCAGAGAGAAAGACAGATAAGGGGAAGGAATGAAGCGAGAAGGCAAAAGAGAGACGGGGGAAGTGAAGAAGATGAAAGACAGTGGTAAATGGAGAGTGAAGAAACGGGCAGAGAAGAGGAGGAGAAAGGATGCGCTGGGATTACGGGGAGAGAGGGCGAGGGAGAAGAAGGATGGATGCGTGGGAGAGGAAAGAGGGAGGAGAAGAGGGTGGAGGTAAAGAGAGAGAGAGAGAGCGCGAGGGGGGTAGGTGGATGGGTGGTGGGGTTATGATGAATTAAAGATGACACTCTCCGGCAGCCTGGTTTCTAAAGATCACTCTGTCTGCTAATGTAATGTTAATGAATGCAAATGATGTGCCTAACCTCTCTCCCCTGACCAGGAGAGGGAAAGGAAGAGAGAGTAAAAAAAAATGATGGCAGAAGAAAAGGAGGGAGAAGGAGAGAAAGAAAATGTGTGAAGTGAGGGTTATGTATAAATGTGCTGTTTCTGTCTCCGGACTGTAGCTGAATGAGTGACTGACCACGTAGACGTGATTAGATGCGTGGGTCTGTTGTCACCAGCCTCTGGGTGTGCATTGACTGTGTACCTGTCTGTGTTTGCCAACCCCGCCTCAGGGGGGGCTGTTGTGTTTTCCTGCTTCCCTTCCACTGCAACTCCATTACACATAAGTAATACAAGTGGGGAAAGAGAGTTTTGCTGCTCACTGAGTGCCGCAAGGTTGAATCTTAAGTTGTATGTGATGTGGCAGGCCAGATGTGTAAGGCCAAGTGAATGTCACCTTTCGGTGATGATAGGATAATGTCATCAGGTTCTGCATATAGGCCCATATTAATTTTTCCTATCTTGCGAGGCATTCTTCCTAACATCTGCTGCTGATATCACTTTGGCTTCTGTAAATCCCCTCCTCTGTATCTTCTCATCTATCTTGGCTTTGTCTCCTGTCCCTGATACTGACCTGGTCTTCTTTCATGCTGAAAATTGTATTTTGTCTGTGAGCCCAGAACACTGTTAATACATTTGTTGTGTGTGTGTGTGTGTGTGTGTGTGTGTGTGTGTGTGTGTGTGTGTGTGTGTGTGTGTGTGTGTCCGGGTGTGTGTGTGTGTCCGGGTGTGTGTGTGTGTCCGGGTGTGTGTGTCCGGGTGTGTGTGCGTGCAGTGTGTGATTTGTGAGCCTGTGAGCCTATTCTGTCTGTGGCTCACTGATGCGGGACTTGTGTGTCCCATCGCTCCCCGCTAATGTCTCGGAGGATGGCAGATTATTTTCCGTTCAATTTTCAAATCAGCCACATTGTCATTGCTGTCTTCAGGGAGACATAGAAGTAACATATTTCTTTTGATGTATTTCTGTTGACTGTTCTGTATCTTCTATTTAAAGCGAAAAGCCTTCAGTATGAGTGACACAGCTTTCGTGTGGCCCAGATTAGAAACGTCTCACATCTGTGTTGGCAAGGATTGTCTTCTCTGTCGAACAAGCTGACTCAATCAAAGACCTCACCTCTTTCATGTGCTTTTTTACCCTGAAGCAGTTTTCAAATCGGCTCAATGCTCTCGACCAGGTTCGACTTAATGTGGTCGTCCCTTCCAGTCCAATAAGCGATCTTTTTTTGCGTGTGATTTTACAGGGTGCAGTGAGTGAATAGTGTCTGTTTGTGTGACAAACTTCCACACAATTTGTTCAGAAAATACTGTGTCAAAAATGTTCCTTTTTTTATTCATGAATCCCCTGAGTGGACGGCTGATTAGTTTGGGAGACGCAGCAGCCTTTACTCTTGTTTGTTTGTCACTTTGTTTTCAGCCCCGTATTAGGATGCCAGGCTCAGCGGGCTACCATGGGGCTTCATCATTGTTAAGTGCTCATTTCAATTCCGCTGATTTCTCCTCTTGGTATTTCATCTCTGTCTGTCTAGTCCCTTCGATATCTCCCTCTCTTTGTTCTCCCATCTTGATTCCATTTCTGAGAAAAGATAAACCGCTCTTAAATAATGTTGTTGAAGGCCCTCAGATCTTATTTCAGTTTGTTGCTACGATCACAAGAAGGCCCGCTCAGCCTAGCATCCAGCATCTGGACGTGATTGTCTCATTGAATTACAAAGTGTACCAGCATCCTTGAACAGGAGGACATAGTGAAGGGGGAAGAGAGGGGGCAGTTAAAGGATAGGTGAATGGAAAAGATATATGTAATGGGGTGGGAAGGGAAATCCGCAGAGAATTGTGTGCCATATTGACTAAGGGAGCTTCAGAGAGGCCCTTCAGCGCATGTTCTATCGACCAGCAGCCATACAATCATACAGACATGGCCTCGAAGGGGGGAATTACACAGACATGTTGCCGTTCTGACTTGCAAAGTGTAGAATTAAAGTCATACATAAAGGCTCAAAGAGATTGGCCAATCCATTCCTGCTGCGCTTTCTTCTCTGAATTCTCTTTCTATAGATGTTCTTTGGTCCCAGTGTGAGCAATATGCAATCATGCGTGTCTATGTGATGTATCATGCGACTCCTTGCTGACGTGTAATTGTGTGAAGAGCGCTGCCTTATCGATCTGTAGCGCAAAGTCCCATCAATGTTTAATGCAGTCTCTCTCGCTCTTACATTTCTCTCTCTTTCTCTCTCTCTCTCTAACCCTCTCTCTCTGTGTGGAAACAGCCTACCATTTGGTATTGATCTACCCCTTGCTGCTAATGAGAAGGAGCTGTGCTTTCTGGCATTTGAAGCTGTAGGCCCTCGGTTGGGCCTTGGTTTTTGGCTCGGCATGGGACTTCTGGGTTTTGATAAGTACGCTGGCAGTGTATCAGCTTGAGTGATCCTTACACAATGAGCCAACCCACATCCGTTGTACTTTTTAGAGTAACTAATATACTGCGATGTAGTCACTATACATCCCCCGGCCTTTGCGGCTCTTTGAATTCATTTAAGGCGAGCTACCCTGACACCTACAAGCTATTGTTTTCCAATAGATTTATGACATAGTCAACATTAAGCGCTCTATGTTAATAATTTTCCCACAGACTGAACTGCTAGTGAACCTGCCTGTGTTTAATTTATTGGAGCTTGCAGGTGGAGCTGACAAAGCAGAATATGAATGCAGAAGAAAACACTCTGGGCTACCCTCCAACCATGAGGGACTACAGCTAGCTGTTGTCTTTCCTTGTCTTCCAAATGACTTGGAAAAACTGAAAGAGAGAGAGAGGAACGGGATATGCGGTCAGGTATAACTGCGATGAGAATCAGGGAGCCATGGAAAGGGAGGACTAATTGTTTTTACGAGGGTTTTATGGTGTAAGCTGAGGAGTAACCCAGCGTTAAAGTACTGGAACCCACATACAGTAAGAAGAGATGAATCAGAGTCCAAACTGCTTAAAATGCAAATGTTCAATTAAAGCATCACTTAGAAATATTTGATCCCAAAATGTATAGACATTCATTTGTATCTTTACCTGAAAGATGTCCCTATATAAATGGACCAGCAAACATATTAGTAGTTTTTGCTTTTAATATACAAATAAAAATAGATGATTAATCCCTCTGAAACCTAATTGTTTTGCAAGCTTAGGTCATTGAATGACTTATAATGTTAGCAATAAACCAAAATGTGCCTCTTGTAATTTTTAAAGAGCCGGCTTTTTAAATGAATGTAGGTAGCTCGTTTTACAACAAAACTCTTCAAATCCGCTCATGATTAGATGCATGAATGGACCACATAACGGCTCATTTAAAACTCACACACGTTGGCGTACACAAGGGACACTTTCCAAATCCCCAGTGCCAGTGGACAGGTGTGTGAGCCACGGCATGACGGCTGTTCAAGCCCCACCCTGTTGCTAATAACTACTTAGCATCCTCCATTTGCTCATCTGCTACTCTGATATTCTGCTAATGGCAGACATTAGGTCACATGACAGGGCTCATCCAGCCCTCCCATGGGCCTTTGACCTTTTTTTTTGTCTCCTACCCTCAACATCTTGCGCCTCCTTCCCCCCCCCCCCCCCTTCCTTTGCTTTTAAAAGGAAATGGAAAATGGCCTACCAAGTGCCTTTGTGATTTGACTAAAGCTTCTATGATTTCCCCTGAGAAAGGGTTGGCAGTCCCCACAACGCTGGCTGGCGCTGAGGGCTTTTTCATGCTCCTATCTCCCCAGCTGACAGCAAGCCGAACAGGCAGGCTGGAGCTGGCTGGCGGGCTGGCTGTGGAAACTAGACGAGGCAAGGCAGATCTTAGGGAAATTGAAATGCTCTGATGGAAGCCGGGTGTGAACAAGGCTGTCACTGTAGGTGTACACAGAAAATTGCTCACTGAGTGTGTGTGTGTGTGTGTGTGTGTGTGTGTGTGTGTGTGTGTGTGTGTGCGCGCAGCATTTGTGTCCATGTGTGGCTTAATGTGTTATCTGCATGAGTACTTGCGTGTGCAGCTGAATTACCTAGGCTAATTGGTTTCATGTCTGAGGACAGTTTCTCCCAGTAAGTGGAGATTGAGAATGAAAGGCATCTTTCCTTCCTACTGGTGGCTTGTCACTCATCCTCTGTGTACTTGTTTTTTACCAAGACCACTTGAACTGCAGATGACGGGCTACGAGTGCTCCATCATTTGGAATGATTTCTAAATCACTGCAAGTTCAGTCAGATTCCGAATAGGCAACAGCTGCGGGTGTGTGAGCCTCCTGCATAGGTAAAGGGAGGGTGCTGAGGGCTGGAACCAGCGTCTGCTGGTTATGTCGTTGCATTCAATCAGAGTGAGATTTCTCCCCTATCAACAACACGTGTGGGCGTCGCTAGCCAACCGCTTGCTGTGATAGTGGAAGATGTCCAATCCAACGACACAGCAACCACAGTTGCTCTGAAAATCCCCCCACACACCCTGCTTATCTACTACAAATCATCACCCAGACATACCATTCCCTCCTCTGTTACCAATTTTTTGTGTCTGTTTGGCCACAACAAAAACAAGTGAGGGCATGTTGTGGCAGGGGACATTAAAAAAACATGAAATATGCCCTGGTTCTCTCCCAATAAGATGGAAGGGTTAGGCCATAGTCTGTTACTTGGGAAATGATGAATCTATCATTACACTGCTAAGGCCAACATGTCACCCAGTCCATCACTCCATGTGTGTGTGTGTGTGTGTGTGTGTGTGTGTGTGTGTGTGTGTGTGTGTGTGCGCATGTGTGCGTGTGTGTGAGAAAGAGAAGCAGGAGAGACCTGTGGTTTGTCATACTTCTCTCTTCTTTCCTTGATCTATATCAGGTTTCCAGATTTCATTGTGCCAACAAGACAGATATTAATCAAAACAGGGCTGACAAACTTCTTGGGTGAGCTGCCAGACTTATTTGTCTGCGATGTGTCATTGGTGATAAGCGAGAGGTAAACTTTGTCTAATATTTCATAGATATGGGACCAGATAGGACACCTTTTGTAATACAAGTCCAAAGTGAGTTAGATAAATTCAAATATCCTCTAAACTGTTCCCTACGGATTATTTTTTTTTATTATCTCTGAGGTGATTGCTTTTTATTGTCTCATTTTTGTTTGCAACCAGTGCACCATATAGCTCTCTGCGGTGCGTCTTGATATTTTGTGCAAATCACAGAGAAACACAAGACATCCTTCTCATTAAAGCTCTCACATACACGGCATGCTTTGGAAATGTATGTATGTCCTAACTGTGGGTTGAGAATAACTGACACATAGCGTACTCCGCCAAACTAGTTTTCAGGGACTGCCCCCACTTGGAGTAAACAAACTGCAATGGCCTTGCCGTGGAGGGCTCCCTCTGCATTTGTGAAACAATGTGACACAGTTCAGCACTCACACACAGCCACATGTAAAACCATGCAGTGTGTCTCATGTTGCACACAGATACAAAAATATCCTCTCAGTTTTCCCACAAATGACTGCGTATCGTGCAAATACATGCGCTCACCCGCACACAAACAAAGGCAGGATGCACATACTGTAGTTTCATGCTCACACTGAGAGAACACAATACAAAGCTCAGCATTTAACAACATGACAGAAGCTCTCAGACATTCCTCCCAGCAAAGTGCCAAAGCTTTGTTTCCATGTCTCTTGTCTTAACAGAAGTCAAGCAGAGATGGATGAAACGCTGTGAAGGATTCATCTCCTCTCTGTGCATCGATGATAGTGTCAAGTGATCACTGGGGCTTGAATGCAGTTCAACTCTGTGGAATGGTACTCAAAATAGATTTTCCGAGGGTAACCGCTGTCTTCCTCTCTCCCCACCTCTTTTTCCTTTTCTTCGCTGCAGAGACCGTGATGGACACTCGGGTGGCCACAGCTGAACTGGGCTGGACAGCGTATCCTAATTCTGGGGTGAGTCGGTCATTGCCAACACATACACTTGCTGGGTAAAAAACTGTTTCAGAAGTTTATGTTCAAACTTTGTTTCTGTTGGGAGGAAGATAGTGTGATATGTAACATGACGCACTGTGCACGTACTGATCTACAGCCAGACAGATAAATAAGCAAGAAGGCAGGCAGGATGGGAGTATAGACTTAAGCAGTGCCCAATGTAGCTCCTATTATGGGTATTATTTTCTCTCTGTCCTGGCTCATAATGACTTAATGACATAATGGGTCCACATAAGCCCCAGAACACAGTACCTAAGTCCCTGTAAATGGAGGCTGGGGGATACCATAGACATAATGATACTGTAATGATACATTTATGCATGGAAGTGGAGGTATTAGGATGAAACGAGGGAGGAGGAGCTAGGAGGATGGAAACGCTCAGGGCTTTTTCAGATTTTAGGAGAACTATTTTCAACTTTCAGGTAGTTTAATGCACATGAAAGGAGTATAAATGAAAGAAATTGCCAAGTCATCAGAATGGTAACAGTGTTCTTTTTTTCTGAAAGAATCACAGCATCAGAAGTATGATTGCCCTTTTACACTAATGGACTTAAATAATATGTTAAGGCCTTGTTCTCTGTGCTGTAAGTCAGTAATTCAATGAAAAGCTCCATAGACCAACACTGATAGCATGAACCTTGCAGGAGCCGGGACAGACAATGACTGTTTCCTGCATTTTCTGGGTCTTTGGGTCTTTATGAGGCATTTTACACACGTGTAAAGGGAGCTTTTATTGCTCCTGAACAGAGCTTTTGCTCTTTTTAAACATTGGAGAGTGTGGCAGGTGTCGCAGCCACGTTTTCTTTTGTGTCCCCAGAGGAGTACTAACTAAAACAACCTGGAACCTGGAATAACCTAGTGTGCTCATTTTATGTGTATACTAGTCTATATGTGTGTGCATGTGCACAATCAACCCAACAGCTGAGACCTTGCTTATGACTGCTGCTGTACTGCTTGTATGAGTAATACTCATCCTGAAAAAAAAAAAAAAAAGTATTCACCTAGCTAAATGAATCTGTCATGCCACTGTTTTACCATACCAAATATATTGTTTCTAGAATCAGTGAGGTCAGTTTCTTTTCACCGTATGTAAATGCAACGTTAAACATGTAAGATAAGTAGCTTGTGAGCACAGACTGTCCTCACCAGAAGGAAACTGAAAATGAGCAACAGTTTGCAGATCAGCTAGCATCATTAAAATAATGTTATATTGTATATTTCTATATTTAGATTTCAAACGTTTTACTATGTTAATGAGGACACATGACGTGTGACCCCGCAGCTGATTAATTGTTGAGTGCCCTGTCAGTTGTCAATTTGACACTGCTTCATTTCTTTGCCCTTTTTAGAATTACACGCTTTTGTTTTGCACAATTTCAGTCTTTGCACCAAATCCGGAGATTCTAAATGCTTCTTTAGGGATGAGGCAGGCTGGTCTGACACCCGGTACTGTTCATCCAGAATGCTGTGAATTCTTCATTTCTAAGGATCAGTTGGATCAACATTTACAACACAAACATAATATGCAATGGAATAAATCTGATTCTTTCCACGGATCAGCCTCACACTGTCACGTGTTTTTTTTTTCTGTGAAGAGGAAATATCCAGTAAGACCTACTGAGTAGAGACATCTACAGTGCTATTTTCATCGAAGCCTGTTCAGTTCAGGAAGCCTCCAGGCACACAGAGCCTCCTGTCTGTGTTGAGCATAGCTTTTTAAGCTTCTCCTGGTGTAAAGGTTCAGGCAGAGAGAGACCTGCTGTAGGGAGAACACACTCATACCGCTCGCTGAAAGAACGTACCACACTACACTGCTGCCTTGACCTTGCTGGTAGTGTGTGAGTGAGGCAGCAGCGTGATTGTGTAGAATTGCCCATGCACTTTCACATACTCTCTCACATGTGCACATAAATACACACACCCTGAACTCAGCAGGTTTTTAATGGATTTCTTTTGCAAACCTGGACAATATCAGATCATTTTTAAATGTACAATGCTCATCTCTGAGGATTGCTGGCGCACTGATAGGTCTGGCAATGCGAAACTACTGGTGCACTAGTTTGTTTGTGTACCATGCAGTTGATTTGGAAACCCAGTATTTAATAGATAATCAGATATATTTGACATATGGAGTCCATCTAAGTCTACCCTATCTTATAAAATGGACATGCTCTATCAGCTACAAGTCATGGCGAAGGGAAATCTGATAACCATGACTGTAGTGGGGTGAAGAGCGGTGTCAAAGACGCAGAATGTAACTGGGTGGAGCTGATGGGATAACATTTCACTGGACTTCTACCTCGTACGAACACAACATTATTGATGGATTGTACATAGCACTTGTATAACTACACATACTTGAATAATAATGTATATTTGTTTGTATAGCCAGCGGCTAAGTGTTCAATGTGCTTCTCTTTGTGAAGCTGATAACTGCCTCTTTAACACACACACACACACACACACACACACACACACACACACACACACACACACACACACACACACACACAGCAAGAGAAAAGGCACACACACACACTAGTGTTGTCCCTCTGCTATCCGATACATCCCATTAATTTCGTTTAGTAACTTCTCCTTCAGGAGTTCATGAGAGGTGTTTGAGTGTGTGTTTGGGTTTGGCTGACCTGAAGGGTTAATTTTGAGGGATTGCAGAAGCAGTGTCATTAGTTCCACTGGTGTAAACAAGAGGACATATCAGGGTTGCCCATGTGAATGTATAATGGAGCAGCAGTATCCGAATGCACACTTGTATGTTAGCATCTGCACGAGAAAATGAGAGCTCAGAAGGAAAGCAGATGTGTACAGCAAACATCACAATATTCCTTCATGTGCATGCATGCTCCAGCTTTTTTCTATTGTTTCATTTCATTTCTATAAATTCCTTCTTTCCCTCTGTGGACTTTCCCCTTCAATGCCTTTTTTTTCTCTGTTTCCTTCTTACCTCCATCCTTATGAGTCACACCTCATTTTCTTTCTCTCTGTCTTCCTATCACGCACACACGTCTTACTCATAAATTATGGTGTCTCAGAAAGGCAAATGCCCCCCGACCTTGCCAGGTGGCGGTGTGACAGATCAGACATGAAAGACAATGACACACACACCCACGCACGCACACGCACGCACACACACACACACACACACACACACACACACACACACACACACACACACACACACACACACACACACACACACACACACACACACACACAGACGCACTGGCCTCACTAATGTAGATTTACATGCACTTATAAATAATGTGATTATAAAAGTAACTTGGTTTCTGAAAAGTGAGCTGAATGATATATGTAAAACTGGGTTTCTTCATCAGGTTAAGTGATTAAAAGAAAATCGGATAACACAACCTATTTATGCTCAAGAAAATAACAATTTTCATAATTTTCATAACCAGATTTCTAAAGGGTTTTTTGTGTGAAAAAAAGACCAGAACAAAGGAAAATTCTACAGTGAGGTGAAATTAAACATATGTACTTGCACTGAAGCTGCCCATCCTTTGAACCAAAACAATTCAATCCAGAATCAGGCTTAACCAATACATAATTTAGGCTACGTTCACACCGCTAGTCTTAATGCTTAATTTGGATTTTTTTTGCTCAGATCTGTTTTTTTGTTTGGCTGTTCACATTACCTTTTAAAATGTGGCCTATATCAGATTCCAGTGTGAACTGTGGTATTGAACTGACCCGCATGTGGAAAAAGAACAATAACAATGACATCAGATGCAGCACGCTGTTGCACTAAAGTTAGGGAGGTTATGGAGGAAGTAAGCATTTTTGCTTTTATTTCGAAATGTTTGTGTAATGGCAGCCGTAACATTAATGAGCAGGTGCTGAGGAGGAGAAGAATGAAGAGAAAGCCTTTTGCGGGGTTATGGCTGCAAATCTCCCTCCGTTGACTTGCTCCATCACTGTTCTCCATTCTGTAGGCCTAGTCAAGTTTTGAATTTTACTGTCTGCGTCTAGGGCTCCTGCTGGCACATAATTATGACAAATGTCGATGTAGATTGACATAAAAGTCGCATCAAATCCGTCTTGGTTGTTCACACTGCGGCCGTATTGAAAAGAATCTGACCCGGGTCTGATTCAGGACCACATATGGAAGTGGTCTAGTGTAAGTGCTCCCACTACAGAGCCACTGCCTTAGCCGTCCACATGCTAATCCCCTACATAACATGTGAACTTAAGTACTGTTAAACAATGTCTTCCAATACTGATTAGAGCTGTAACAATTCCACATTTTGCTGTACAATTGTCTCAGAATTAATCAGTCCCTTCAGAAAAACGCAGAGTTTTTTTGTGATTGTTGCGGGCAAAAATTCTTGATTATGCGGCACGTTTTCTTAAAAAATGCGATGGAATATGCGGGATATTTATGCAATGTTATGCGATGAAATTGCGGGAACTTGCAAAAATTACGGGAACTTGCAAAAATTGCGGAACTTGCAAAAATTGTGGGAACTTGCAAAAACTATGGTTTGATGAAAAAGAGAAAAAAACGTGATTCCCCCAACACCGTGTTCTCACTAGGTGAAATTATGTCACTTCATAACGTTCCCATGGCAACAGGGGAAAATGGCTGCTCTTGTGTGACGTAAACGCAACATGCGAAAGTGCAGCGTATTTGAAAAAATGCGGCCCCAGCATAAATATGCGGACCTTGGCTGATTATGCATTGAATTATGCGATCGCATAATCGCGTTTTTCTGGAGGGACTGATTAATTGCGATTAACAATGTAATTGACTCTTTTAGTCAAATTTAAAAATATTAATTTGTTATTACAAATTATGAATTCCAGGATACACTGTTTGGTCATATCACTGTTATGTGACCCAGATAATGTAATAACAGCCTATAAAGTAAACAACACCTCTAAAACATTTTTATCCCACCTTCATAATTTTTGTTACTATGAACATGGTTAGGGTCAAGTGCCAACAACTAGCATAGCTTTAGCTAAACAGTCTGACCAATAATTACTTATATAATTACAATTTGGCACATCTTAACAAAATCAACAATTACCATCAACAGTCATACCTTAGGACCTAATGTTAGAAATTAATTGCAGTTAAAGAAAGAAACGATAACGTAAAACTATTGACAATTAGACAATTGTGTAATAATTGTTACAGGTCTAATACTGATTCCAAACATGGCAGGGACAGGCAGAAATCACATTACTCACCAATTCCATATACGTTTTAGAGCTTTTCCACTTTCGTTGTGGATATAAATGTGTTATCTGAATACAGGCTCGATTTCTCGCAGTCATCTGGTCTCCTGTGTGCATGATGTAATCATAGAAGGAGATAAGGGAGGTGAGAAGTTGTATTACAAACATTTTAGGGAATGTTATGAGGTAAGGAATAAAGGAAAGTAGAGGAAATGAAGAACAGCAGAAGAGCAAGGCTGTGTGTCCACTAGGTGTTTTTAAAGAGCAGGATGGTGCATGAGGTGCTGGTTACAAGCACCAGGAGAAATGCTAAGATACTGTGAGGCTCGTTATGTTAACTAGCCTGTAGCACTATGCTATTACACAGAGAAATATATATAACACACAGTCCTAACAGAAAGAGTCAGTGTTTGGCCGCCCATATGCACCTACACTGCATTCTTTATGTCTCTGTTGTCATACTTTCTATTAGCTTTTCTCCAATCTTTGCCATTGCAAAAAGCAATGATGACAACTTAAGACCCGTGTTTTAACTGGAGATGTTTGGATGTGGCCAACACAACAAACAACAAAATGTTGGTGATCGGAACTCAGATAAAAGGTGAGTGATGACAACACTGCTCTCATTTGGGAGGGGTCGGATGGGATTAGTGGAGTGTAGAGTGAGCGAGAGAGGAAGAGGCCGAGACTGAAGGATGAGAGGAGCTGGAAGAAGAAATAAACAAGTGACGGCGGAGGAGCTGGAAGGGGGACGGGGGGGGGGGAGGGGGGGTTGAGGAGGGAGGGATTAGGAGCAACTGGAGGGGAGACAGGGTAAGAGATCAATTGTATGTGAATGGAAACCAAAAAAAAAGCAGCTCTGTAGGACTGCATCATTCAGCTGTGGGTGTGCGTGTGGAAGAGAGCTCGGGCTAACTCATGTGACTCTGGGAGGTCACAGACAGATTTCAGGCTTTGGGGAGAGGGGTGTTGGGGGGGGTGTTACGGGGTCAGCGGGGTGGCAGTGGCTGCGCTGACAGAGGCTGCTGTGGGTGCTGTGGAGCGTGTAGAAACAGGGCAGGTTGGTGTGGTGTGAGGGGCTTGGGGAGAAGAGGGATAAAGAGTGGGCCAAGTGAGCAGAGGAAGGGGTGTGGAGGATTAGTGCTGGGGGACACAACTGACAGGAAAAGGCGTGGGGAGTGAGACGGAAGCAGAAAGATAAGGAGGACATTTTGGAGAAATCCCTCTGCCCTTTGGTTGTAGCAGGTGCCAGGTGCATAAGAAGGGATGGATCTCACCATGACATCTCTGTTTGTTTGTCTGTTTGTATTTACACTCCCTTGTATTTCCACATGTGGGCGTGTGTGTGCTCATGTTTATATTTATGTGCCTGAGTGTGTTGTTGCATATCTGCACCTGCATATGTGAGCGTTCACAAGAGCAGGTGCTGCTGGAGTGGCGATTTTGGGCGTGCCCGGCCAGGACAGGTGTCGGCATACACTCAGCGATTCTTAAATAGCACAGATAGATCCATAACAGCCATCTCACCATCTGCTGACCAGACTCAATACACCTCAATTATTTATATCCTGACATATAGACAGGCAGTGGCTCAATGGGAATAACGGAACACAGGGGGTACAAGTAAAGTGAGGAAAGTAAGCGAAAGGCAGAGAGGAAAGAGAGAGAGGCTGAATGAATGTAGATAATAAGAGTTGGAGAGGGATGGAGACGAGAAGGAGTGAGAAAGAACGAGAGGGATGGAGGTGACCTCTGAACCTGCAGAGCCCGAGCTGAAATGGAATGAGAGGAGAAAAACGACAGTGAGTCATGCTGGCTGCGCTTCAGCAGCCAGG